>OY282590.1:9440010-9939000 GCA_958298965.1 Chrysolina haemoptera | reverse complement strand
TAATTCTCATTAGTAAATACTCTTAAGTCATAATGTTCATTTGTTTAAGTTATTTGCTTCACGATTGCATTGCAATGTACTCTATGAAGCCTATACTGAGTTATATGATTTCAGAGGTTACAGCATCTGTTTTCTCGACAGATCATAATGGTTCAATTGGAAGATGCAGTGAAAGCAAAATTATGGCAGTCCTTTTATCAACAAAAATTGGAAACAAATCTTAGTATCTAATTCTTCAAGGTGTCCTAGAATCAGCTGATATAACATTACGTATAGGTACGTAAGTAATAAGTGTTTGGGAAGTTGTTTATGTATTTGAAATCGATGTTATGTTGTGCAGTTTCGGCTTGAAGCGAAACATATATCAGTCATAAAGTTGAAATTATTTTATTTTTATTTTAGTGGATGGTGCTGTATTGAAAACACGATCCTGATTTTTGTTACCAATTTTTTAACATTCTGCTTTAGATTTTCTTCTATTTTTTTCCTTCTTACTCTTCTAGATTATTTTTTATATTTCAGTACCCAATGAGCACACGTACGTTTTTCAAACGTGTTATAAACGTGGGGATGGTTAAATAAACGTTTCTGGTTGAAAATTTGAACGGCAAAAATTTAGTGTAATCTACAACGTTGGAAGAATACGTTATAAAGATATGTTTTCAACGTTTACCTTCTCAACAACTCGTTACATATAAGTTTATCACGTTACGTTATTTCAAAAAGGATCGTTTATGAAACTCGCTTCATGCGATTCATTTATCAATGTTTATGATACAATCTTTTATGTGGTTGTTTTATTGAGTATCTTCGACGTTCAATAAACCTGATTGGAAACGGCAATAAAGCGATAATAAGTAGGCAATTGGTTTAATATAACGTTGTTACGCGTGTCATTTTTTCGTTTGAATAACGTTTGGTTTTCAGCTATTTCACAACGTTATTTCAAGGTCCTTGTGCTCATTGGGTACTTTCAACTCGACAAAATCCTCGTATTCACTGGTTTCTCTTTTCATCATGCTTATATTAGCTTCACTTGTATGTATTTATGTATATATGTATGTATGAATGTATGTATGTATGTATGTAAGTATGTATGTATGTATGTATGAATGTATGTATATATGTATGTATGTATGTACTATGTATGTATGTATCTATGTAACGGAAACTTTGAACGTGATTTTCACCCACTTCCAGACGTCCAAATGATTTGAAATTTGGCATGTGTTCATAATTTCAGTGACAATGCAATATGACATAAACAAATACAAAATGGCGGCTCCAACATGGCGGACGAGATTTGTGATAATGGTTCGATTCGATTCAAAATCGGTATGTTAGGGTTTTTGGGGTGAGTGATTATGAATTTTTTATCAAAATTCATAATTTCAGAATGGCGACTCAAAGATGGCGGACGAGATTTGTGATTATGGTCAAATTCGATTCTAAATTGGTATGTGATGGTTTTTAGGCCGTATATTTCGAATTTTCTGTCAAAATTCATAAAATAAGGATGGCGGCTCCAAGATGGCGGATGATATTTGCAACTATGGTCCGATTCTAATCAAAATTATTGGGTGTGGGTTTGCGGGGTCAGAGATTAAGAATTTTTTTGGCAAAATTGATGAATTCAAGACGGCGGCTCAAGATGATGCATGAGTTTTGTGATTATGATCGGATTCGATTCAAAATTGGTATGGTTTTCGGGGTCGGAAATTTCGATTTTTTAGTAATAAAAAAATAATAGTTCAAAAAACTAAAGAACACAGTTCCAACATGGACTGAAGAGTAAAAAAATAATTATTGATAATTTAATTACGCAAATGTAAAAACGTGGGGTGTTTGACAAAGTTCTCTGGGGCACTTAGTATTATCAAAAAATATGATAATATAGATCGAAAACACTCACGTATTATCACATTTTAGTAATTAAATTGTCAATTAATTTTTACTTTTAATCCATGTTGGAACTAAAGCGTGTTCTTTAGTTTTTTAAAACTATTATTTTATTTTCCTTAATTAATTAATAATTTTTCTAATCATGCCTACTGACTAATAAGATTTTCGAAGTAAAAAATAATGATTTTTCACAATGAAAATACATTGACAAGGTGAGGGTATCAAAAACTACATGCCCTTTTGAGGTAGATAGTTTAAAAATTGCGTAATTGAAGACCTGAGGAATAATCCATAATATATACAGGGTGAACCATGATCTATTACCGAATATAAAATGTGGTACTAATCTATCATGTGGAAACACATCTGTGAATTTTCGGAACGATCTGTGATGATTTATAAATATTTTGTGTTTGAAAAAGATACACTTAACTTCAGGAACACCCACTGTCATCAACTTCCGGTTGTGGTAGTAAATAGCCCTTGGTCTTCTTCTGTTAGTAAGGAAGTTTGGTCACGGTAGGTGGAGGTGGGTTGGTGTGGGTAGCAAAAATGTGTATTTCTCAAGAAAAATAAGAAATATAAGAAAGAAAAATGTTAGAATGCTCTAAGCAACTGCAAGGTACCTCTAGAAAATTACATAAAACTGTGTAATGAACCAGAACAGAGCCTCCGGAAGGCTCTAGAATGTACGAAAATGACACACAAGTGATGTTCTAGAAATATTTGCCACAAGGTTAGCATTTTCTGTTAACTTCTGGAATCTGGGAAAGCCCTCTAGAATTTTCTCGATGCTTCTGGAAGGTGCTACCAAATACGGATGTAGATCGTACCGAAACAACTATTATAAGTAAAAAAGGAGCCGCGAGAAGTGAATTGTTTAAGTTATAAGTGGGGGGCACGTGGTAAGGAACCACTGAATGGACTTTCAGGGAAATTGCTGAACTTTCTAGAAAATTCTGAAATTCTCTAGAAAGAAACTGGAACATTCTTAGTGATGAATCCGTAACATCACCCATTTACCTCTACCGCCAAGCAACGCCTGGTATTGCACAAAGTAATGTAAGCACATGAAAAAAAATAAATAGATGGAGATAATTAATTTGAATACGTTCTCCACGAAAGTTATTTTCGATAATAAGTATGTGATAATTGATCATAATTATTCAAACAAGTGGAGTCCTATGAGCTGTGTATTGAAATCAGTACAACTTACTTACAATATACATTTATTTTTTTCACTCACCTGCCAGTGTAAGAAATATTGAAATATATATTATATAAGTAAGTCTCTAAAGGTTCTGATGAGTTTCAGTATCGGTAATTACACAAGGCAAAGAAATAATTGCTTTCATGCTTGTCCACATTATAAATCTATTAGCACTCAAGGAACATTTCCATTACTATATATAGTCTGAAATTATACTCAGTTATCCTAATGTACAGAAAATATGATCCAAGTTATATGAAAAATTATGGCCAATTAGCATTGTCGGGTATTTTTCCAAAAATTATAGAGAAACAAGTACTACTTGATACCTTATTGCCAACATGTTCTCAGAATAAATTGATCAACCGAACGCTTATATACATAGATTATCAAGAAGACGGTATTATTGAATCAAACTTTGATTCGTGGGGAAAAACAGTTTATTAAAATGCTAAATTTGAAATCTGAAGTTTTTCAGCTTGAAAATGATGAGGACCATGTCAAGAATTTGGAGAATATATTTTACCAACTTTATGGGATGGACATAGAGTAGTGTTCTGGGTCTCCTTAATTCTTCAATATTTATTAACGACTTTACAAGCTCCATTTCCCAAGATGGTCTTGTATGCTGTTGAAGCTTTAGCACAACTTTATCTATGATCTGCGATGAACAATGATTGATATTCAACCTCCAAAAAACTGCATACATACAATAACAAAACTTTTATAAAATTTATCATAATTCTTTAGTCATTTATGAAGATATTGTGATTGAAACTTCTTTGAATATTTTTGGAAGCCATATTTGATGCATTAACCTAACTGTTGAGGTCTATGCCGCAGGGAATCAATAAATTTGTTTACCTAAAACTCTATACTTGGAGTTAGATATTCTTGACTATTTCACTCATCTTAAAATTCTCACCTAATCTGACCAATCGGAAGCCAAAGACAACTCGTGTTATCGCGATAACACCAGCTGTCTTTCAATTCTGATTGGAGGATCAGCTTCGGTATTTTCAGCGACGTAACCATGACGAAATGAATACGTTTGACAGTTCGATCAATAATAAATATAGCTGGATATGTCAGAATGAGTCGCTTCACTGCAAATTCAAATGGAATTATGAAACGAAACATTATAATATTGACGATTCTAATAATTTGTTTATGACTGTCATACATTGTTCGTATTTATATTAATGAAGAAACTTTATTCGTGAAATAGTCTAATAAAATTCAACTCGTGATTGAATTTATCTCATAAGTCTGTCTTTTATTTCTGAACTCAACTAAATTGTTTTGAGAAAACACCACTCGTCCTGAGTTTCGTTCAGAAATAAATCGAGTATTTTGACATTAATCAATTCATTCAACGAATGCATTTTGACAAATTCATTCACATAAGATTTTGATACTTAAAAATGTAATTTCACAATATTAATGTAAAATTCATATACCGGGTGAATCTAAGAGGTGGCGCACCCCTATTTTTGATAGAAAAAATCCGGTTAACATCACTGAAATTTAGAGGGCTATTGGAGAACTGAAGTGTAATTTTCTGAGATTGAAATGAATACTGTGGTAAGTACTTCCGGTTTCACCGGAAATTATATTAATTTTAGTTTTTCAAATGGAACAGCTTGTATATTTTCAAATTTTGTTAATCCTGAGCCAATTCTGAATATATCGAGTAACATTTTTTATTTGATTTTCTTTCAATTTATAATTTTCATTTTAGTGACGATGATTTTTCACATGTGAAACGTGTTTTCTGATGTCATGTTGTCCAAGCATTTTGATTACAAAACTTTGCCACCAATCGCTCTTTGAATGTGGCAAAGTCACTTTTTTTCGGTTAGTATCTCATTTTTCTCAAATGACATCTCTATGGTAAACTCTGTATAATAGATAGTTTTGTCGGAGACGAACCGAGTGATACCAACATTTTTATTATCTGTCAATTATTTTCACAGTTATCAATATTGAAAAAAAAATTACTAAATACTTAGTATCTACTGCGGTCGCTGGACTAACCAAGATCCAAATTACATTGCCAAAGAGGCAAAGTTGAGGAACATTGAAATTTATTACTTCTTTTGAAAAACAAAGAATACATGGATAATTTGTAAGTGTAATTTCTCTCAGATGTTCAGGAATACTATTAAAAAAGACGAATTACTTTTAAAAAGTGAATTTTAGAATAGATAGCAAAACAGAATTGGCTAATAATCTTGATTGTTTAGGTACCCTAAATGAAATTTCAAATTTGTTTTCTGGGTTTTCAGTTTTATCCAGAGGCCGTACTATTTTGTGTAATTTTTTATAAATAATAACTCTGAAAGTAATAGACAAAATTCAAAATTTTGGCATCATTCGATTCGTCTCTTTCATAACTATATGTCGTACCTACAGGGTGCGCCATAAAGATACCATTCAAAAAATGAGAAACATCAAAAAAAGTTATTCACATACGGTTGGAGTCCAAGTATTGGAATCAAAATGATAATTTTGTTTTCATCGATAACATGCATAGGAAAGAAACGTTTCACATGTGAAAATTCATCATAAAAAAATGAATAAAATGCAATAAAAATAAAATAGCCTACCATATTCAGAATTTGCTCTAGATTTCAAAAATGTGATAACACAAGGTGATCAATCTATTCAAAAACACTCAATTGAAGACAATTTCCGGCGAGGCCGAAAGCGCTACAAATCCCATTTTTATTTCCAAAAATAGCCCCTTAATTTTCGTGTTTGAGGAGACTTCTTACTCGAATTAGAGAATGAACCCACTCAATAAGGTTATCGCTGCATATTAAAAAAACAATGATGTTTTATCAGGTATGAAAAGCTCCAGCGAATATTAATATCGATGAAGATATAATTAACATCGCTAGTCAATCGTTTTAATATTACGCGGCAATAAATAATTGAAGCAATCACGAAAATGACAATTTCGATCAAATTACATTCCCTTATCGTTGATTAATAACACCCAATATATGGATATCCAAACAAAATAACAACAGCGTTATATTTGATAATATAATAATGAAACACCTGATTACATCTTGTTTAATCTTCTCTTATTGGACGCGGTATATCTATTTCATTAATTCCTCATAGGCCAGTAGATACAGACAATCAATTCACAATGATTCCAAAAGTATTCAAACTTTAATACAAGGTCGAGAGAGGTTTAAAAAGTCCGAAACATTGTCAAAATTAACTTGAATTTTGCTGTATATATATATATACTCGTTGAAAAATTTCCAAAAGTTCTGTAAACTTGGCGTAGTATTAAATATATTATTTTATATCACGAATCAAGTTTGCAATATTTTTTTTCAAGAACTAATGTTTTTATTCAATATACAGTAAAAAAAAATTCCGAAAGTTCTGCAAATTTGACAGATACATAGGAAAAATATACTGAACAGTTGTATAGATGTGCAACCATTTACGTTGACTGGAACATATATTTTTCTAATTCCTGGTCATTTTTATGAGCGAGGTGGTCTCAAAATAACTACAAAGTTTTTGTACTTTTTTGTTGCCAATTTTGAAAACATCTATAAGTACAGATGCTTTCACAAATTTGCAACCTTGTACAAGATCCGGACTGCATACAATTTGGAAAAACATAATTATTTTAAAATAAATTTTTTGCAAATTGCATGAAGTCTAATGAAAAATCTAATTATTTTTGCAAATTGAATGAAATTCCGGATCGTGTTCAAGGTTACAAATTTGTGCATGCATCAGAATACATGTTTTCAAAATTTCCAACAAAGTTTCAAAACTTCTGCAATTATTAAGACATACTCAATTATTTTAAAATTGGATTTTTGCAAATTGCATGACGTTCCGGATCGTGTACAAGGTTGCAAAGGACCCTGCACCAAATACATGGGATAATGGTTCTCGGCCAAATTTGATAATTTGTTGGGAGATTGTAGTAGAAGTCACTAGAAGTTACACGTGCAAGTTTAAATTAGTGTATATGTCCAGTTTCGAAGATATGAATGGCTTTTTCATTAAAACATCCAAAAGTATTATTTTCTAGATGATAACTTACAAAATAATAGCATTTCTGGTTTGAAAAAAGTCAAATATCATATTACTCGGTCGGTCGTTAAGAGAGAAGAAGCCACCTATTATACAGGGTTGGTCAAAAACAGCGACAATTCAGCATATTTTGCCGATCTTAATCATTATTTCCATCAGTGAGACAGTATTTTTTATTGAAAAGTCTTTATTGGGAGTCTTTTCCTATGACTGGAATATTTCTTCTCTGAAAGTTTTTACTTTTTATACAACAAACCAATTTTTTTTAAAATGTTTAATTATTTTTTATACTTTATGTTTTCAACATTGAATAAATGAAACCGTGTTAAGAACAAAATTACTTGTAAAAGACTTATAGTGATTATTTAATGTAATTGGATAAAAAAAGTTACGATCACTTTCTATACGAGGGGTGTTTAAAAATATTAGTTGAAAGAGGTTTTGCATCTTATATAATGGTTTGTTAATTATTTTTGAATCGAGCTGCCGATGTGAATCATATTTTTCAGTTATACTTCAAAGTAAATTATCCTACACTCTTGTGAGTTTCATTGATTTCCTAGGTCTAGTATTTGAAATATAATTATTAAAAATTGATATTCTATGGAAGATATTATTCAATCTCATTTCTTACTTAAATAAATTTAATCTTGCTTCGCATAACCATTGCACCATTAAAAACCGTATGACCAACGTGTCGAAATCTACGCCGTTAATAATCACACGGTTTCCAACGATGAAATTATTTTGCCAGGCAACATCATAGTTGTTTCATCAAGAAATAAGATTGGATAATATCCTCTATAGAATATCAATTTTCAATAGTTATATTTCAAATACCAGACATAGGAAATTACTGAAACTCACACGAGTGTAGGGTAATTTACTTCGAAGTAAAACTGAATAATTTGATTCATATTGGCAGCTTTACTCAAAAATAATTACTTAAAAATAATTAACAAACATATATATATATATATATTTATATATATATATATATATTAAACGCAAAACTTCTTTCAACTAATATTTGTAAACACCCCCCGTATAAAATTTGATCGTAACTTTTTTCAGCTAATCATAATAAGCAATCACTATAAGTCTTCCCCAAGTAGTTTTGGCCTCAAGGAGGGTTTATTTACTCAAAAAGGCGGTTTTAAGTGACAATGTTGAGAACATGAAGTATAAAAAACCAACATTTAAAATAAAGTTAGTTTGTTGTATAAAAAGTTAAACTTTTAAGGAAAAAATATTCTGGTCATAAGAAGAGACTTCCAATAGAGACTTTTCAATGAAAAAGGCTCAGTCTCGCTAATGGTACCAATGATAAAGAGTGGGAAAATATGCTAAATTGTCGATATTTTCGACCCACCCTGTATAATAGGTGGCTGAAAGTAATACTTTTGAATAAGTGAAATTCACTTTGTTTTATAGTAAAAAGCAATTTTTATGATTTTTAAAAATTCATATGCCCGAAACTGGACATATGAACATGCACGTGTACGTTTAGTAATTTGTACTACAATCTCAAAAAATTATTAACTTTGGTGCAGGGACCTATATGAATGCATCAGAATAGATTTGCAACAAAGTTTTAAAACTTTTTTAATTATTTCGAGTTTCTTGATCAAAAAATGGCCACGAATTAAAAAAAATATATATATGTTCCAGTCAACGTAAAAGGTTGCAAATCTGTACAACTATTCGGAATATTTTTCCGATGTCTCTGTCAAGTTTGCAAAATTTTGGAGTATTTTCTTATGGTATATAAAAAAAACATTGGTTTTTCATAAAAAAAAAATATTCCGTATTCATAAATTGGTTTCAAACTTGATTTGTGATATATGAAATAATATATTTAATACTACTCCAAGTATGCAAAACTTTTAAAAAATTTTTCGAAGAGTTTACAGAAACATTCAAGTTAACTGCAATTTTGAAAATGTTGCGGACTTCCGAACAGGTTGCGAAATTTTATAGTTTGTTTCTAAACCATTCCCGACCTTGTTGTGAAGTTTGAAAACTTTTGGAATTATTATGAATTGATTGTATATATCTACTGGCCTATAACTCCTAACGTAATGAAGATCTACGAGGATTTAAACACGATTCCTAGTATCCTAGCTAGTTTGGAGAATGGAAATGTAGCATGGTTTTCTAATGGGTGCGCAGACTCCGCCAACGACGACTTACCCTGAAGGTGATTGGTGGAAATATAGGGGGAGGTTCGCCGTGTTTACCCCTGAGAATAACCCATACAACCGAGTAAAGCTGTCAGTCGACATTAACTGGTTAGCGTATCGTGTATTATATGATTTTTCATGTACTGGTGAAGTTCAAGTTGAGTTGAAGTTGTTTATTTTCGTTGGTGTTAACGATGGCCCACTCGAACGGTGTCGTGGAAGAAAACAGGCCCAGAGCTTTGTACAGCATCGATCAAATATTAGGAAATAATAATTCGGCCACTTCGTCGAGGGTGCATGAGGGTGAGTTGTGAAAAAATTAATATTTTTTTTTTATTGTGGCTGAAACTTTGCTTGATATTATTCGAGTTACAGTGTATGGAAATAATTGGTTCAGTATTTATTTCAAAAGGTTAATTTATTTATAAAATTTATATATTTAATAAAATTGTTTAAATTATTGCAAACTTTCTCCTTTCCATTCCAACGAGTGGAAAATATGTATCATCATCTCCAAAATAGGGATTTGTTGATTTATATCAAATTTAAGATTTACTAGTCGAGTTCAAATAAGACTCTAATGCAGATATCGAGTGTTTGAGAATAAAAAACACATAAAAAACATATGAAGTGGAAAACATACAATTGATATTTTACAAGAACTTTATGGTGATAATCTGTATATTGAATTATTAGCACAATTATTTTAATCTTGTACCGTTTAAATTTTTCTTCATAAGTAATCATACTTGTATGTAAATGAACTGGATTTCTGTGTGATATGACCAGTATTTAATGTATACAGTTTGTTAACTAGATTTTCATATTCAGATAAAAAGTATATATTTTTTATCATCACCATTATTATTATAGAAGGTTCTGTTGCTTATCTATTTGTAAAAAATATTTTTGAGTGCAATTAAAAATTAGCAAAGCATTAATAATTGGTTCGTTCGTACAATTCATTTCGATCCCTGAAACATCTACATGTACTTTGTTAATTATACTTAAAGTTTTGGAAATGAAAGTATATTTATTATTATTACTATTATTATTATAGAAAGCTCTGCTGCTTATCGATTTGTAAAAAAAAATTAACCGCAAGTAAAGATGTTCAAAAGCATTATTTGATTTATTCGTGCAAATCGTTTCGATCTCTAAAAATATATATTTTGTAGTCAAAATAATTTTTTCTACGACAGTGCGTAAAGTGACACTTTTGCGCACGAGTGCGTAAAATCATCAACAGTGCGTAAAGTAAGTGTTTACACACTGTTCATACATTTATGCATTTTTGAAAAATACAGTATTTTGCGTCAAATATAACTCGATAGTCATCATTTGATAAAACGACCACAATTCATAACATAAAATATTCAAATTGATGTTACAATTGCTACAATTTGGCAATATAATAACTGTCGAAGAAAAAACTTTGTATGATTCACTTTCGTAAAGGGTTTTTTTACTCGCGTGTTTGTTGAACTCGGCGGCGCCTCATTCAACAAACTTCACCCTCATACAAAAAAGTCCTACTTTACGAACTTGTATCATAAATAGCTATTTTCTCAAGTCTTGTTCAACAAGTAACCTAGTCGAAAGATTTTTAGTCTGAAGATTTCAGAAAAAAAATTGATATCATCTGTATGTTTGTTATGCAGTGAGAGTTCATTCAGTAGGTATCGTTGGGAAAGTTTATTTCCGGATTTTTTCTTTCAAAGTCTCCCATATTATCAGAATGTTTTCATTTTTTTGGTGATTAGGTACACAGTTCTCCTATTAACTTCAATGAGCAATTTGTTTCAACATTGAAGAGACTGAAATATCAAAATGTTTGTTAGAGGTATATGAATAGTATGTTTCTCTACGACACTGCCCGAAGTAAGGCACTGTACAGTGCATAAAGTGAAACTTTTTAGCACAAGTGCGTAATAGTATTTTGCGTAACAAGTGTTGTAAAAGGCATATTACGCACGCTTTACAACACGCATTACGTACTATACTTTACCTACGACCATATACAGTGTGCCGTTTACGGAGATCCAAAAATTCATATTATTATTATTATTATTATTATTATTAGTAAAATGACCTTTTTTCAGAAAAGACGCCTATATAGATGAACTTAAGTTGCAATACCTCATCTGAACAAAGAAATTTGATCCAAAAAGTTGAAGCCGTTTTCGAGATCCAAAAATTCACATTATTATTATTAATATTTGTAGAATCACCTTTTTCTTAAACAGGCGCCAATAGATGAAGTTAAAACGCGAAACTTTATCTAAATAAAAAATTTGATCGAAATCATTAGAGCCGTTTCAGAGATCTAAAAATTCATATTATGATTATTAATATTATGAGTAAAATCACATTTTTTCATGAACAGCACCTATATAGATGAACTTGAGTAGCAAATCGTTTAAGCCGTTTTCGAGATCCAAAAATTATCCCTATTATTATTATTATCAGTAAAATCGTGTTTATTTCAAGAAACATGTCGACATAAATAAACTTAAAAAGCAAAACCCTATCTACATACAAAATTTCTCCCAAATTGATTGAGCCATTTCCGAGATATATCATTTTGTTTACGAAAACTGTGATTTGTTTACTGAGGCTGTGCAGTGTGTGTCGTGTGTTTTTGCCTATTTTCTGCAGTGGCTGTAGGTAAAGGAATGAACTGTACTCGAAAACATCAACTGCGCGTGAAGTGATGGTTTAGACACTGTCCTTACCTCCACGCATTCTTTATGAAAATTCAAAACTTTAAAACATAAAATATTCAAATTAATGATGCAATTGCTACAAAATTTTAATATAATAACTGTCACGGGAAAACATTTTTTGTAAAATTCCATCATAAATTACTGTTTTCTACGGCTTACCTGTTGACTAAATGATTGTCTGATTTATTTTAATATTGTACGTTTCTTTAATTTTGAATGAGAATGAAATTGAACTTCACAGTCTCTTATGGAACTTGGCAGCTGATCACGACTAAAGTGGCTTGCTCCTAAATTCTGAGCGCCATCTAGCGGGAACGCATTTCACGAATACCATTAAAATATGCTGCATTAACTGAGAGTTAGATTTCTTTCAGCATGTTATGTGCTTAATTGAATAAAACCACATGTCTCTAAAGCCAACGTTTTCCCAAATTTGTTTTGACATCTAGTTGGGGGAAAATATTCGATGATTCATTACAATCAACACTTGAGTTTTATATTTGAACGTCTCTCGGCACACTTGGTTCGAATTCATAGAGAAAGACACTTTATTAAGAGAAAAAAAAATCTATCAATACTCGTCCAGAAAGTACACTAAGAAACATTTTTTTAGTAGGACCAAAACAAAAACTTCTCTAAAATGCCTTTCAAATGTAAAAGACATTGAGTTAAATCTCCTGCCTTGACTATGAGAAAACAGTTACGTGGGTTAGACAAAAAGTATTCAAAAATAAGCCTCAAAGAATGTGAAAGGGACATGAAAAATAAATTAACATGAAGAAACCGTTTTCCATTGGTTGGTCATTGTATATCGACCGACTATCACAAAAATAATGGGTTATCTTCTCTCTTCAAGAGAACAGAGTATAGATTGCGTGTGTTCATCGTGTCTACTGGAACCGAATATATTACAATCCAAATTTAATTTTATTTACAAAACCCAAATGTGTATTCAATTTTGAATCTATTTTTTTGGTTTATATATTTGAAACCTTTCCTTGTTTGTACCCCGAATATGTCAAAATAAATCTGATAAAATGTTAACTTTCAAGACAACTTCAATTTGGATCTCAAACTCATAAAAACTGTAACAAAAATCGTTGAAAATTGCATTTTTATTAAAATTAATTTTTGTGAAGGTAATGAACATACAGGCTATTACCACGACGGGCATTGTATTGTGTCTGATAAATATAATTGCAATGTTCTACTGGAAGGATTCTATTCTACATGTGACAGTGTAGGTCACAATATTTTGGGGTCCGGTGTCTGTGTCCTGACCAAATCAAATCTAATATATCAAATATACTTGTAGACCAGGGGTGGGATTCCGTGTACAATAGAATTCTATTGTCGGCAGTTTTGTCTCTGTCTCTCTTATGAATTCAACCATAATGCCATCTCATTTATTTTGTTGACAATAGAATTCTACTGTACACGGAATTCCACCGCAGAGATGTTCTTGCGACTTAAAATGTGTCTGAAGCCAGTTCCCATCGCCGCCGTCAAAATGTTCGTATTATAAAGTTATCTCTAAAAAGTTTCTCTCGAGATCATTGTTTGGTTAAAACTGTCTCCTCTTTCTTTTCTAACACGTTCATAATTCCGGTGACAATGCAATATGACATTTTTGTTACGGAAAAAAACGAAATGGCGGCTCCAAGATGACGGACGATATTTGTGATTCGGTTCAAAATTGCGGTACGTAAAAGTTTTTGGGGTCAGAGATCATGAATTTTTTGTTAAAATTCATAAATTAAAGATGGCGGCTCCAATATTATAATAAGAATTTTTTTTTCGACAAAAAAGTACTTATTCTTCCATTTCATTTATTATTACAATTTTGGAAACACCCTGTAGATCGTAAGCACCCATGCTTTTTCAAATTTCAGTAATTACATTGTCAATTATTTTTTACTTTTTAGTCCATGGTGGAAGTGAAATGTGTTCCTTAATTTTTTAAACAATTATTTTTATAGAGATGCATTTTTATTCATCCCTATTACTGAATCAAATATTTTTTGGTAACAGCTTAGAAGTAACAATAAACACATTTTCACCGGTAAAGTTAACGGCTCAGAGCCCTCAGCTGAATCTATTCTGTATAGAATTCGATGGGAGATTAAAGTGGGAACACTTAAATAGGGGAGGATTTACATTGACGAAACAAAGTTATAATGAGGGGATTCTATCTCGAGTGCTTTTGCTTACCTGATCATTTAAATACTATTTATGTTGACGATGTTCGACGACAAACGCATTCTTGTTTCCGAAAAAAAATGGATTGAAAAACTAAAGGAAACGCTTCACTTCCACCATGGATTAAAAAGTAAAAAATAATCGACAATGTAATTACCCAAATGTAAAAAAAGCGTGAGTGGTGTCGAGTTTTGATCTATATTCTCATATTTTTTATTTTATTTCAACAATACTAGCGTTCAAGAGCTCAACATAACTTTATCAAGCACTCCACGCTTTTTTACATTTGGGTAATTACATTGTCAATTATTATTAACTTTTTCGTCCATGGTGGAAGTGAAGCGTGTTCTTTAAATTTATATGCATTATTATATTTTCACTGAAAAATCGAAATCTCATACTCAAAAAACCAATACATACCAATCTTGAATCTAATATGACCATAACTACAAAATTCGTCCACCATTTTGGGCCGCCATCTTGAATTCATAAATTTCATAATCTCTGACCTAGATAACCCCCACATACCAATTTTGAATCAAATCGGACTATTATTACAAATCTCGTCCGACATTTTGGAGCCGCCATTTTGTTTTTTCCATAACAAATATCTCATTTTGCATTGTCACCGGAGTTATGAACACATGCCAAATTTCAAATCATTGGGACATCTGGAAGTGGGTGAAAGTCACGTTCAAATATCCCGTTACTTAGATAGATACATAATAATAATAATACTCCTTCATAAACACTCCTAGAGTGTACCTGTGCGGGTGGAGGACGGCTATTATTTTTATTTGCCGAGGCGCTCTGGGGCGACTTACTGATTTTTGGTGGCGTATTCACTTTTCAGCTGCAGGAAAACCCGGAAAACTGACAGCACCATATGCATACATACAAGTAAAGCTAATATAAGCGTGTTACAAACATTTCTTATACATTTATACAATAATACCAAAATAACGATCGAAGAAACCTCGTATCATCTGTATATTATAAAGAATGTTTCATTTGAAATGATCATCACTCAGCACCGATTTTCTCAAAAAATCTAAAAAATATTTTTGACTTGTCGAGTTCTTTCACCAGAATATGCCTTGAATCAAGTAGAAAATGAACATATTTTAATCGTTTCGTACGATGAATTTCTTTTTATTAACTATTTTTAAAAGCTTTTGTTTAACTAGTATGTGTGTATATTAGTTTGTCAAATGTTGCAATCTGAATTAGACAGAACCACTTCCTCTAGTTCCTCTTATACTAAGGAGTTGAAATTTTGAAAATTGGATCAATTTCGATAAAAAAATAATAATATAAAAAAAATTATAGTTTAAAAGCTAAAGAACACGCTTTACTTTCACAATGGACTGAAAATCGAAATCTGCGACCCCAAAATCTCCCACATTCCAATTTTGAATTGAAACGGACCATAATCACAAAACTTGTCCCATCTTGAATTCATGGATTTTACAAAAAATTCATAATCTCTGACCCAGGAAATCCCCACATACCAATTTTGATTCTAATCAGACAATAATGACAAATCCAGTCCGCCTACTTGGAGTGGCCATCTTTATTTTACGAATTTTGATAAGTTATTCGTAATCTACGACCTAAAAATCGCCCACATACCAAATTTGAATCGAATGTGAGACTCATCCGCCATCCTTGCACACCAATTTTGAATCCATTATCACAAATCCTGCTCGCCATCTTGGATCCGCCATTTTGTGTTTTCTGAAACGAAAATGTCATATTGCATTGTTACCGGAATTATGAACAAATACAAAATTTTAAATATTCGGACATCTGAAAGTGGATTAAAGACGATCAAAGATTCCTTTACATAAATAGATAGATGCATACAAGTGAAGCGAATATAAGCGAGTTAGTAATAAAAATATTACTCACAGCTTCCCCAAAAGCTAGAGAGAAAGCATAGGAGTTCGGAAATTTTTTTGACGGATTTGGACGTCGAAAATTACGAAAAAAAAAAAACAAATTTGGTCGTGGGGCTCGCTGCCCCACGCTGAAAAAAGTTGGAAAAACCTGTTAAATTAAAATTGGAAAAATCCGATAAAATATTTAAAAATATCGGACCGCCGGATAAAAAAGTAGGTATTCGCAAATATTATCAACGGATTTTGACATGAAAAATTACGGCAAGAAACATGTTGGTCGGAGGCTCGACTTCCTCCCTATCTCGAAAAAAGTGGGAAAACCCCCCTCGAAAAATATTCATGAAAAGAACGTCTCATAAAACAGTTTCATAAAAAAATCCCCTTGTCCCCTTCTCGAAAGCATAATTCGAAAAAAATCTCTAATGTTTTCTGACATGGAAATTTGCGAAAGAAAAATAAAAACTGGCGGAATTGAATTTGAAAATATCCATGAATATAGTGACATGGAAAATTATAACGAAAAAAAATATATATATATATTGGTTTGGGATCTCAGATCGCCTTCCTCGCTTTTTTATATAAATCTACACCAGGGTTCTGAGGGCTACAAAATGTAACAATCGAGAAATCAAAAAGAGTATGGCATTTCAAACTTTTCCACCAACAAAATAAAACCTAGCCTTTGAAATGGTTTAATTTTTGTTAATATGTATAGTTACTTTTTTTCAGTAGCAGTTTTTTTCGTTATAGCCAAGCAATAAAATTCCCATTGAAATATAAAGTTTACTTTCACATAAAAAGAAATAATAGCCGAGCCTCTCTGATGAAAGGCGTTCCAGAGTTAATTTCGAATGAATTCCAGAGATGGCAGCACAGGTTCGATTATGGATGGACGCTAAACAGCTACTGCATACTCAGCTTCAACCAACGTTTCAATAGAATAGTTTGTATATAGTAGACCGTTTGTTTCCCATTAAAAATAATTATTACCCTATTAGAATATTCGCTTGCCTTGTTGAATATAGTATCGGAATTTTTTTATTTGAAATTTGTTAATAATTAACTAATGAGTGGAACGATTACTGAATTTAGATATTATTCTAATGAGAGGAAATATTGAAAACAAATTAACATTAGTTAGACAAAGACAAGTCAATGAAAATTAACAACTTTTTAATTATTCTTCACCGATACAAATCATGAGACAGAAATAGTACTTA
Source organism: Chrysolina haemoptera (assembly GCA_958298965.1). NCBI lineage: Eukaryota > Metazoa > Arthropoda > Insecta > Coleoptera > Chrysomelidae > Chrysolina > Chrysolina haemoptera. The sequence continues at coordinate 9,921,585 of OY282590.1, read as the reverse complement.
TTTGAAATATTTCAGGAGTTATTTCAACATAATGGTTTCATAATAAATTCCTTCTTCTGGTCGATTTTGTCAATGAATAAAAAGATTATTATGACACTTATTGTCAGACAAATTCTAGAAAAGTTTGCAAATTATACCACTGAATAATATCCCACTAACACTATTTGTGCCGACAAACTTCGACTGGGTTATAGACCAGGTATATTCTTCCAGGGCATAAGGATTTGTCTCTATGCCCGTTTGAAGATTAAGTCATTGGCAATATTTTTAAATTGGCCAAGTACCGCTTCCGGTGCTTAAAAAATCATATCAGATCCTTTTTTTTGCGAAAGTTTCAGCAATTTCGTTGCCACACTCTCAGACTTCCAGAATCGAAGTATAACTCTGTTGGTTTTTCCAAGATACTTTGAGGTTGTTCTGAAACTCTATCTTGATATTGTTTTTATTCCCGAGGGAAAAATCACGATCTGTCTTCTTTTCACACATTTCCTCATAATTGATATTTGTTTTATATCTTCAGGCTTTCTTTAGCAGCTTACTCCTCACATTTTGTCGCCAGCCAAAACTTGTTTTCTCATCAGAGCCCTGCTCTTACGAAAGTTCACCAATTGGCATTTTTTTTAACACGAAATCTCTTTGCATTGAAGAATAATGTTTTTCTACATTCATGCAAAAAGCAAAAATTTATTGAACTATATTTAGTGGAAAAAGTTCTTTATTGCACTAGTGCAATAAAGTTTTTATTGCACTCATCTGTCATTCAACTTCAACGTGCTGTCATCATGACAAACATAAATGTTCAAACCCACTACATATTTAGCAAATATTCTGTGAGGTTCTAAACCGTCTACCTGCATAGAGCAAACTGTCTGTACTATGACCACACCTCGTAATAACATACGCGATCACGGCTACTATGATTTTGATTTTTATAATGCAACTGTGGTCAAAAATTATTTCTGACAATAACAGAATTGAAGTTTTAAAATGAGTATTATTATTGGAAAATAGATGATAGTGATCTGTTTCGAAGCAAATCGATAGTAATAATCAATTATTCAAGTTGCACTTTTCATTTTCCAACACCTAGTGCCGTACCCTAATAAATCATTCTTTGCTTTTTGCATGAACGTAGAAAAAATGTTGTATGCAACTCGTGCATACGGCCTCGTCGGACAATTTCACGTCAAGTGCAATAAACACTTACTTTTTGCACTTGTTGCATAAATAACTATTTTGTGTTATCTTGGTAAAAATTATTATGTTTTGTGCATTGTATCGCTCTGTGTTTTGGTATTGATTTTGATGAGAATGAAGTTAGGTTAGGTTAATAAATTGAACTGAATTGAATGTCATAAACTCAAATGAATATTTTTTTGTGAAACACTAAACTTAGGTTTGGAAATATACGGTTGTCGTATTCGTATATGTACGATTTCATCAACACCTATTTATATTTATATCAAATAGGAAACAATTTGTGTCTTTGAACGATACTTATTCTCAGTCAGAAGTGGTAAACCTGGGAGTTCCGCAGGGATCCATTCTGGCTCCAATTCTTTTTAATCTGTTCACCAATGAAATAAACAAAGTGAACATTCCAGCCTCCATTACCAGTTACGCTGACGACACATCGATATTAATTTCAGCTGGAGACGATACAAATCTTTCAAATAGAGTAGATATTACAGTATCTACTCTACAAGAATGGTTTGCGAATAATGACCTATTTCTCAACAACACCAAGACTGGTGCTATCAGATTCCATGCCAGACAAAGAGAATGTAAACGTCTTGATTTTAATCTAGATGACCTACATTCAAGTACAGATCAAAAAGTAGTGAAATTTCTAGGAGTCTATCTTGATGAATGTCTTACTTGGAAAACTCACTGCGAATCATTCATACTTCTGTAGTCTCAAGGAAATAAAATTATTTTGATTTTGATATTGTAGCTCTGAAAACGGTGAAAACTCCGTAGAAACATTGATAGTTGAACAGAACATAGTTTCTTTCAGTAGAAAATCTACTCGTGCATTCATCATTACATTGACGATCGCTCATATTTCTGTTGAATGTACCTACATCTCACAGCTTTTAATTTGATCTGCTAATAAAATCCAACCTTTACAAAAAACTAAAACAATCCTCTTTTGAAATCATTTATCATTTTAAATAGATTTCGTTCATGAGCTCTTTTCAGTTTTTGTAAGCGGCTTTATTTACATATATCAGAGTAGACCAAACACATGTTTAAATGATATTACGTCCAGTAATTTGATGTGTTTATTAACATCGAATTCGGGCGATTCTCTTTTGTCCGACACATAGCCAACTCAACTTGTTTGGTATTCATAGACTTACCCTATGTGTTAAATGCCTTTGACACAAGCATCGCATATAGATTCATGCATGCAAACTGAATGCTAATCTAGACCAACTTTAACGTATACCATCTAGTTCATAATAATCGTTTAAACGACTCTCAGAGATCGCTGAATTGCTGGGATTAATACATTAATGGATTCATAAAACAACAAAAATATAAAAACTTGCAGAGGGAATAGCAGTTTGAATTAGTTGAATCCGCCCAATCGTATTGACTAAGATTCTAATGAAATATTGATAGTTTTGTTATTTTAGCCATCCATATTGCGTGTGTTTTCCGTACATGCATTTTTTGTGAAATTTTCAAAAACAGGTGCCTTTAGACATGCTTAATATCCCTATCACCCGCTTGTTGAAGTTCAAAAAAGATGGGCGGGCAGGAAATTGTTAAAACGTGATAGTTATAAAATGTGGAAACTAACTTTTCCCAATTTTTCCTGGGACAATCAAAATTTCACATGCTGTAGCTTTTATGCCTTCTCCATTTTTTAGCTACATACGGAAAAAAATGAATTCAAATTAAAAACATGCACACCCATCTACTATCGACACTAGAATTATATCATCTGTAACTATTCTCGTGCAAAAATTGGGCACTGATGTCTTTGTACATTTACTGGTACAAAGTATGAATACAGATGTACCAATTATCGACAGTTTTAAATTTCAGAAACAGTACATATTATTGTTAGTAAGTATAGCATTAGTAAAAACTATTTATTCAGACCTTATGGACATCTATAGCACTGTTTTTTTCACTAGATTAGTTTGATTTCATTGACTATTCCACTTATGCTAAAATACGCGTTTTTGATTGGTGGAAATTTTTGTATTGATAATTGTAAACTACTTGCTTTTGATTTTATAGTTGTCTCTTGATAGGTTATTGGGTACCTATTTGATGCGTTTTCGATTTTGTAGTTCCTCTCATCAATGGTTGTTTTATTAAACAAACTTACCACCAGCAAGCTGCTATAATGACACAACACCATGATAAGCACTCACTATTAATTCATATCAACTTCACAATTTTCGATATATTTTGCTGACACGTTGATTAATACAATCTCTAAAACCAAAACTTTTTAGAGACATAACCTACTGCAAGAAGACAGTAAGAATGCAACGAAATATGTGATCTGTGATTGGTCACTGAAATAGCGGGAAGTTTGAAATAGCAAGACATCTACACTGAAACTGAATTGAAATTTATATTTTGTTAGTTGCATAGTTTTACAACTTAAATGCGGGATTAATGTTCCAGGTTGAATTGATTAGTAGGCTGTAACATGAATAAAGGACAAAAACAAAAACTGTTGATTACAATTTAAAATAAAAATGATTTCGATTTCATTCATAGAATAATCTTAACGAATACAACTCGTGTTATGGATGATTATCATAAATTCCTTCTCTTTTTTCGAAACAAATGATGTTGCCAAGAAACATAATTTGCACGAATTAACAACATTTTGCACCAGTACACATTCAACTGACTAATGATAAAAAAATTGAAATGGACAAGTGTACGCTGGAGTAAATTCTTTTGGCAAATTTTTGAACAATGTCTGTAATTGGGACATCTACCTTACAAGAATGGACGGATAGTCAAAACCGAACATGCGAGAGCATGAGTAACCACTTTGGCCATAGTACATCTAGAGTCACAGCGAAGAAAAGACTCTGGAAGGAGAAACACTTGTCTGCAAATTAGTTAGTTCAAAGGGAAAGGTTCTATAGCTGTTTGAAAATTCCCCATTCCAATGCTTCCATTCTCATTTCAGTTTTTTTGTTATAGAACCGGATCAGTTGAAAGCAGGAGCAATTAGCGAAGGGGAATTGGCAGAGGAAAGTCTAGATGATTCTAGTGGTGATCGCCCAAGAAAAATAAGACGATCACGGACGACTTTCACCACCTACCAGTTGCACCAGTTGGAACGATCTTTCGAGAAGACACAGTATCCGGATGTCTTCACCAGGGAGGAATTGGCGATGAGGCTGGAACTCAGTGAAGCCAGAGTTCAGGTAAATAGTTATTTCTACATATACGAATATTTGAAATCTATGGAGAATATTTGGGTTTTGAAAATTCCAGAAGAACAATTCTAAAATTCAGGTTCCTTCTTTTAAGAAAGGTATGAGAAATTATTCTCTTTCTCAGTTTTTGCATTGTTATCAGTTACGGCTGTATTGCTCATGACGTACTGGGAACTGCAGCTTGTAGCAAGAAGATCAGATCTCCTTCTTTCTTTTCCATCTTCAGGCTCACACAGAAGAGATAATCATGTAAAGTTCAGAGAAAAAGGTCAATCTAGAAATTAGAAGTATTTTCAGAATTTTGTTGGTTGTAAACATTAAGGTTACGAAAAAACGAAGGGATCCTTCGAATCCCTTCAGCAGCAGAAAAGCAGGAAAGTAAAACTTTAGAATTGCCTGGTCACTATTTGGGTAGAACCAAGGAAAGGGCAATTTTCTATTCGATTTTTATGTTGAAAGCACATAGAATCGTGAGATTTTCACAACCATTTCTTTATTTTTGAATTTTTTGTATTTCTAATCTATAGACAATACACATTTTTTTAAATGAACCCAATGAATGAATACGTTATCTTCGTCGTTAAAATTTTCGGTTGATTTATTTTGATGTAGCGTCGTAGCTGCTAAAGCCACATATTTATTGCTGATATAGTCCAAATCGGTCTTATCGTGCGGGTTAGCGCTGCTGAAAATTATTATTAACAACACATCTGCTTTTCGCATGTGAAAATCGTATATGTCTGTCTCATGTTCCATTAGGATTTTATTTGAACGGGTATGATTCAACACAAAGGAATGAGAGGAAACTAAATAAATTGTCGGTGACTAAGTCTCACATCCGCACGTTAGAACCGATTTTGACTATAGCAGGTTGTCTGGTTCTTTGCGATGGGACGTTTTCCTTGATATAAGAAAAGTTCAGTAGAAAGTGCATCATACACCACGGGTATCGTTGATTCGAATGTCTTAAAAATCAAAAATAGTTTATGGTGCAGTTTTGTTTCACTCCAGTCAATTCCTTCCTTGGTAGAAAATTAAAAACGAAAACTGTCGGCTGGTACGCAGCTATTTATGAGTTAATTTGATAATTTGACTGTTCCCTTTAGAGAATCAAGCTCAAGTTGATAATAGTCGCATTTCAAATTACGAAAAGAGTAATTTCAAGAATAATTCTTTTTATATGACTTCATTTGATGCAAATTGTCACCGGTTGCCACTCTACATCTGCTGTAGCGAAATGGTACAATTAGTCAGATAATTAAGTAATTACTTCGTTATAGGATCTTTGCAGGAAGGCTTGACTTTGAATTTTTTTACTTTGAACATTTCTTTGAGAAAAATAATAGTTGTTTGTTGTGGAAAATGGGAAATGCACCCAATGAATCAATCCTGAAACAAATACTACAGGCCAAATAACATCAAGAGTATTTCAAATACAAGAAGAAATATCAAGATTTCTTTTTGATCAAACGAAAGAACACTCTTTTGTCTTATTTCCACTAGATTTTTTATTGTTACGACCGGTTTCGGGTTTTAACCCATTATCAAGTATAAAAACTACACACCACTACAATAAAAAATCTAGTGGAAATAAGACAAAAGAGTGTTCTTTCGTTTCATCAAAGTGATCATGAATTTCCACAAAACAAACAAGTCATCAATCACACAAATAAGATTTCTTTTCCCGAAATATTCCTCATCCAAACTGTCATAAATAGGGGTCCTTAGAAAATCAACTTCTCAGCACAACAGACATTTATTATCACAGTTTTATTACTTCTGCTCAGATCCCATGACTATTGGATCCAGTGATCACGTATTCTACTGATGTGAGACGTGGTCGTTGAGGTAATAATAATAAAACCGCACATATGTGCACTATTTATTGGTTTTTCCAAAGATTTCGACTGTGTTGATCACGGAATCCCCCTTTTGAAAGTGGAAAGATATGGTGCTGGAGAAACTGCTTTGAATTTATGAAATCCTAATAGGGAGACAGGATCGAAAGCGTAGAGATTCAGAATTCCAGAAGCGAACTGGCAACCAGTGAAGAGGGAGTTCCTCAAAGCTCCATACTCGGGCCTTAACTATTCCTTGAATATGCTGATAATCTGATGCATTATTTCAATAATATTTCAGAAATTCATGTAATCACGTTTGCAGATGACATACATTTTCTAGTCAAAGGGCAAAATGTAACAGCTGTCACAGAACTGACACAAACGATTCTTGTCTGGGGTAGGAATTTCTCATTTATTTATGTTAGTAGATTAAATTTTAAATTCTGTATACTGGCCAGGAAGAGCCGTCCACCATTCACATTTGGTTTCAAATTAACAGTTCTGCTCCTCGGAACAAGTGTTATCACACTTACCGAGTATATTCTATTCACATATTTTTTGTATTTTGACATTTTTGATCAGTTGTCACTCGCAACTTACTTAACTTATACATTGTGAGTTGACTTTTTCAATATGTTTGTATCTATACCATTTATATTATGTATTTTGTGTGTAAATAAAATTTATTTATAATTACAAGGTGACATACAGAGTTAGTATCAAATCTTACAAGAACACTCTGGCTGAAGGACATCAGCCGATGGTCATTTGACACATGTCGATAAATACAATTACTACCATTATTATTTTTATTCGTGCATATTTGCCAGAAATTATCAGTTATTTTTATTGTACTAGTTATATAGCTATAATGATTGTTTTATACATGTCTAGCTAAACTTATGTTTTATTAATATGTAGAAAAATAATCAATGCATTTTTTTATGAATATACTGCTCCTGATTATGAAAACAAACCTCGGCATTGTTTTGGAGCAAAATGGTGGTAATTTTTTCTTTTTTTTAAGTAAGTCTACAAAAGACTTTCACAAATTCAACAAGGAACTAATAAAGTTTTATATTAACACGCTTTTATTAGCTTCATTGGTTACAAACAATGTAATCAAATTTTGGAAGTCAATATTCATCCACTTTCAGTCGTCCGAATAATCTGAAATTGGCACACTATTCAAGAACCGATGACAGCATAAGAATTTCATATTATTAATGTAATAGTTATAAGAATAATAACAAAAATTTTTTTTTTAATTCAATTCTAATCTTCAGAATGATTTTGAATTTGGCACACATATCATGGACCAAATTTATATTAAATTTTCAGCCACTTTCAGTCGTCCCAATAATCTGAAATTGGCACACTTATCAAGAAGCGATGATAATGTAAAAATTTCATATTACTAGTGTAATAGTAATAACAATAATAACGATGAAATTTTATCAAATTCAATTCTAATCTTTAGAATAATTTTAAATTTGGTATAATCCAATCGAAAAAATAAAATAATAATAGTAATAATTATAACAATGGGTATCGTGGGGCGCCTGAGACCCTTATGCATTTGCTATCAGCATGTCCAGCATATGCGGTTTCAGCCTATATCCCAGGCATAACGCGGCTCTAAGAGTGTTGTACTACCATCTACGACACTCGTACGGTATAGACGAGACACCGGTGTTGCATTATGATCCGGGGGATATTGAGTACGTTGTGGAGAATGAGAAGTGCCGAATATATTGGAACAACATCGAACGAACATCGTCCGAAAAGAGGAAGAGAAACGGAATAAATATCGAGACTTACTCTTTGAACTCCGCAGGCTCTACCCATTCTGTTAAATTGGTGGTTCTGATTATAGGGGTCATAGGAAGTAAGATGGACACAGTGCTCTCGAACTTAAAAATCATACCGGCTTGCCGTAATATGGCAAAAATCTCAACTGGACGAATGCAGAAGACCGTCATACTTGGTTTACTGCGTCTGCTCTGGACCCATTATTGTCGGACCCAGTAATCACTTACCCCACGGACGTGGGGAGTGGTTATCTGGGTAAAAGATCCAGTGCGCCCTCCGGATGTATCGTGGCTTCTGAGACAGGGCCTCACTGGAACATCCTATTAGGAAAAAAAAATAATTATAACAAGAACTGAGAATCCACCATACTTGGTTCACTCCGTCTGCTCAGGGTACTTGATTCTCGGACCACGAACTTGGGAAGTGACTATCTGGGTAGATGACACCAGCGCGCCTTCCAGATGTATCGGAGCTCCGAACACAGGGCCTGACTGGATCAATCCTTGCAGGTAGAAAAAAAAACAAAAACTAATAATAAGTACTAATAAGTACTAAAGAAACACTCTTTCATAGTAATGTTAAACATATACGAACGGCTATAACAATAAAAAATATAGATAACTGATACTAAGCACCACATGCTTTTTTAACATTTGTAATTTTTTAAAAATTATTCCTTACTTTTTAATCCATATTACTATATTGAAACGCCTTATATTGAAGTAACTTGTCAGATGTTCACTGGTTCTCAGACTAAAATTATTTTCTGAAGAATCGAACGACTGTTAATGCATGCACGTAATGTAATACGGTTCATTGTTACCCAGCCAGGCATAGCGTTATTGAATCTGTAATGCTGGATAATGGCGGACATGAATTGCATCTTAATTGGTAACAATTTGGATAATTAATCTGGCTTGTAACGGCGTAAGTAGGAGCGCAATTGGCCATTGTTCGCCACAATAGCCGTAATCGGAACTGGTTCCGGGCCCCAGATTCCCTCTGATGTCTCATTTAAAGTGCCTCCTCATTCCACGTCGCGGACAAATGATGGAAAGCTGTCTCTTTTATAATTGCCCTTTTAACATCGATTTAGCTAAGCTTCACTACACACGTAACAAAAGTATCGTTGAATCGTTCACCGGCCCTATATGAATTATAAATCCTTCTTGCTGCCCGTTCAAACAACATAATATGCTATAATAGTCCAGTCAATAAATGAGTTCAAAGTACTTATGGAGTAAACATACTAAAAATCCTGTCGTTTAAGAGGTGAGCCGGTGTGGGGGAGGGGCACAGAAGATCCCACTTTTGGGTTTTTCGATAAGATCTCGAAAACAGTACTCCGCAAAACCTGACGGCCTCGTGGTATAAATCTTTCTCGCGTGACTTATTTTCAACATAACACACTAATGCCGTAAATAACTATTAAACAAACATTGTTTTTATCGTTCCTGAACCACCACAGCTTTCGTCTTTATCGTTTAATTTTGTTACCACACATGGAAGTAGGTTATTGAATACAGTAGACGTAAATCTACCTCCTTGAGAAAAATCGTATTTGAAAAATGATAAGTGAAAGTTACATATAGGTAACTCACACTAGTGTGTTATTTGATAATTTACTTGTCTAAAATGACATTAATAATGACAGTCGCAACTGTCGTGTGTTGGATAAAACATTGTATGCCACCCGTGTGTTATGTTTCCTAAGTCACTTGAGTATGTATACCACGAGGCCGTCAGGAAATCTTTCTTTCTCTTTATTTTCATCATACCACACGAAAACCATAAATAACAATTATTCAATTTCAATAATTCTCATTGTTCTCAATAACTTTGGATTGAAGTTTTCCTCCTCTTTTGCCGGGACGGTCCTGGCAAGGGTTTTCCGTCCATGACTCCCTTACCCTCAGTGGTGGATGATTCTTTCTGAAGGGCCTCTACGTCGTCCTTATCATCGGGCACGGCATTGAGGCATTTTCCATTGCTTTACGACATCCTCATTTGCCACTACGACAATCCTTCGTGCAGCGGCAGAAAACAATTTTCAGTAGAACCTCCGGTGCTGGTGGATCTTCTGTTGTGATTGCATGGCATCACATATTGAAAGGTAAGGGCTGCGTCTGTCCTAGCTCGCACAAGTCTCTCTAGGACTTCTGAGGGTTGCTCGTAAGGGGGCAGCCGGTTGACAAAAATAACAACAATTGCCACCAGGGTGTCTCCTATATGTTTTCACCACTACTCTTGAGGAGGCAGGTCATTTCCGAACCACTGCTGCACCTAGTGGTGGGTGCGCCGCGAATTCTGTTTAGCTGCGGTCTCAGTTGGTGAAAGAGCGTTGATTTCAGGCTTGATATTTGCCACCGACCTTATAAATGAGTAGAAGCGATACTGATTGAGAGACGGTCTGCCTTGCTGGAGTCCTATACCATTTGAAGAAGCACATTTCCTCAGCCTCTTCAACCTCGCCGTGAGTGGAGGCAGGGTTGTGAAAGATGACTTCCAAAGTGAAGAACAATTTTAAAATGTCCTCCTAGCCTCTCCTGAAAGTTGAAGTTGTTGTGTCGCAGCTGGTAAATAAATATAAGAACAGAATATGTTCAAATCCATGCAGTTGCATCTCTTGGGATGACAGCAACAGGATGTCTCGGATAAGAGTGAAAACTATCAGAAGAACAGCGAGTGGGTGGATTGTTCCACAGCAGTCTTCACGACAAGGATGTCAGCACCATCTGTGTCCTGGAGAGTTTGTATCCCATTCTCCTGAAGCTTTGTCTGTAGTAAGGAGGTGATCTGACTTTTGTACTTATAATTTTTTGAATAATTGATATATCAAAAATATTCAATTTTAATAACTTCAATTATGTGGAAATTAGATTTTTGTTTGAGGATTTGTTGCTGTTATGAAATATTAGGTCACACACTCAAAGACCAAAGCCGGTCTTGTCTCAAATTCACAAATTTAAATGAGGGGAAGACACGTGACGATCCCTTATAAAGTGAATTAACCATTAGACGATAGGTGATTACTGTAATCATCAGATGCGATTAGTATGATAATACAGGTACCTAATTCTGTAATTCTTTTCGACTATTTTGATAATACAAGTACCCAATTCGAAAAATAATGCATGTTGTGATGTACTTTTTGTATTCTATGCGTTGAAGAAAAAATTATTGAATTATTCTGTGAGTTTATGATTAGATGATCGCCCTCTCCAGAAGAGTTAGGGCCCAGTGCTGTAGATGAATAGTTTAGACGATACTGAGGAATGTTTGATGGGAAATGTAAAGTAAAAATCTTTCTTTCAACATTTTTAGCTTTCCTGAGCGTTTAACTCGAAATCAGTTGGGATTTCGAAGAAACGGTATTCGAAAAGAACTGTGAAAAACCCAAAAGTGGGACCTCCTTTGCCCCCCTCCCCCTACGGATCACCTCGTACACGCCAGGATTTTCAGTATGTTCACTTCCTAAGCATCTTGAATAATTTCCTGACGGAACTACTTATGTTCCTGCTCACGCACTCTACATTTCGTTTATTGACTATACTATAACAGTATCGCTGATTCGTTCGCCGGTCCTCTACACATTGTAAATCCTTCTTGCTGCCCGATCAAAACAACATAATATACTATAAATCGGATTTAGAAGCACTCGATAGCGAGTAATGATGCAGCTGATTGGTTCAATGAGATACTAATTATTAACATTCGAATTATTTCGACACGTTGCAGTTGGGATTTGGAATATCGGGGGAATACAAACGAGCGAAATGGTTTTCGGAAAATAACAGTTATGATGAACGAATATCACTAGACTTACTTATGAACAGTTTGATCTCAATAGCTAGTCATTTCACACGTATGGAAAATATACGTGTATAATAATAATGGTAATGTTCTCCGGAAGAAATCTGGAAGCAATTCGATATAGTTTCTTAATTGTATGTGTCATATATAATTGGGCAACAATAACAACATCACCACATACTTGGGACAACTCAATAACAATACGTCGGTGAGTAAATCGATATCTTCGGGAGTGCCACAAGGATCAGTTCTTGGGCTACTCCTATTCATCATCTCCATAAATTATAAACCCTATCGCACAAAACTATCACAGTGTATCTTGTTTGTGGAAAATTTCGCCTTGAAACAACAGAACCCAATCGGAAGGATGCTAAAGCATCCAAACGAATCAGTAAGGGGCTTACCCAACAAAATTATTGAAAAATACACCAAAACGCAATCAATTATATGTTCTTACAATGTGTTTTTTTCAATCAGTGAAGTTGTAAGGTATCACACTAGACAGCAAACTCAAACGAACTGAACACACTAACATACCATGAAAGAAGTAATAAAGTCAAATCTCAGGTGATTGCGGAATACCGATGATGCGATTGTCCTGGGCATGACACAATCTTTTACTCTCATCTGACTCACTCACGCAAATCGAGCCTTGATGCAGCAAAAAGAAGCATTCAGGGTAATCACCAAAGCAGCTTAGAGAGGATCCTGCAAACCCTTGCTAACGAAACTGGAAATATTGACTCTTTCTGCTCATTACATTTATTATTGTTAGAAATACATAACCACAATTCAATTCAAATTCAATTCAATTCAAATTTAATTCATATAATAAGGTAGGTACCTGAATCAATCAAAGAGCTCAGGTAATATAAATGAGCGGTCAAACAGCTCCTACTGATACACAGCTTGAATATCGAGAAAATCAAATTCATTACCTTTTCAACAATGAGATATCAACCCATAAATGAAAATATTCGAAAACGTGGAAAACCTTATAAAAAACGTAAGCTTCTGAGGACATTTCATCTCTTTGAACTGTACCCCATCCATTTTTACTCTTGGGTCATCAACAAAGTTTTTTTCAAAAATAAATTTCGGTCTAACGAATCTTGTGATACCTCCCTAACAGACTTTTTCCTTTGTTTCCAGGTGTGGTTCCAAAACAGACGGGCAAAATGGCGGAAACGTGAGAAGGCGATGGGCAGGGAAGCGGTTCCTTTTATGCATCCAGGAGATCAACACCTCTCAGAATTCGGAATGCATGTTCCAGTAAACCTACCGACGATGTCAAACGATCACTTCTGGCCGTCTATGTCTTTTTCACCTATGTTCAGTCCAGCCCTCGGATTGCCATGGCCACCGAGAAATTCGGCAGTTCCAAATTTCCACGCGTTTCTCTCGCAGTACGTGTTAGCTGGAGGCGTGCCACATTATGGTCTCCTCAGCTCTAGCATACCAGATGAAAGGTCAAGTAGTTCCAGTCCGGAGGCCTCTAATCATTCTCCGCAATTATCTCCTGCTGCTTTGGAAGCGCTCAGGACGAGGACACAGGATATCCTGTTGCCTCCCGAATCATCACAAAAGTTACATGCCAATTCGTAGACTATATACATATATATTTTGTAAATAGTGCAATAAGAAGATATATTATTATTTGGTTACCAGTAGGAGATTGGATACTGTTGAAATGAGCAATTTTCATACGTTAAACTCTCTGAACAACCAAGTTGAAATTTGGATTTAACCAATTCCCGAGAAAGATGGTACCTGTTTTATTCTGTTGAGCTGAATTTGATGTCGACATGGTTCTCGGTGCGGTACTAGAAGTGACTGGAAAGAACCTGATTTTTACCAAAATGTGTCTGAAATCAAGCAACATCAGTTTGTGGTAAAAACAAAGTAGGCACAGAAAGATAGTTAAGTAGATAGGGTTATGCTTATGTTCCATAAAAAATTCATTAGATTGGAGTAAATATTGGAATTATCACCAAACATGAGTAATGACAGTTTGCAGTTGTTATTATACATGAGTTTGCTCCGTTCAGAAATTATAAATATTTTTTCGACCAGATTATGAGTTTTGGAAATAACCTACTGCTTATTTTGTTTTTTAGAAACTATTTTCATCATTCCACTCATTATCAATTTCTAAATCTGACTAGTACTAACAAGAACTTTAGAAGTATTACAATTTTTTTTTAAATGTATATTATCTACATTCTCTAGGGTTATTGCATTTATGCTACGGGGCATATTTATATAATGGAGACATTTCATATTTTGTTTCATAGTTCTTGATGTTGACTTGTCTCTCAAAATGAACATTTTTGTGATGATGACTTAACACTGTAAGAACGAGAGAAATAGATTACCTTTTATACAGCGCTATGTGCCTATTAACTCCAAGCTCATTCAAAGCGTATTTCTTCAATTTATCTCTTCACCTTCTCACTGTTGTCTTTTTATATCTATTTTCACTACTTGTTCCACCTAACTCTTGGACTTTTTTTCTTTTGTTATTTAGCAAATTTTTTTCCTTTTCCTTTTAATTTGATGAGATATCTTCAACGATGCCGCACGTCTCTATAATTTCCACCTTTTCCATTGTCTTCCCATAAACTTCATTGTTTTTCATGTTATAAAAGTCTTTATCAGACTCATTGTGTGGATCCATTTCACATTTGGATATTGAGCTTCATCCATTAAGATTGCTAAAATCTCAATTTTCTAAGAGTAAGCATAACAATGAAACTGCTGCAACTGTAGTTTATGGTATTAGCGCACCTTTCAAAGTTATTGGAGCTTTGGGAGTGGGGCTGTGTTGTGTACAGAGGACAATAACCTGTATTTACTTTGTTATAAGAACGGAAGTTGAAAAGAATTTTAACAAATATTTATTTTTGGTAGATCATTTAAATATCTCGGAAATGAGCCAGTCGAACAAAAGTCAAGTTGTAATATTTTTCATGTTTCAAAGTTTATATTTTTGTGAATTGATGAATATTTACTCTTTGTCTTCATTATTTCTTCTAGAACGCATATGTTTTCCAATACATTGGCAGAATATATACTAAGTAAAAGGGAAATCTTTAACACGAAAATATTTAAAACTAAAACAGGATATTTCGGAATTCACTTAGTCTACATGATATTTTTCAGTAAATCGTTCCAACATTGTTTCAACGTATCACGATACTAAATTCTTGCGTTGCACAAATAACTTTTTCTACGACTGTAAAGAAAAATTTACATTTTGAATTTTCAATTCCTACTGGCAAGCAGTATTGAAATGTGCATTTCCTATGGGATAGCTGTATCCGAATGTTATATTCCTACGAGCTAACTTTATCGAACTGAGAAAAAAGTCATTCAACAGGTCTTCAACACAAGTAAATAATTTCATACACAAAATCTCTAAACCATGCTACAATGACGGCATGAAAGTGTATGATAAGAAGTGGTACAAAAAAAGTGGTTTCTTATGATATAAATTAAATAGAAGTAGAAAAAATATAGTGTACAATTAGCATGAAACAATCCATTTACCACTCCGAGCTATATGAAATTTTGTAGTACGAGGGTACTATCAAATGGAATATAGACTCTTCAAGAAATTTTATCAAAACCGTGAAAATTTCCGAACGATTTGAGGAAAACTCTATGTATTTGTAATGTTAAAAGATTTTACTTCTGATTGCCAAGCTTTTCCACGTCAATGGCTATTTTAGTTTTGCTAAAAACTGTATTGTACGACAAAATACATGTTATGGTTGTGAACTTTGTAAATATTAATTCACGAAAAAAGCGGACAACTTAAAAAAATCGAATTTCAACTTGTATGTAGTATAAATTATGTAAATATATTAATTTGTTTTAAACGCAATAAACAAATGTGTTATTACTTATCGTATGTGATAGCAATTTTTTATTTGAAAGCATCTTTCATTAGATTAGGAACAGTGTTGAGAATTTTGACCATAGGCCCAGCTGTAGATAGATGTAGCTTATTGACATAGACAATAACCACAAACTTCAAAATATTCAATTCAAAACCAACCATGTAATATTGAATTGAACAACCATTGTAATATATGTTAATAAGTGATATTATTTAATATACATATATTGTTTACAAATAGGCAGTTTTAATGTTTTCCCTCTAAACCCAAACTGTCGAGTGAATGAGTATGTGAGTCAGAAGATTGACAAATGACTTTTTCCAATAACTTTCATGAAAAATGCCATTTTATGTGAATGGTGAGGAACAATTGGAAAAATTGCTATGGAACCTGACTTAAGTGCAAAAAATGCATATCTGAAGCAATTGTAGAAGAGAGTTTTGCAATTAATTTCATTTTTACAAATTGCCATCGAATGTGAACAAAATATTGGACTATTTCCAAATTTTTTACGACAATCAGACGGTGTTAAAATTGAGGGATAATGTACAAAACGCTATTCTATAAACTAGAAAGTATTCAATAATGAAAATAAGGAATATCGAATCAGATTTATTGAGTAATAGGGTACAACTCTGCTAGCTGACGTTAACGCAATACCAACATTGAATTAGCAATATAGCGCCATTGTAGAAACGTAAGTATTTTAGATGTAGTGCCTAGATTTGTTAGACGAATTCAGACAGGGTTATAATATTATATAAAATATTCCATATCAAAAATAATAGTTCTGCAGATTTCAAAAGTTTTAAAAACGAATGAGAAAAAGTTGTAAGTTCATAAAGAAAAAAATAAAAGGAAATATGATAAATGCTTCATCGATGGATGTCGTAATGAATGTAAAAAAATACATTGAAATACATTGAAATGACTTATAGGAAGAAAAATTACCGAAGTAGGTTATAATTCAATAAAAATAGCGTATATAGTAATGTTTCCTTCAATGTATATTTAAATCCGTTTTTACTTATACCTATAGCATTAATGATATAGCCCATAGTATTTTAATACAAAGTATACAAAAATTATTGTTATGGCCGATAATGTTGATATAGACATGTGGCAAATATGGCAGCCGGAGACATGTTAATCGTAGAATTACTGTAATATATTTTGGATGTTGTGTATCCATTATTGAATATTATCCATATATTTGCAAACTGTCAAGTAAAATGAAGTAACGTTCTATAGTTCTGCCCCCAAAAGTTAGTAATTCATGTAAAATAGAGTAAAGACGACCAGTCAATTTTCTCAATAATTTATTATAGAATGGAATACTTGTATTTGAGTTATAAAAATTCTAAATTTCCAAACGGTGTACAGAACAAAAAATGGAATATAGCTTTCAATATGTTTTCCATATTCCACAGATTTTTTGGATAAACTATTTTGATAATGTCAAAAATAAGGGTAGTTTTCACTATTTTGACAACTTATATGCAATTATCCCAATTTTCATCAAGAATAATATTTTCTGACAACTTCCTTGAGGTGCAAACATTTTGAAACTCACTGTATACAGTCATGACCACATATTGATAGGCAAGTTATTGTAGGCGTATTCGTCGATTCATGAAAATTTTGTTTCATCCGGTAAACAGATGGATAAAGGTCGACCTCTCTTCGGATAGGTACTGTACTATTATGTGAAATATAACATGTGAGTTGGTGTATGATAATTGGAGAAGGAATATTGACGAAGAAAAGGTTGTAATTACTCAATGTGTCGCCTTGAAAAGGCTTCTTGAAACTGTTATGTAGACAGAAATGTATTTAATTTTCAAATGATAAAAATACGGAATAAAGGGAAATGTTCTGAACCGGATAAAAAATTAGCTAACATATAGGGGCATTTTGATCAAGTTTAAGGTCCCTTCATTTTTGATAATAGCCAAAAAGTTTTGTTGAAAAAGTTGTTTACAATCACAAACAATATCCAGATTTGATATCATAGCCCCCTAGGAAACAACCTTTTTTCAACCTAGTTTTTGTTTTCGTCCTCACAATGAATACTAGTATACTAATTACTCAAATACACCATAAAAATCTCCATCTTGTTACTTCAATGATATTTCGTTATAAAAGTCGGTCTTATTATTTCATTATTTGCACAAAATTATCAACGTTCGTTGAAAACTGACATTTTAAGATAATATTCATGAGCTGAAAGATAAAATATAATCTGGATGAAAATATGAACATTCTCCGTTGAAATTTATAATTGTGATTATTTTGTCTATATAATAGGTATCTACACGAAAAAAACTGATTCCCTGGTCGAATCCACGATGGAAATTGAACTACATCTGTTAGGATCTTTTGACAATATCTATCACCTTTTCATCACGAATAGGTACCACCCCAGGAAAATATCGACCAAAGTTTATCTGTCAGCCGCAGATGATTCCACAATTGAATTTGTGAACATCTTCTTCAAATTATTTAATAAAAATCATCATCTGGATGTTATGCAGTAAGGGTTATTGCAAGAGAATTAGGTTTCAGATGGCTTGTTTACCCTGCCTTTTTGGATGCTCACCCCACCCTAGGATAGGTATACCTTTTTGAGGGGTATGTAATAACACTTTGCTGAATTCAGTTTTGGTCATACAAAACCAAGCTGTTAGTACTATAAGCACAGTTTGCCCTAGATACTCCTGTAAAGAGCTTTTCAGAAAACATAAAATACTTACGGTTGTATAGATTTACATCTTTTACAAACTTTCTCGTATACACGAATATAAGTGTAAGTTTTCCAATAATACGTTTCATCACGTCACACGTCAAACCAATAATAACATACTAACCCTTCCAATAAATCCAAAAACCAAACTTGTTAAGGATTCAATCTACGATAAGTATGTATAATCATACAGCAAAAGAAATAAGAGAGATGGTTCATCCATGATCAATCTCAGATACGTTCTAAAGGAACTGTTCTCCCCCAGACCATACTATAGTATACATGAGTTTTTTGAGGAGAATGTTCACTAACATAAAACAATCTATGTGGCGAATTTTTCGATATATATTTCATCTCTGATTGAAAATTAAGTTTATGCCATATACTTATCAGATCATAACTTTTACTTAAATATTTCTATATAATTTTTATAATAATAATAATGTTTATTCAGGACGTGATAAAGAACAAAGTACAATAATAAGAATATATATATTTGAACAATTTGAAAGTTTGACAGTTGCATTTGGGATAAAACGCTAAAGGTAATATTAGCACAGGATATTTTATACGGTTCTATTAAATTGTGTTATTTTTCTTTCTGTTTTGAGAAGTTACTGTTTCATATATTTTTTTAAGAATACTACTGAAAAATATTATTAAATATTTTCATGCTTAGATAAGTATATCCTCACTGACCAAAAGTTTTAGATGAATACCCAGTGAGTACTAAGTTTTCTTTTATTGCTCTTGTGGTCAATATTTCTTAAACTATTTTTGTTTTTGTATTTATCTACAGCTACACGTAGAAAGTAAATTTGTCCAAAGTCTAATATTTTACTTTCGGAATAAATCAAAGTTTTTCTTTATATATTTTTATACAAACATTCACATATCTGTTTATGTATATTTAATTTTATATTGAATTAATACCCTTTTTCCTTTGTCCTGCCTGCTGTCGAAAGAAGTGCACTGAACTTCATGACATTTAATTATTATTCTCAATATTCTTAAAATTTTGTTTTGTATTCAACAATGGAAATTTTAGTAAATGTATATGTATGTAGAGGTATGAGTGTGTTCCTGATTGTTCAATTGATTGATTTGTCTTTTTAATTGTATATACATTTTATTGATTTAATTAACGCAAATGAAGCTTAATATTGTTACATAATACATATACATATTTTTTAGCAATTTTTATGTTTTTATACTAGTGTTTCGACTGATAAATACATCATATCGTTTGAGTTTCAACAATTTCTTATCATTATGTTCAATGTTAAAAAATTCATATTTTTTGTCAATAAAGTGTATTCACCATTATTATTGGAATTGTATTCATTCATTTCCAACTCCCATCATGATTTCTTTTTACTTTCTAAAGAAATAATACAGAAAAAAATTCTGTACTTTCTCGGACACTCTGTATGTTCCCTTGATCATATTTATATTCTCACCACTCGTTTTGATTCAGTTGTGTTGAAAGACAGATGAATAAGACAATTAGCAGAACGGTCAATACAATATTGTAAGCTGTCGAACTAAACTCCGCATTTTAGATTTCAAATTATTTTCAGAACACTTCACCACGTACATACCTGAAATGCACGAAAATTTCAAGAGCAGTTCAAAAACAAAAGCCCATTTTAATAAGGATCACATTTAGGTTGAGCCTTTATTTGCCTACTGGATCTGTTTTAAGCCACTTATATTTTTAATATGGGGCTCCCTTATAGTTCGTAACGATTCGATGAGCGTTTGGTAAATATGGAGAAATTATAAACTTCCATATAAAATATCTCCAATAAACGTGCATTTATTGTTTGCTGCATCTCGAGCTTGAAATTTGATTAGGCCATCAATAAAACTTGATGTTTGCATTCGATTGGATTTGAAAAATACCGTAAAGGAACTTCAAAACGTTCTCCATATGATGTGGATAAAATATGAAATTAATTTGCATTTCAATTATGGTTTTTTTGTTTCATCTACAGTTTTGTTATTCCTTTGAGAAACTTTAAAAAAATTATCAACAATGAAACAATCGAATTAGTTTGCTGCCCTACTGACAAAGTATATAAGTATAATAAACGTAATAATAATTATTGAATATATGTTTAAGTATTTAGTATTTTTCAACTGGCCAACATTTCGGCAGTGTATTTCGCAATCCACATGGTTCCAAAGTATGAAATTATGGACAATTGATATATGTAGATATACAGAGTGACCCATTTGAAAGCGGAACATCTCTCTAAAACTGTTATATATTATCCGATTCGGAAGTTTTTTTTTCAATAAATAGAGCATCAATAGTTCTAGTTAGGTGCCATGAATTTAAAATAAAAATTTCAAGGCCTACTTCGATTTTTTTTCAATGTCAAAAGACCAAAAAACATACTAGCTATTTTTTGAAATGTAATTCAACGACGCCACTGGATTCACAGCATTTTCAAGTGGTTTATACGGAAGTGAAATTCTAACTACACCACTGGATTCAGAATATTTCGATATATAGGATTTCCATATAGATCTGTTCATAAATAACAAAATTATAAAATGATAAAATTTGAAAGGAATGTTGTTTAATGAAGTTTCAGGAAAATTGTATTTTATAATTTTGTTATTTATGAACAGATCTATATGAAAATCCTATATATCGAAATATTCTGAATCCAGTGGTGTTGTCAGAATTTTGAAGTTCTGAAATTGATGTGGTGGGTTGATTTATTGACATAGTTTTCAAATTTTATTCATTCTAATAAAAGAAATCTACCATGTCCATGATGACAAAAACAAGGAATAGTCAATGATAATTCACTATTAGTAATACTTGGAGAATAATAAAATGTGCTAATAGAATTTTATGAAAAAATTAAATAAATATCTGTTTGGATCAGGAACGTACTAACATTTTTGTCGCCTTTCAGTTGTATTAATTTCCCAAACATTATTGAATATTTCATCATTTGATCGTACATTTCAAATGAACTCAAACACAATCAACAATAACTTTTCGAAGTTCAATATTAAATGTTCATGTTATATTATTTTTTAAACTTCACGTTCTGCATAAAAACTCTATCGAGGCCTAGTTAACACTAAAGGAAAAATGCAACCCAAAATTCTGGATTCATTAGACATCTTCAACGAATGTAATCTATTTTAACTAACCTTTTCGTCGTCTATCAGTTGTATCAATGTTTCAAGCAAAATTGAATATTTCCACTGTAGGTTACTATTAAAAAATGTTGACGTTATCGTGAAGACTCTATCGAAGCCTAGCTAACACTAAAGGAAACTTCAACCTAGAACCCTTAATTCCTTAGGCATCCTGAACGAGGGTAACCAATTTTGAAGAATGACTACCTGACGTTGCTACAGGGATATATTTATTGCAACTGATTCTTGTCGAGTGTCTGAGAAAACATGAACTAAGGATCCACCCATATAATGAAAATGATACTGAAAATAAAAATATTTTGGAATTGTGTCTCAATCACAAACGTTTTATTCAAAACTAATAGAACTGCTTTATATTTGTAATTATAGTTATAATCAATGAATACTTCTTCAAAAGTTACTGATTGTGATTGTGTATTTTTGTAAAACTATCGATCGTCCGAAAGTTTCAAAATTCACTGAATTGAAAAATTTATTTAATTTATTCCCATTTTTCTCGGGTTATTTGTTGTATTCATTTATATTGATTTTAGGGTCAGGAACTTACTAACCTTTTCATCGCCTTTCCGTTATATCAGTGTTCCGAACAGTATTGAATATTTCCTTTTATGACCCGACATTTCAAATGAACTCAAAACACAATCATCGAACACTTTTCGTAGTTCACTGTTTAGTTTTCACGATATACATTTTTTTTCACGTCCTAGATTAAGACTCTATCGAAGCCTAGCTAACACTAAAGGAAAATGCAACCTAGAACCCCTGATTTATCAGGTATCTTGAAGGAACGTAATCAATTTCAAGGACTGACTACCTGAGGATGTTACAGGGAGGTATTATAACTGATTCTTGTCGACTTTCTGAGAAACAATTAAGTTCGTATACACCCATATAATAATAAAGCGCATTCATTCACCAAGAGATCCTAAAAATAAAACTATCATGGAATTGTAGGTATTAAAGTTGAAAACATAATCAAGAAGGCCGAATGTCATCCTTCACTGGTCCTAAACTCAACCTTGCCAAGCCATAATATAAATAAAATAACATTTCAAGAAAACTAAAGAACACGCTTTACTTTGAACATGGACTAAAAAGTAAAGAATAATTATTGAAAATTAAATTACTCAAATTAAAAAAAAGCGTGGCCGCTTTCCATCTATATTCTCATATTTTTTAGTTTAATTTAACAATACTGAGCGTTCAAGAGGTCAAGAGAACTTTGTCAAGCACCCCACGTTTTTTTTACATTTGAGTGATTAAATTGCAAATTATTCTTTACTTTTTATTCCATGTTGGAATGTTTTTTCAAACCATTATTTTTTTATGACTTGAAAATCGAAATCTCCGTCCCCGAAAACCATATCAATTTTGAATCCCAAAACTCGTCCACCATCTTGGGCCGCCATCTTGAATTTATAAATTTTGGCCAAAATTCACAATCTTTGACCCCGAAAACCCTCAGACATTAATTTTGAATCGAAACAGACCATAATGACAAATATCGTCTGCCATCTTGGAGCCGCCATATTTAATTTATGAATTTTGAAAAAAAAATCGAAATATACTACCTAAAAAACCCTCGTAGACCAATTTTGAATCGAACCTCACCATAGTTACAAATCTCTTCCGTCATCTTGGAGCCGCCATTTTGTATTTTTGTATAACAAAAATGTCATATTGCAGCGTCACCGGAATTATGAATACATGCCATATTTCACGTCATTCGGATGTCTGGAAGTGGGCGAAATTTTTTTTTTTTTTTGAAAATGTATCAAGAATAATATACCTCTATTTTCCAAGATATGGAAAACATTCATTGGAAATATTTCATTGCCATCTAATGAACTATTCAGATTTTGAATATTGAAGAGATTCTGATGAAACTGCATTATCGCTTTTTTTTCAATTACATCATTGTCTCATTATTCAAACCATTTTCTATGAGATATATCCTAATTATTGAAATATAGGCATCACATCATGAATTTATAAAAATATCTAACAGATAAATCGCTTTCGATTTTTTTTATCAATGTTGTGGTTCTATATCTAAATACTGCAGCAAATTATTAAAAATCTGAATTTGAATGGTTCATGAGATGGTATTGAATTTTTTCTGTATTTTGAAAAATAGAGGTACTTTATTTTCTCGTTTATTCCTGATGTCTTTTCGACAAAAGATATATTTTTCAGAAACCAAGAACCTAACATACCTTTTCGATAACTCATTATGATTTTCTTGATAAACCAACTTTTATCACGAATAAATTTTTTGGGAAATCAATAATAAAGTTTTTCATATGGTTCCAAGTTGTTGAAGAACTTAGTGTCACTTCAAACCATTTGTTAAGATACTGATTGTGAACGACCTATATTTTTGTAAAAACCATCTGAAATTTTGAAAATCCACTGAATTGGGAAATTGATTTCATTCATTTTTATTTTTGTCTATCTTCTCTACTAATTTATTGTGTTCATTATTTCATATGGTATACTACCTAGTTTTGTAATTTTTTTTTCTGGTGCACACGAAGGCGTTCAGCGGACGTGCAATATTTTTTTCTTAATTTCCAGTTTAAATTCGAAATTAGTGTTAATTTCGAGTTTAAATTTAAAATTAGTGTTGATTTTGAGTTACAACAGAACTCGAAATTAGCTAAATTTCGAGATTAAACTTTAAATTAGTGTTAATTTCGAGTTACAACATTGGTTTTCAATAATTTTTGGCGGAGAGTCTGAATTAAATGAAATAGTAAAATAGACAATGTCGAAGTACCCTTTTCTCCAAATATTTTCACCTTGTTATCACTACATATTTCAAAATGTACCGAAATATTCGGCTATTATTATTTTTTACATTTCATTATATTTTTTTGGAGTAGATTTTTTTCGAAGTGAGTACTGTTTTTTACATCAAGTATTGTTTTGAAATGTTTTAAATCATCAGCCAACATTATAAATTTGAATTTATTCATTACCGAAACTGAGTAATTTGAAAAAATATTTGGAAATAATAGGTCAAGATATGATCCTTGCGGAACACCTAATAAACATTTATTGATTGATGAATAAATATGCTAAGTGTCGATCTTCTCCTCTTAGATTCGAATGTCTCCCAAATTAAGTCATCCAAACTGAAGTGGAGAAAGGTGCTGACTGAAACGAAAAACATTCATATCCTTCAAAATGCATTCAAACAGCTATTTGTCACTGCACTAGATCTTATTACATTTAAGCGTCCAGGTGGTATGCGGTAAACATCAGATACCATTGAAAATATAGAGATACAATAACACATTCAGACGGTATTACACGTTATTAACAGGGTAATATGAGAATAGGTGTAAGTTATATACCATACAAGTTCGCTATTACAAATGCTGCCGACCATTCATTCTGAACCAGGTACAGTAACAAAATGTGTTAATATGGGTTTCGTATTGAGGCTGTTGTGATATACTTTTCTATATAGTGATTAAGGAACACAGGCTTTCACAGTGGATAGGCAATATTCTAAAAAATATTTGCAAAACATATTTCGAAATTATCCACCAATAAATACAGTGCTTGTCCAAATTCATTCCCTTCTGGTAATAGTTAAATAAAATAATAAAAAAATGGGGAAAAAATGATATTGAATACAGTACTCTTCATTGTAGGTTTATTGTCTAAGAATACATAATTCTTGTTACAAAAACAATGTCATTGAATATAAAAAATCAATATAAGACATTTTTTTCGAAAACAAAAGCTTTTATTTACAAACTACTGAACTAAAAAGTGTATGAAAACAAAATACCTTTGAAAATTCAATTTTCATTCTCAAAAGCTTGAGGCAAGCTTTTAAGAAAACATTTTTTCCTCCTACCCCCATAGAAAGTACACACTTTTTTCCCTCAAACCAGGGGGGGAAACTCATACATTTCCTCCCTAGGGAGGAAAGTTTGTCTTTGAAAAGATTTTTTTCTATTATTTTCTTAGTTTACTTATAACTTACACTACATTTTCTGACCATCCATAATGCTAAGAATATTTTGTTTAAAAAATTATTGGCCCTGGGTCTATTGTTAATTTAGACAATTTTTTCAATGTATTAATAACAAAGGACCTCGCACGGAATACATGGGATTTTGGTTTATTGCGGAATTCAATGAAACTCTAGTATGCAGTAGATCACGATCTGTGGGTAACACAATAATCAAATCGTATGATTGGTTTCTGCGAACCAGGGTGATTTTAAAAGTAGTTACACAAACAGAAAATAAATTTTATTTATCACAAATAGAGAATATTTCTGGTTTATTCTCGTGATTTCGATAAAATATGTCATGCCTTCGGAAACGCACCATTTTTATAATACAAAATAGTATTTAATTTACCGAGGTCGTCAAAAACGTTCTCAAATATATCCCGTTTCGACGTCGTTTACCTTATATTTATTAGAATTGAGATATTTTCTAGTGTAATTTCGATATTTTCCTAAGAAATAATGATAGTTTGAAAAAGCAATACTGTTTTATTACAATCACAGTATTTCTACTATGTCGGGTCATCAGAAAAGTACTTAAAAATATTCTATTCCGAAGTTTTTTAGTCACTTCATTTTCTCAATAGGAACTTTGAAGAACCCTATGTTTCCAATGTTCAACGTTAATATGTGAAAACCCTCAGGCTATATATTATATGTGAAAAACTTTGAGCCGAACCTATACATTTTTGAAAATTCTAAAAATTTGCATGTGGCGCAATTTTAATAGGTTTATTATATTACTACGTAATATTTGAAGACAGGTTGGATAGAAAAAAAATTAAATGAGACAGGGGTTTATCCAAAACGTGTGTGCTTTTGTTACAAATCTCGTAAATAAATATACGGAAAAAATAGCGTCACATGCAAACATTGTGACAAAAGTGACAGAAAAGATAAAAACCATGCAACGGGCGAATTTTTAGCAAAACTCCAAAAATATATATATAAGGAACTCTGGGGGTCATTACTAGTAATTGAAGAAAAAAAATATCAGGATTATCCAGAAGAGGGGTTCCAAGAGAGGGAATAATTAGTAATTACCCCCAAGTTCTGCTAAAAATTCGGCTGTGTCAGAGTTTTAATCTTTTCTATCACTTTTTCACAATGTTTGGCTATGACGTTATTTTTCCTCGATATTTATTTACGAAAAATGTGACAAAAGCACACACGTTTTATTTTATTTAATCCAACCTATCTTTAAATATACTTATTACCTATAGTAACATAATAAACCCATGAAAATTGCACCACATGTGAATTTTCCAAAGTCCAAAGATATGGTGTCACCGACACACATTTTTCGTAGTACCCTTGTATTTCAAAAATTTAAGTTTGGCTCAAGATTTTTCACGTATTATAGCTTGAGGGTTTTGACATATCTAGTTAAACGTTGAAACCACAGGGTTCTTAAAAGTTACTATTGAAAGAATGATGTTAGTAAATAACTTCGAAATAGGATATTTTTAAGTACTTTAGTGATGACCCCGACCTAGTAGAAATACCATGTTTGTCATAAAATAGTATTGCTTTTTCAAACTATCATTATTACTCAGGAAAATCTCTGAATTAAACTAGAAAATATCTCAATTCTAATAAGTAAGGTAAAAACGTTAAAATGGGAATTTTTGAGAATGTTTGTGACGACCCCGGTAAATTGAATAATAATAATAGGTCTTTATTTGTCATGCTAGGAATCAAAGTACAATTTTCATGAATTAGATTATAAATATATCCTATAGTTGACATAAAAGGCGAAGTTCAAATCTACGAAGCAATATCGTTGATTTGTTCTATCACTTAACCTCAATAAAGCTCCACATTCTGAGGAGAAAGAAAGTATCTGCAAAACAGTGTTCTGATATTGAGAATACAAAAAGAAAAAGAAAATAAAAAATACAGTCTCGTCACTTCATAAAATTAATTTACTGATTTATCAATATCTTTTTATAATTTGATTTAAATATTTTCAAATCCAACAATTTTAAATTATATTTTGGATTATAAAAGTGGTGCATTTCCAAAGTCATGACATATTTGATCCAAATCACGAGAATAAACCAGAAATATTCTCAATTTGTGATAAATTAATTTTATTTTCAGTTTGTGTGACTACTTTTAAATCACACTGTTTCTCAGAAACTAATCATACGATTTGATTATGGTCCATTTAAAGTGTTACCTACAGATCGTGATCTACAACATACCAGAGTTTCATCGAATTCCGCAATAAACCAAAATACCATGTATTCCGGGGAGTTTGCATTTTGGGCACCAAGGCAACAGAAGGACTAATTCAACATGCATTCTGGGCACCAACACAAAAGGTCCCCATTACAAAAATTGCATTTTGGGCACCGAGCCTTATTATGCATTCGTCATTTTTATAATTTTGGGTAGGTTAATAGGTAAATAATACAAAACTATTTTAAAGCATACGAAAATATGTTTTTTATTGTATTATGATTACATTAATTGTACAAAATATCTTAATCTAAATATATTATTTATTGACATAACAATGGAATGCAAACATTTAATAAAGTGTAGCCTATTGATTTCCTTATTTTGGTATTTAATAATCATTGATTCAATTTCTGTCTTTTTTTAACTTTCCTGTCATGGATTTGTATAGGTTTTTAAAGACTTTGAATTTTAATATATGTGTCGGTTTGACACTCTTTCAGTTTTTCAACAAAAACGAATAGGTTAGGATGTTCAGCATATAAAAAAAATTCAAATTTCATACTTATAGATATTTCAAATATCTGAACGAAAATGATTTCAAAAGAGACTTATACAACATACCTTTTTTTAATATTTATGATCAAGAGGGAGTTGATGAAAAAATGTCATTCCTGGTTAATTGCTTAACGAACCTTTTTGATAGACATGCACCATTAACATCATCAAGGATAACTAAAAAGCCTGCTCCCTGGCTGACAGGGACTTTGAAAGAAATGATGGAAATAAGGGACAAAGCTCTTAACAGATATAAAAAATCAAAATCATTAGCTCATTTTCAGTTCTATAAAGACATGAGAAATTACACAAACCAGGCAATCAAGAGAGAAAAAAGAGCTTATTTGGCTTCTGAATTCAGTCAGAATGATAAGAAAAATTTTTGGAAAACGTTAAAATCTAATAATTTTTTACCCGATAAAAAACGTGATATTCCAGACGATTTGAAAAATCCAAATGAGCTCAACAATTTCTTCATTAATTCTATTCCTTTTCAGGAACCGCCTGTAGAACTCATTTCTTTTTACAGGGAAAATAAGCTGATAGACTATGATATCAAATTCCATGAAGTAAATGATATGTTCATATTCAGAACTATTTCTAATATTAAATCAAATGCAAAGGGTAGTGATTTCTTGAACATAAAACTAATTAAAATGTGCTGTCCACATATTATTCCGTACATAACACATATTGTCAACTTTTGCCTCATGATTGAGATTTTTCCATCTGTATGGAAGAGTGCACTTGTGAGGGTGTTACCTAAAAAAACGAATCCATTGAGTTACAAAGATCTACGTGCTATAAGCATATTACCCACTTTATCTAAGTTACTTGAAAGAGCCATTGAGGAACAACTGAAAGAACATATTAACCATTTCTCCATACTTCCGAATACTCAATCTGGATTTCGTAAAGGTTACAGCTGCGCAACTGCCCTGTTGCATATAGTTGATGATATTATAAGATCCAGTAACTTGGGCGAAAACACTATACTAGTTCTTTTAGACTTCAGTAGAGCCTTTGATACAATCAACTACAATTTAATGTTATCAATATTGGGTTACATTGGAATATCTAACAGTGCAGTATCTTTAATCAGATCATTTCTCAATGAGCGTCAACAAATTGTCTCTATTGATGGAAATCACTCACAATAATTAAATTTACGTTGTGGAGTGCCCCAAGGTTCTATTTTGGGACCCTTGTTATTCGCCATTTATACTTCGCAGCTTATAAAATGCCTTCAGTTTTGTAATATTCATCTGTATGCAGACGATACACAATTATATTATAGTTTTCTCTCGGACATGGTGGATGATGCTTGTAGTAGAATAAATAGTGATTTGAATTCATTTGTGGAGAAAGCCTCTGATCATTGTCTGATGATAAATAATAGCAAATATAAAGTCATTGTTTTTGGTCCCAAGCATACAAGGAATGCTGTTCGATTCCACACGAATATAAAGATAAATGATGAGCAACTGGAAGTAGTGCATGACGCAAAGAGCTTAGGGGTAATTTTAGATGAAGACTTGAGATTTGAAAAGCATATAGCTCAACTTGTCAATCGTGCATATTATTCACTTAAAGTTATTTATGGCAACAAATATTTTTTACCACCTAAAGTGAGGACAACATTATGTGAAGCCTTGGTCCTGTCTGTTTTCAATTACGCTGATGTATTGTATGGTCCATGTTTAACCGTTCAGCTCAAACAAAAAATCCAAAAGGTTCAGAACTCGTGCCTACGATTTATTTTTGGTATCCGAAAGAGAGAGAGAATATCTCACAAATTGAAAGCTATCAGATGGTTAGACATGGAAAATAGGAGAAAACTGCATGCTGCCACTTTATTCCACAAGATAATCATGGAAAAAAACCTCCCTACTTAGCACAAAGGCCGGCTTACACCTCCAATATTTCGTTTGGAGAGTTTTCGAAGATGTTTCACGTACCAGATATATGCAGTGTATAATGGCATTCCTGATTCAATCAAGCATAAAAATCTATATCGGTTCAAAAATGATTTCAATGAATTTCTTTGCGGTAACTGATTCTGACGTTCAAACCACCTATCTCATCCCTATGTTAAGATCACCCCTAATCATATCTATCATTTAGCGATTATATTGTTTATTATTATTTTTTTTTTGTTCATTTCATTTACCAATTGGAAATAAATGATTACTTTTATATTCTTAAGAGTAGCATTAAGCGATATGTTCGAGGTTGAGTGGAAGAGCAATTTCCATGGTGATCCGTCACTATTGAAATTGATCCGTCTTTAATTTTCTTCCAAAGTTAAATATGTTACATATTTTATTTTTATTCTAATGACTGTACCGTTGAAAAGGAGGAAAATAATAAAGACGATATTATTATTATTATTATTATATGGAGTTGTTAAAATTACTGTGAAAAGACTCACAAGCATTTGTTGTTCGAGTGATGGTAGATGAATGTTCTGCCCAGATAATAGGTGGGAATAGTGACTCTTCAGAAATATAAGTATCTACTAAATAGTCGGCATATTTGACAACACGGGGGTCTTGGGGCATATTTTCAGACAATTCAAGAGCAAAACACCCACCTACTTCGGTCGGATCGAGATAAATAATTGCAAGTCAATTTTAACCATTTGCCTATTTCACTTGCCTCATTCTTGTATCCCGGTACCAAACCACAAGTTTGAATTTTTCGGTACCATGCCTGAGACAAGTGAAACCTACAACCAACAATTTTCTCAAAATCTACAACTACCTCTATAATATTTAAATCAATTCCTTTTGACAAATTATTTTGGTTTCCATTTCAACTATACACGATACGCGCTATAACAATCTCCATAACCAAAGAAAAATTAAATGTCCGCAAAGGGTACCTACCTGTTTGGTGCCCGATTTGCATGCGACCGTATTCCGTGCGGGGTCCGTTGCTGATGAACACTTTATTTAGATATCATGGTATAACGAAAAAACAAAAACAAAAAAATCAGTATCATGTCAATCAATTCCAAATAATTGATTGTTCCTAACAAGTGAAAAATTATTTTTCCCCAATTCGAAAGAGCAATATATCCACACAATTACTTCCATCCATCGCATCGTATGGGTTCCTCCGAACTCACATATTTTCTGGAATTAGTGTTTCTATAGGTGGGGTTCTCACGGGCGTTTGAGGGTTGGTGTTGCGGAAGAGCGAGCACCGACACCCGCCGAGATTCTTTTTCAGGAAATTCCCCGCTAAATAGATCACACTTCAATTAGTTTATCGGCAAAGGGAAGAATTAAAGGAAATTACGTGCGTGATTACGTCTGTTCAATGATATCGATGAAATTATTTAGATGTTTGGTTTCGAAAATAATAATGTAGACTGCACATTTGACTGGATGAGAACTTTCGGGGCTGTGCGGTTCGGTCTGTGGGTGTCCTCGGAGATTGGTGGTAATAACTGCTGATATATTTAATAAAGAGAGGTTTTTGAAACGGTTTTTCTAGTGAATGCATTAATACCATCGAATAATAAAGGCGGCTTGAGGCTTGAATGGAAAATGTTTTGTATGGAACTATCCAATAATACCAGCATTATAATGAAATGGGTGGTTTGTGGTTGTGAATGAATACAACTTTTATTTTATTTTTTCTATCTCGAACGATATGAAACTAATTAATCAGCGCTCAGGGCGGCATAAATGGATTAGGTGACGCATTATTAACAGCTACAGGGAAACCCGGACCTACAACAGCACCATGATCTGAAGAGTTGAAATTTATTGATTGAAAATCTGTTCTTCTTATAACGTAAATGTGCCAATTGTCGGAACTGAACTAATTATCGGCCCTACCTTTATATAATTTCGAAATATAAGGTTTATGTTGCTAGGTATTCATCACATTTCTGCGAACCTTTATGTACGCTTCTACAAAACCGACCAATCGTCGGCCAAAGTTGGTGGTGGTAATTGTCAAAAATACATTGGTCATTTTCCACTAAGATGTCTAAAAACCCTTGTGTACCGACTGACTAGATTTTGTTTAGAATTTTTTGAAGACAAAACAAATGAATTAGTGGTCTACTTTTGTAATCGACTCCAGAGATGGCGTCCTCTTTCCCGTGTCAACACTGTCAACATTCCAAGGACATGGTGATTGTGATTGCTAATTGAATTTTAAGGAGTTTTATTGAACTTTTGTATGCCATACGAAAGTAATAGTCCATACTCGAAGTGGAATATCAAGTTTTATTGAAAAAATAACACTACTAAAATTATTGTATAATTTTTTTCCAAAAAAAATGTAAAAACCATTTGAAAGTCAATAGTTCTGTAATAAAAAAAAAAATGTTGGGCAACTTTGTTATATTATTAATGTATTTCTTCATTTTCCTTATATTTTAATAATTTGGTCATGTTCTGTTTTTGTGCCGACAATCCAGAAAGATGAACAAAGTAGGTAACTAATTTATATTCAGTACAGAAATTGAGTACTCACCACTCAGAATCTGAATATACTTTGAAACAGGCATTTTATTTAAAAACGCCATGCATGTTGACAATATTTTATGGCAAACATGTTTTCTAACCAATTCAATCAACTCTGGATGCGTTTTTATATCTTACCGGTTCTTGAAATCTTCCATAAGTAGAGAAAGTCCGCCATAAAGTAAAAAATATAAATTTTTCTCCATTCCCACGGAAATCTATCAATGTTTTGTCTTCAGTAAGCTTGTTAAGGTTATTTTCCATGCATTCCTTTTATTTTGAAATTGTGAAATCTTTTCAGTGTAGTTGATCAAAATATACACTTTTCTGTCGAACAAAATTGAACAATAGAAATATTACATGTCATATTGAACGGTTTTTTAAAAGTGGAAGAACAATATAACACATTAACTCTTCACAAATATCAAATCCCAAATGCAATTAAACTCAAAGCCACAAAATTGTTCTTTATTTCTTCAAAAAAGTTTATAGATAATCTCGGGCACAAATGCACAGATATCAGCGCGAGGGCTGAGAGTTGCGCTTGCGCTGCGCATAAGCTTGACAGGTGCTAATGGTGAATTTCCATGCGATGCAGCTGAACTGCAATACTTCTATGTGAAATGTGAGTTAATTATATTTCAGCAAAAAAAATAATAAATCATGTCGAAAATGTAACAAATAGAACTGATTGGGGACAGTGATTCCGTATATTCCAATAATTGTATTGTTTTATTAATTTCATGTTCGTGAATCGTGGGCAAAACTTCGAACTTCTGTTCATGAAAATTAACCCTAACAAGAAAACCGACGGTGGCGGTGCACTCAAGTGTCGCGGGATATTCGAATACGGATTCATTTGTTTTCTCGTAATCAAGTTGGCGAATGTCTCTCGTTTTATCCCACAGATTTGTAGGTATAAGTCGGTTTTTAGGCATCTTAGTTTCCACTAACCTCTCGTGTCAATTGTTTCTTGTTGCAAATGTTGAGAACATGTGAGCTACATTGTGCTATACTTCGTGAATAAAGTACCGTATGATCATTTTGTAAACTTTTTATTATTTATTATTTTTGATATGTGTTTGTCAAAAACTGCCTTTTCATAGCTTTCTTGAGAATTATAAAGGTATCAGTGGCTGATCCAATCATCGGCAGCAGTGCAGATAATTGGTTGTATGCATCAGACTCCAGATGATATTTCATACCAATTTTCGGCACCCCATATTCCTACTAGATGTCATCATTATTTTGACTCAAAAACTGTGCCGATAATACGAGCTCTTACGTGCCGGTAATTGGAGATTTTTTTTAGATCGAAATAATTTAACAATGGAAAGGAACAAACGTATTCAATATTCTGTTGGCGCTTTTGGTGAGGCCGTTGATGTTATTCAGTCAGGAATGTCATTTATATCTGAATACTGTTCTGATGAGCCTAAAACTGAAACAGGTTCTAAAAATGATACATATTCTAATATTTTGGAAAAAGAGCTGTTGCCTTTACAAGAAAATGTAACAGATATATTTATTCCGACTCCATTCAAAAAAACTGTAATCTGGCCTGTACCTAAAGGAAATATTGCTTAACGCAAATTGAATGATAAAGTACCTGCTGTAGCAGTGGCAACAATACTATAAAAAAAAAGAAAAGAGAAACAGCAGAAAATGCAAAGGGAAGAAAACCGTACCAAAAAATTAAGAAACAGCTGTGGAAATAAAAAAGAAGAAAGCTGAAATTGCTGTTTCAGAACGTATTAATAAAAAAATATCTAATCGAAAATCTCTAATCGGAAAATACAGAATGCTACGAAGGACTTATTTTAAAAAAAGGGGTCATGAACCTTCAACATCAAAAGCTGCACCAGTGTGCATTATGCGAGGATGTGAGGATCATCTGAGATCAGCGCCTTTCTTTTTTCTGTCTAAAATATTATCATGAGTGTTGTCTCGGATTAACGGAAAATGATACATGCGTGAAATTACAATGTCTTTTTTGTGAATAACCAGTAAATTATTGAGTTTATTTCAAATTTGACCTTAACCAAGAGAATACCAAATATTATTCATCTAGCTTTCATAGAATAGTATCAAGTATTCGAATTTTGTGTTATTTAGTCAATAAAAATTTTTCAAAAAATCTTAATTTTAACTTACTTACTTACTGGATTGATATATTTGGTGTCGATAAAAGGATCTAATATGCGCCGAAAACTAGAACATGAATTTATTTTGGTATGCCGATAATAGGGGCATATCGATTTTTTTACATTATTGATTTTAATAAAAAGTAGGCATTTACTTTCTCTCAAAATAAATATCCCATATGTAATATGATATATTTAAATAGCAGGCTTGATACTCAGAATATAGGTTACTCGGGTATTTTCTATATTAAATTGAATTGAAAGCATGCCCTACGGTATACAATGAGCTTAAGGTGCCGCTAATAGGAACATTTACCTTATATTCATATGTTTTGTCTTTGGCCAGTTTGGTCACACGGATTGCAAACAACAGAAACAAAAAAAAATCCCAACAGGACAGTAGGGTTAAATGGGGGAATACCAGTCAGATCGGCAATTCCGGTCACTCGGCTTGTTCCTCAATAAACATAGTCACCTAGTTGAATACACTGAAAAAAATGTGGTACGTTATATCAATAAATGCCGTTTTTTACCTCTCCGTTCATTGGCAAAATACATTTTTCATCGTGGCAATGAATAAATATTCACTGACTTTTGTAGGTATTTATTGATACAACGAATTCAAGTTTATTGAGATCAAAGATGATCGTTTCTTACATTTATGAACAGTTTTCGTTGCTCCTGCGGAAAAATTTATTGAGGTGAGGAAAGGGGTACACTGAGATCAATGATGATCTAATTTCAGACCTATGAACATATTTCGTTACGGCTTTGAAAAAGATTATTGAAATGAAGAAAAAAGTACATTGGAACAATGTATATTATTTCATGAAAAAAATGTGGTACATAATATCAATGAATACCATTTATTACCTTTCCGTTCATTGGCACAATTAACTTTTCATCGTGATAATGATTAAACATTCACTGATGTAGGAAGGTATTTATTGATACAATGAATTCAAGTTCATTGAGATCAAAGATGATCTTTTTTTACATTTATGAACAGGTTTCGTTGCTGCTATGGAAAAGTTCATTGAGGTAATGAAAGGGGTACACTGAATCCATTTGAAATTGTTCATCATATCAATGAACGTAATTAATGGTCCCAGAGATGATTTTATTGTTACAATTAATCCAAGTTTATCGAAATCAATGATAATCTATTTTCAGATCTACACACTGGTTTTATTGGGGCTATGGAAGGATCATAGAAGGTGTAGCGAAGTTACTAAGTCCCAGTTTTGTTAGGCAGGTAGAAGCAACATTTTCCTCCCATTCTATAACTCCGTAATTAATATGTTCATGAATATAATATAAGCCTTATGTCGAACCAAGCCATCTCGTGTTTAAATATACTCATAAATTTTGCCGGCATCTGTTCGCTTTAGCTGGTAGTACACAGCGCCTCCACTAGAGGGACCACTCCGCACGACTTCGTTATTTGCACAGAGCCGGTTAACTTGAGCAGACAGAAGCGATCGTTAAAGCATCTTCTCAGGTAGCACAGACTACAGAGGCATCCGAAGAGCTCCGAAAGGAGCCAGCCGAAATAAAAGATAACTTGGAGATACGCCTTCCAATCAGGACTGCGATGTTCTGATGAATGCATGTTAATTATTTTGCATATCTTTCGGAAACTCACTGTATGCTCAATATCAGTTGGAGGCCTTCATTGCATTTACGAATGATATGCAATGATTGAATAAATACCACTTATTCAAATGATGAACAAAATAATTAGTTCAATGTGTGAAAGCATCACGAGAATAAACTGAAACATAGATTTAATGTAAATCAATTATTGAATCAAGGAATAACCGATACTTGATAATCACCGTTCATTGGATTGATGAAAAATATCCATAGTCAAACTAATCTGAATCATTATTTCAATCATACAATATTTATTCGAAGAACGAACAATAATAATTAATCTGATGAATACAGTTTCATCAGTTGAACGAATAAAATTCATTGCTTGGGTGATCACTCTTTATTCGTTTGATGAATGGAATTCATCACCATAACGAACCTATTACATGTACTTGATCATGATATCAATGAAAGCATTCATTGATATTATTAAGATCCGTATTTATTGTATGGATAACCAGTGGTACATTGACATAACGATTGCGTTCATTGGACCAATATTGATAAAAATATTCATTGAGTCTATGAACTTTTTCATTGTATTCAGGTACCAATTTTTTTCTGTGTATGGAGCGCCATCTTTTCTCGATCGGTACGAGTCAAATCCACCGGGTTTTGATTACCAGTCTGCTCCATGGGGTGTCGAAATCAAGTTATTTCCAGGTTCTATTATAATATTTTGACGAATTTTAACCAACGCATGTATTCAATTACGTTATATTCTTGCACGTATCCATGAGGAATATCTCGAGGGGCAACTTGTTGTTTAGATTCTGCTTTTTCAGGCGCTTGCCAAATTGCTTTCGGGAAAATGCCGGTCGAAACAAATGTGGTAATACCGGTCTTGTTTCATTTGTTACAGATGCCTAGAAATATCCAAAAATGAAACAAAGCTAAATGGACCTCCGAACAACTTCAAAATGCCTTGTAATTTATTGAAGAAGGTAACTTCTGTATCCTTTTTATTATAATCCAGTACGGTTGGATTTTGAGACAAGGATCGATTGTAGCACCACCAAACTTGATATGCTAGTAGTTAGTTGGAACCATGATAAACACGAAAAAAAATTGTTCACCAAAATTCCAGTGGTTGAACATATATTTTTTTCGTTTGAAAATAAATAAATAGATTTTTGCTGTAATTTTGAAAAGTATATGATTTATCAGAAAAACAACTCAACAAGGTGAAAAACAATTCAATTTTCCACAAAAATAATAGTTACTTCTTATGAAATGCGCTCGTTTTCTCAGGGAACCTGATTGAACGCCGACATCAAATGTCAGGTTCACGCATATCCGCTGAAGTTCTGGCGGAGCCGAATATTTGATTGGTCATAACTAGGCTAAAAACGATCGTAGAAGGAAAAAGAAAAGTTCATATCGTTTCTGAAGACTCCTACCTTCTTACGCAAATATAATATGCGAGTATTTGTGTACCTAAAATGTGTTTTGTCGCACTTAACGGAAATGTTTGCGGATGATCCGAAAATCATGAATAATTTAGTAAATATGGAATTATTATATTGAAGCAGCAGCCAATACCCTCTTTGGACTATATGCAACAATTTTAAAGAAGTGTGACAGGTCCCACTTATACATGCCAAAAAAAAACTTTATTTTACTCCTGCCTCATTTTCAACTTACCCATAAAATCGGCATTCTCTTCACTAAATGTTGAAAATAATCGCGTATTCATATCCTGCATATATACAGTGACCGCCAAAAAGTATGTACCATATGAGAACAAAGTTTATTATTGAAAAAAATATTCTTGGGAAAAGTTTGTGCATGTCCGATAACCTAAAAAATCGATTTTGACACATGTCACGTGATCGCTGGTATGGTAAAGTTATTTGAGAAAGTTGTTTAGAATTCAATTTTATACACATATACAAAGTTTGAGAAAATTATATGGGAATATTGAAAACAGCAATTGTTTTTAAATAGTTTTCTAGCTGTAGAAAAATATCAAATTATTTCCTTATGAATTGCTTGACCATACTGAAATATTTGTATTCCCATGATAATAACAAAACTTTCTCATTTTCTCCACACCAGAGAGCACTAAATTGAAAAAATTGAATTTTGTCAGAACCTTTGCTGTTACATTGGTTCGTATCTAATAGATATGTCACAATTCCACTATTATTGCGATGATAGGGAGATCCAAAAATATCGTGTTTTTCAGATTATAATCAATTTTTGATGATAATCGTGCACGAACGTTTCACTTCTCACATAATCTTGAAAATAGTGCGTCAAATTAAAGAGGCTTGAGTTTTCAACATTGCATGCGAAGTGAAACGCTCTGGCACGATTATCATCGAAACTTGATTATAATCTGGAAAACATCATGTTTCTGGAGTGTCATGTCATCACAATGGTCGTGGAATTCTGATAGAACTGTTAGATACGAAGCAATGTAACAGCCAGGGTTTTAACAAAATCCAATTTTTTTAATTTAGTGCTTACTGGTGTAGAGAAAATGAGAAAGTTTTGTCATTATCATTGAAATACAAATATTTTAGTATGGACAAGCTATCCATATGATAATTATTTGATATTTTTATACAGCTAGGAAAATATTAAAAAAAAAATCTATTTTCAATTTTCTCTCATTATTTTTTCAAACTTTGTATATGTGTATAAAATTTAATTTTAAGCAACTTTTTCAATTCACTCTTTTTGATATCTTGCCATTTTACCCCACTTTTTGCGTTCTCATAGTAATTTTTTTCAATTTGCCGCCATACCAGCGATCACGTGACATGTGTCAAAATCGATTTTTAGGTTATCGGATATGCACAAGCTTTTCCTAAGAATCTTTTTTCTAATACTCTAATAATAAACTTTTTTCCCATATGGTACATACTTTTTAGCGGTCACTGTATATTTAATAACACTATTTGGAAGTGCAAACCTAGAGCTTGAAATCACATACTTCATTTTTTATGTAGGATGTATATGAGCGATTATTTTCAACATTTACTGAAGAGACTGCCGATGAGTTGAAAACTTAGGCAGGAGTAAAACCCAGTTTTTTCGTTGACATGTATAAGTGAGACTTGTCTCACTAGTCTAAAATCGTTGCATATGTTCCAAAGGGGGTACTGATTCCTGCATCAGTATAGTTATTTCATATCAACTAAAATATCCATGCGACTTTCGGATCCTCCGTAAATATCATAGAAGGGTTGTGTGAAGTGGAACAAAACACATTTTATGCACTCAGACACCCATACTTTGTATTTACATGAGAAAGTAGAAGTCTTCAGGAACGATAGGCACCTTTTCTTTTCCTTCTACTATAATCTTTAGCAAAGTTATTATAATTTTCGGCGAGCCTGAAATGTGATGTCGGCGTTAAACCACGTTTTCTGAGAAAACGAGCGTATTTCATAAGGTATTACAGATAATCATTCTTGTGGAGAATTGAATTATCTCTCAACCTATATAAATCGTTTTTTGATAAGTCTTATATTTTCTGAAATAACAACAAAAAAAAAATGTATTATTGAAAAATTTTCTAGTTTCCTCCCTTGATTTTTTGGTAAACATTTTTTTTTCTAATGATACATGATGTCGAGCTGTCAGGTGCCGAGTGCTACAATTCCTTCTTCAATTTTTGCTCCAGTTTGTCTGTCGTTACTGGATTATTAGTGATAATAATGCTTTTTATTTTTTTGAAAACCAAATGTTTATTTTGTTTTTTAAGTTTCAACAACAATCTCACATTTTGTGTATATGAGATTGTTTTCCTATTCGAGTACTCCAATTGTCGTTGAAGTCACCACTTTCAAAGTAGTCTGTTGTACTGTACGTCTTCATTGACATGACCGCTCGAAGGAACATCTAATACCGGAGTTCCTACCGCATTGAGCGTGGTAATTGGAAGCGAATCATTGGCATGACTGATTCTATTAGCGCGAAGAGAGTGGCTGTTTAATCGGCAACTCGAAACGAATCTCGGAGCAAGGGGCCAAGCGCCACAGGGTGTCCCAGGTGTGGGTTACGCCTTGTTTACACTCCGCACAACCGCTAGTTGTCTCCCAGCAAACAACAATTTGTAACATTTATAGTAATGGTACATTGTGTGTTGAGGCTTTGTACCTAAACTAGTTACGCCGGTTTATTAGTGTTGTGACGATATTGTTAGTTTTGGAAGAAGGAAGTGCTGCGTCTTCACTTATTTTCGCAAATCAAGTTTCAACTTCCCCTTAACGGTCTTTAGCCCTTGGTATAAGAAACTTATATCGCTAGATGGCAGTTCATGTTCGAACTGCCATTTCCAGCTTGTCAACTTTCGCGCGGTACAGGACCGAATTAAGTATTTCGGTGATTGTTTTTCCTATTCGCTTTCGTGGTAATCTGAAAATTTGTACGAGCATTTGAGATTAAATATTGCGGTCCAATCACAGAATGAATCGAAAATTGAAAGTAAAATAAAAAAACTGAAAATCTGTAGAATATGAAGCGTTAAAAATAGTAGGTATAATTGATTAACGGGCGGAAACTATTTCGATGATGTTTTGAATGAGAATTTTGGGAAGAAAAGTGTACAACAAAAAGTTATACCGATGGTCTCATCTAGAATACTGGATAAAAGCTAATGACATGCATGCAGCATAAATATACAGTGCTGGTGTATGAAGTCTTTATCGTATATTATTTTTTGAAGGTTTTGATGCATTGTAATATTTTTTCAGATTTTTCGATTCAAAATTGGTATGAGAGGGTTTTCGGGGGTGGAGATTAGGAATCGTTTGTTGAAATTAATGAATTCGATTGCGATTATAGTCGGATTCGATTCAGAATTCGTATGTGTGGGTTTTCGGTGTAGGAGATAGTGAATCTTATTTTTTAAATTATTGTTTTTGAGATGACGGCTCCAAGATGGCGGACAAGATTTGTGATCATTTCTTTTAGAAGTAATACTTAGTATGTATGTAGAAACTTTGCTTCACACCAAATATATAATCGAAAATTTCTTCTGCTATTTTGGAGCTGCTACTTCCAATTCTGAAATGTTCGCAAAAATAACATGATATCCGAACCCAAAAGCATCAATTCAGAATGATATCGAATCAGTAATCACGATACTCGTCCAACAGGAGCCGCCAAACAAGTCGACTGGATGACTGAATTGACAGATTGTGGAAGGTTAAATACCCAATCAAAACATGTCAAGAATTCAATTTCCTCCACAAAATCAAACTTTCGATGAATAATATAAACCACTTTCAAATTTGAAATAAACATGTATACATGCACACACAAACACACCCACACGCACCCACCCCCACACACAGAAAACAAGTTGTATAAAAACTATTAATTTTTTAAATTATATTTTTTTGAATTTCCACCCGACCAGTGAATTTTA
Source organism: Chrysolina haemoptera (assembly GCA_958298965.1). Lineage (NCBI taxonomy): Eukaryota > Metazoa > Arthropoda > Insecta > Coleoptera > Chrysomelidae > Chrysolina > Chrysolina haemoptera. Next base: position 9,879,425 of record OY282590.1, on the reverse strand, counting down.
TATTTTCCCTAATTTTGGAATATATCCACAAATAGTTGCATCATCGGTAGAGTTCATATTCAAATAAGTTAGAGAAAACAATTTCGAGTAAGTTAAATGGAATGTACTTTCATTTAATATCATAACAGATAGTTAATAGCACAACAAAAATGTCTAGGCGCAGCGAATATTTTAAGTGATCCGAAATCCGACCCTGTGCCAGAACTTGTATGATCCCTCTCTCCACGTTTCACGTTATCAGCCGTATTGGAGAAGCAACGTGAGGTGCGTAAAGAAATTCAGTTCTATTTTGGATTCAAGAATTGTAATTAATAATTAATTTTCACTAGTCGACGGCTGAAACATTCCTTTATAGCTTGACGGTTATAAAATTGGCTATTTCCCAATTCGAATGGAATAATGCAAGGAAATTCATTTCGCAAAAACAACACTTTTTTGTAAAATTATTCACAAATAAACCGAATTGTGTAAGAGGAAAACGAGACCGTCATTCCATCAAGTAATTGATAGACTTCAATAATACAAGGAAACATCATAAAAATAGTCGTTCATTTTGATGGTGGCACTGATCAAAAATGCACAAAAATGGGAAGAAATATCCTTTTTATTCAGTTAATACTTTCAAAATATTTTTTTTGTTATTTTTATCTGTATAAGTACACTCATACATTCCTTCATCAATCAGAAGAAAGAAATCGTTTCCGTCCCCCTTTTTTTCAGGGATGCAGACCCTTAAGATAAATGTGATTCCAAGGTAATCTGCATTATTCTGCACATTTATCTAATAAACTAGTTCTTGGGCCAACTCGAATTTCCCTAGACATTGAAGGAAACGTTGGGTAGTTTGCATATTACAATAGAATATTCTAAAACGTATAAAGCAAATAGTTGTCAAAAATTTGAAAATACCTCTTTATCAGACTATCAGATGGGGTTTGCGCCTTGTCTACACTCCACACAACCACTAGTTGTCTCGCAGCAAACAACAATTTGAAACTTTGAGTGTTGTGACGCGATATTCTTAGGTTTGGAAGAAGGAAGTGTTACGTCTTCATTTATTTCATCAAATCAAGTTTTAAGTTCTCCTTAAGAAAATTCTTGTTTCAAAGTACTTGGAATTCGTACCTACTGCAGTGATCATGATATTCTATACCGGGTGTCCATGGAAAGTGGTTCGCCCCTTTTTTGGTTTTGCAGATATTGAAATTAAATTTTGAGGATCTGCAACTTTCGGTCTCACGGTATAATTTCACTTTTTTTGTCTCCATATGACATTCTAAATACAAACATGTATCACATTGTAACTTTTTGTAACCAAAAAATATTTTTAGTTCGAAATTTGATTTTTAATCTAGAGGGCTATGGATGTACGTTCAAATTATTAATTTCAGTCCTAAACTAGGCATTGGGAAAAACTCATGGCTGCCTTCACGCTGATCTGAGTGAGACCCCTATTTCTTCAACTTGCCGAATTTTGATCAAGGACCAGCTAAAATCTGCCAGTAGATTCAAACTAGAAATTATAGATAGCTTATGACGCACTAATGAAGCAATCTTCAGAAACCTGAGCCAGAAGACGCTAGGAAATACGAGAATTATATTGCTTCCTAAAAAAAATAAAAGAAACATAATAATCCATGTGAATTAACATATTATCAGTTTGAACACCACGTTTCTGGAAGTTACAACGAAACCATCTCGTTACTAACACACAATCAAGAACAGACTTGTTTTCGTTTTCCGTTTTTCGAAAATAAGTAACGTTTTGGATCGAATCAACCTGATACTTCAAGTAATTTTACAAAGAACGATTTAGAAACAACAGTATCCCTCGTAAGGATGAATACAGTGTTCTCCAAGTCGAAGATTTATGTTGGATCATGAGGACAATGCTCGTCCATTATTAAAAAAATCAGTTACTCTATAACCACGAGGTTGTCATCTATAAGTACATTTCCTGAAACGATTACCTATTTCCATGTTTGTCCCATTCCTAAACAAAACTCAACGACAATCATTCCACTCTTCCTCACCTAACAGTTAGTCCTAACCTCAATCAATACCTGAATTCACCTTGTGACCGAATTGGCCTCGAATACCTTTGCGAAGACAATTTTCTTCTGGAAATAACGGATGTAAAAGCAAGATTTTTAGACGTTCCAGTTTCAATAAATTCAACTCTGATTGTGGACATGTCAGAAGCTCATTACAAAGTAATATATCTCCAGGCAACGAAGATCGCTACCCGTTGTTCCAGTAGAAATGTAATGGTTCTAGAGCGATAAAATTTTCTCCAGGTTCCAATTCAAAACCAACAACGAAGCATTCATCAACTCAAAAATCGTCATCGTGGAAGAACCACTGACCTCACCAAATATCAAGACAACCCAGATCAACTGTTCACTGAAATTCAAACCGCTGAAATTAGACAAAATTCCACTGGACAAGCTACAACATTCGACTCTACAAATAGTACAGTAAACACAGACAAATGTATGCCACAAGTGAAGAATGAATCGTAGCACTTTGAAATTCGTCACATGACTTCTTGACATCATGTTTAAAAAAAAAACATAATTTTTTTTGCTGTTGTTTCGGAAAGTAGAAGATTTTTCAAGAAATAATTTCAACAAGGCGAAAGATAATTCAATAATCCACAAGAAATATACTTGGTAATTTCTCACAAATCGTTTTCTCAGAAAACCTGATTGAATTCCGATATCGAATTTCAGGCTCGCTAAAAATTATAATAGAAGGAAAAGAAAAACTTAATATTGTTCCTGAAGACTTCTACTTCCTCATGCAAATATAACATGTGCATGAGTTTCTGAGTACCTAAAATGTGTTTTGACCCACTTCACATAACCCTTCTACGATATTTACGGAGGATCCCAAAGTCATGGATATATTAGTTAATATGAAATAATTATACTGAAGCAGCAATCAGTACCCTCTTTGGACCATATGCAACGATTTTAGACCAGTGAGACAAGTCTCACTTTTACATGCCAAAGAAAACACTGGGTTTTATCCTGCCTCGGTGTTCAACTCACCCATAATCCCAGCAGTTTTTTCAGTAAATGTTGAAAATAATCGCTCACACACATCCTACATAAAAAATTAAGTAATTTCAAGCTTGAGGTTTGCACTTCACAGTAGTGTTATTAAACATATACATGCAGAATATGAATAAGCGATTATTTTCAATATTAACTGAAGAGAATGCCGGTTTTATGGGTAAGATGAATATGAGGCAGGAGTTAAACAAAGTATTTTTTCTCCAAATGACATTGAAAGCGGCCTTTTAATGACACTTGGCAGGCTTAGAAGTTGTACTTTTAATGCCTAGGCAGAAAAAGTCCATTTTTACTGCCTAGGCAGAAAAAGTTCGTTGCTAGGCAACCTTCCAAGCAATAATTTAAATCAAACTGGTTATTAAAATTGACAATGACATTAAGAAAACTCAAAATGATGCTGATGATAATAAACTGGTTTTATTGTATTTAACCTACAAACTACAACACGAAATTTTTATTTATTAGATATATTTATGGTGAATTGTGAACAATTATTTAATACAATTGAACTCTGTCCACTTACTTCCCTCCTTTCCAGTAAAATTAGCAACTTTAGTATCAACACTTGATACTCCGGAAACGCCAGAAAATATTTTATTGCTGATGTTCGACTTATTGGCTAGCGAGTCCCCAATATAGCTCTCCGCGACAGCGGAAGACTTCCATCCTCCATGTTGCTTCAACATTGTTATGTCCCCACCGGAATGCACCAGCAACGTGGCCGAAGTTCTGCGAAAGCAGTGCCCGGTATACTCTTTCGCATGGGATAGTCCCAGAAAATAACAATTTCTTCTGGCATTTTACCGAATTTGTGAATGCCAATGATTTGCTTTACCGTTCGCATACTTATAGAAGACACGCCGATTATTTAAATTCAGGGTAGCTTTCAACATCGAATAGGTAGACCATAACGTTGAAGGCTTCATTTTCTTTGAAAGATCGGAAAAATAGACAATCAGCACATTTTCAGAGAAAGATCCTATATTTTTCTTCTGTCTATATTCCATGAATCTGCTGTATGTGAGTTCATATACAGTTCTTGATTTTTCCAGTAAAAGGTTAAATTCCACATCTCGCGCCTGGTCTCTTATCTCAGGTGGTGTTAATTGCATCAATTCATCCTCACTTTGCAGTAAATCCATTTCTAACATGACAACTTTTCAAAATTGACAATGACAAAGTAAACAGTAAACAAACAAATTCAACAAACGTCATCAGCGGTAAACATAGTAACGCAGGGCCCAGTTACCTTCGATGAAATAATTTAGTTATTTGGATATTGATAATGAAACGCAATTTAAATATGAAAAAGTCGATTTTGCGTGGAATTGGAACAAATTTGAAGAAAAAATTATGTTTCACACGGCAGAAAAGCAGATTTAATGCCTTGGCTATGAAACACTATGAAACACCAGCCGCGGCATTGAATCTTGTGCTTTTATGCCTAGTAAAACAAATAACTAGTTTTGGCATGTATAAGTGGGACCTGTGACACTACTTTGAAATTGTTGCATATATATAGTCCAACGAGGGTATGGGTTGCTGCTTCAGTATAATAATTCCATATTTACTAAATTATTCATGGTTTTCGGGTCATCCGCAAACATCTCCGTGAAGTGCGACAAAACACATTTTAGGTAGGTACTCAAATACTTGCATATTATATTTGCGTGAGAAAGTAGGAGTCTTCATAAACGATATAAACTTTTCCTTTTCCTGTTCTGAGAAAACGAGCGCATTTCTTGAGGAATTACTATTAATCATTTTTGTGGAAAATTGAATTGTCTTTTACCGTGTCGAGTTGTTCTTTCGATAAATCATGTACTTAAGATTACAGTAAAATCTATTTATTTATTTTTAAAAGAAAAAAAATATGTTCCACCCCTGGAATTTTGGTAAACTATTTTTTTGTTCTCTCTAGCATACCAAGTTTGGTGGTGCTACAATCGATCCTCGCTTCAAAACCCGATCGTACTTAAAAACGAAAGGCTACAACTCATACCAGAAGAAACCCGGCAATCCGATATTAGCCATTTCTGGATGACTCCCATTTATATTGCATTCCCCAACATCATCCTCTTCGTAATTTGTTCCCCTTTCCAACTTTCATATAATTGTAATAATTCAGTACCAAAGCTGGGCACCGTTAATCAAATAGTTAACTTCGTTAATCGTTAATCCGCTAAAAATAAAAGTTAGCTTCGTTAAACGTTAAAGCGTTACATTTCGGAAGAATTTACGCAAATTAACGTTAATCGTTAATCAAAATTGCATCTTTATATCGTTGCATTCGTTGCGTTAGTGAACTTATAAAACCTGTTGGTTTAGGTTCTGGAAGTTAACAGGTTAGGAACAAAACAAAATACTTGTATAATTCAAATGTATTATTCAATCGTCGGGCATAAGGTGCATATTACCCTTCATGAACATTAACATGTTGAAGTTCTTGTCTGAAAGCGAGGCTCGTTTTGATGTTAAAATGTCTTTACCCGTGGAAAAAAGACGTTCAACTGCAGCGCTTGAGGGTATAGCAGTATTGCATATAATGAATAGATTTATAAATATCTGTTCTCCGAGGAATGCAGCATCGTTGAAAGAGTCTTTTGATTTCATGTGTTTCTGCAATTGATATTAGAAATACTATAACTATTAGGCATTGGATTAACGATTGACGGACTTCTGCATATATGCAGACGGAAGTCAACGTGTCCGTTAACATTTTTGAAAGTTAACTTAAAAGTGAATCCGTTAATCAAAATGTCAACTTCGTTAATTACCGATTAACGGATTAACGAGTTAATGCCCAGCTTTGTTCAGTACTAATATTTTATACTTTCAAGTTGTCACTCCGTTCAAATAAAAAGTTTTTAAAAACCCTTTTGCGTGAACGAGAAATATAATTCGCGACACAAAATTTTAAGTTCATAGCTTTCTTCGTTTTCCAGAAACGTCTTATATGCAATCGAGTTTGGAATACATCACATAATACGTTTGGTTGTTCTTAACAATAACGCTGCAACAAATTTCATCTTTCAGAAATTCCAACGGTGAAATCGACATATTTATAGGTCAATTATATTCATCGATTTCGATTTCAAAATGTGGAAATTCAAAGTTTTGAACTAGAATATGTTGAAGTAGCGTTATCCAGCACATTTTCTACATACAGACAATCAAAGCTTTCGTGCAGAACCATCTCCGACTATATTGTTAATAAACGCTGATTCTACTAACCCTGCATAACACTTCGTGCAAGGGATGATACCCTCTACAGAGTTTCATGATTATTTGATATCAGTTGTATGTGCATTGGATTTGGTTTAAATTTGCTACAGCTCCGAAAACTCATTCAATTCATTCCGTTTAAAGCTATACTTATACATGCCCGAGTGTTTGCAGAATCGTAGAATATCTGGAGTTAACCGTATTTTAATCCTCGATATGAAGAAGCAATAACCTGGGTTTAATTTGAGTTGTAGAGGCGTTGAAATCCGGGGTGACATATTTTATCTTCGAGTCAGGGTGGTACCAAGAAAAAATAATGATGGGTTACGAAAGAAATTGATGGTGCATGTTTTGTGTTTCATATTTCCAAAGGACCATGTTTCACAAATATAACGTTTACCGCAAGACAAAATAATATTTTAATAATTATTTATGTTATAATAAGTCCGTTAATAAACCGTCAGATAGTGCCCCATTTTCGCATTCAAGCGTCAAATAGAGTTTTTCTACGTTCATGCAAAAAACAAAACTTTATTGAACTATAGTTGGTGGAAAAACTGCCTCTTTATTGCACTGAGTGCAATAAAGACTTTATTGCTCTCATCTGTCATTCTACTATAGCGTTCTGTCATCATGACAGACATAAACTTTCAAATCGACGCCAAAATTAGCCCATTTTCTGCGAGATTGTAGTACGTTTTAAATAGTTGCACGTTTCATCATAATCATTATATAATAGACTATGAAATTACTAGAAAATGCAATTTGTTAAAAATAAAATTATTTCCTTCGAATATCATCTGAATTACACAAAATGTTTTTGAATTACTTTCAGCAGATAGATTTAAACAAACAATGTCTTCCTTACAGTTGAGTGCCACCTCAATGAAACATTTTCTGGTTTTTGCATGAACGTAGAAAAAATATTGTATGAAACTCGTGCAAAAAGAGTTTATTGCACTCGACGTGTTCTCGAACTCGGCCTGATGACCTCGTTGGACAATTTCACGTCTAGTTCAATAAACACCTACTTTTTGCACTTGTTGCATAAATAACTTTTTTCTACGTTCATGCAAAAAACAAAACTTCATTGAACTATATTTGGTGGAAAAACTGTCTCTTTATTGCACTCATCTGTCATTCTACTATAGCGTTCTGTCATCATGACAGACATAAACTTTCTAATCGACGCCAAATTTAGCCCATTTTCTGTGAGATTGTATTACGTTTTAAATAGTTGGATGTTTCATCATATTCATTATATAATGGACTATGAAATTACTAGAAAATGCAATTTGTTAAAAATTAAATTATTTCCTTCGAATATCATCTGAAATACACAAAATGTTGTTGAATTACTTTTAGCAGATAGATTTAAACAATGTCTTCCTTACAGTTTAGTGCCACCTAAATGAAACATTTTCTGGTTTTTGCATGAACGTAGAAAAAATATTGTATGAAACTCTTGCAATAAACACCTACTTTATGCACTTGTTGCATAAATAACTATTAAAAGTATATCGAGTTGGAGTAAAATGAAGATATTTTTACGAGTGGCTTCTGGGGATAACATATTAAAAATCTATATTTTTTTGTTTCGATATACTTTTCAATCCTATTCAAGGCTTGTATGCGAAAATAGGGCACCTAAATCTGTCACTATCTGACGGCCTCTAAATACATTTCTAAGTAAGTCGGGTACAGTAGTAACATTCAACTGAAATAGTCCAGTCAAAACCTTTACAGGACTAGTTGTAAAATAGCTATTTATGACACAAGTTGAAGAGTAGATGTTTAAAACACGGGTATTTTACAATTCACACCATTGTTCCAAGCACACTTTTCACAAGTGAATCATATAATACTTTTTGACACGGGAATAAAATAAAAAAATACAGGCGAAATTTCAACATAGTATTATTTGCTATATAATTTAATGATAAAACTCCCCCATTAACACTCGTAAGGCATAGCCTGTGGCGCTCTGGTGCGATTTACTGATATTTGGTGGTGTTTTCACTTTTCAGCTGTAGGAAAATCCGGAAAACCTACAGCACCAACTCGCAATCTTGTTATTCTTCTTGTAAGCGTATAGCTCTTGAGAATGCTAACTTTGTTAGCGAAACGCGCGTCGAGTGAAAGTGACGTAATTTTGGTGTTTTGGGTAGCTTCTATTTCTTGCATTTTTTTCTATTTCTATTTTTAACTATTGCTACTGTTTCCAAATTATCTTTTATGTCTTAATTATATCTTCCAGTTAACTTTAGTGTGGACAAAAAAGTCCACAATCATCCTTACCTACAACAGAATGACTAACTCTAAACAGATGAATAAGCTTAAGACGAACAATCAAAGCAAACAATCATCTATGATTGCTAAGTTTAGTCCTCAGTGGAATTTTGAAGCAGGCCTCAACGGCCAACTTAAGAGGCAACATCAGCGCGTCATCACGAAAGTTAAATTTTATCATTGCGCCGCACATGTTGGGTGTATGGAGATATATCTTTCAACAGCGATAGTGGAGGTAACGAAGCACTTGTCCGTAAAAAACTACGTAGCTAGGAGCGCCAATAAGGTAGATAGCTTCTAATCGTAGAATCGGTTTTGCTTCAAAACTAGTGATTTTATACATTTTTTTTTCTTCTTCTTCCGGCTCTATAATTCCCTTAAGAATTCAGGAATTTGCCTGTTTTTTTTTCATTTGTCAAACCATAATATTTTTTTCTTCAAAATCATCAAAACTAAAAATCAGTTAGATTCCCAAATTCTCACAAACGAATTGAAACATTTGTTCAAACAAAATTTTCGCAAAAAAAATAAACCTGAACGCTCAAAACCGAATCCCGTTTTATCAAGGGTATTGTTTGCTCTTAATAACAATTTATATTTTTTCACGTTGCTTGGGGGCCATAGCATTTGGGGGTCTGTGGCAAAATGCCCCCTAGTGGCGGCCCTGCATGCAGGTGATGAAACTTAAAAAACATACACAGGGTGTTTCCGAAATTGGAGTGATAAATGAAGTGGGAAGTTGAAGATGACGAAACAAAACGAAATAAAATAATGCATTTTTCTCGAAAAAAATGATTTTGGGAGATCAGATCAGAGGTCCACAGTGTTTGCCACACAGACCACCTACCCCTAGACGATTCACGCAGGTTAAGTGACCATGAACCTTTTTTTTAGTACCGATACCAATCTTTTGGGGGCGCTGTGATCTGTAGAGTTGTTCTTCGTTCTATGCTTGGTTCTAACACGTTCGTCTTGTGGTCACAGAACCCATAATTATGAGTTCTGTGCGTGTGGTATCAATGGTCATGTTAAATTTAAGAAGAAGAGAGTACTGACAACAAAACAAAATGTATATAAATAAATGGACTTCAACAAATAATATTACTTATAGAACTGTGTTTCTGATAGTGAAAATTGTTATTGTTAGTGTGATTTAAAAGTGTTTACTGTGAAATTCTGTAGTGATTATTCATTTTCACCATTCATCATGGTTTACCACAATAAATGTTGCGTTCCTCATTGCGATGGCTCTAATGAAATAAGGCATAGATTCCCTGATCCAAGTAAAGATTTAGTTAGGTTCAACAAATGGATACAGGCAATCAATAATTTGGAACTGTTAGAAATGAATCAGAAAAAAGTTTATGATTCTAAAAGGCTCTGTCATCAACATTTTGAGTCACAATATATTTCTAATTGGTCTCACAAGTTATTTGCAAATGCTGTTCCAACACTAAATCTTCCTGGTGAGTACAAAACTTATTCATGAAACTTGAATGAATAAAATGCCTGATTTTTTTAGGTATAAGTTCAACTGGCTCAAATGATATATGTGACACTCCATCAACATCCACCAAATCCATACAAAATATTTCAAGCAAATATTCTACTGAAGCAAATACTCAACTGTCTGAACCTGGTGATTCAGTTATTGGGATTTCAGAATGGACTAACCCTGCCGATAGTATCAAAGGTAATGAATATAACTTAATTAATACAGTAATGAACTTCTCGTCCTGAAAACTTTCAAAGAATCATCTCCCGAAGTTTGTCAACATACTTAATTAACACCCTGTATTTACATTTTATTATATTACATTCACATTATAAACTGTGTGTAAAAAACTTATATTTCGGTAGTTTTTTTTGTATCAAAATTCAATATTTTACTTTAAAAATATGAAACAATCTACAACACTGTGATTCTATTATTTAATCTTTAATTGGTTATAAAAGTGAAGATATTTTTATTAAAAACATATATTTAGATTTCAAATATATATTTTTTTAGGTAATACAGGTAATGCCCTATTGCCACCATATCAGTTACTGAAACAAACTGGAATTGAAAGGCATACAATAACACCAAAAAAGAAGAAAATGTACGAAGCAATGAAACAACTGCGCAAGAAATATACAATGGAAAGAAACAAGAAAAATTCTTTCAGACGTAGATTATTCAAATCTGAACAATTTAGAAACAAACACCACCTCGAAGAAAATTTTTCTAAATTAAACAATTTGGCATCTATTCTCATTCAGTGTCAGCTGAGAGAATCTAAAAAGTCAAAGAAACTTAGACGGTTTACACTTGATGAGAAATTGTTGGCTCTGATCCTCTACAAACAAAGTGTCAAGTCTTACTCAGTTCTTTCGAAAATATTCATTCTACCCAGTAAATCTACACTGACCAGACTCCTGGCAGAAATTGTTGGAGGACCAGGAATAAATGATGTAGTTTTTGAATCCTTACAAGAAATAACGGCAGAAATGGATTGTTCAGAAAAATATATAGCCATTTTATTTGACGAAATGGCTATCATGCCTAGTCTGCATTTTAATCAACATTCTGGCTCCATAGATGGATTCGAAGATATGGGAAAAAATATAAGAGGAAGTTCTTTAGCGGATCATGTCCTAGTTTTTATGGTTAGAGGATTAAAAAGGCAATGGAAAGCACCAATATCATATCATTTCTCAAGTAACGGTGGTGCAAGTACTTTACAAATAAAACAGTTATTAGCTGTTATTATACAAAAGCTCATAAACATAGGCCTCAAACCAATAACTGTAATATGCGATCAAAATAATTCAAGTGTGATAAATAATTTAATTAAAGACACAAAAGAAAAATACTTGAGATCTGGAAATATAGATAGTTATAGAATTGGATCATTCGAAATAGGGAATTTCAAAATATATCCAATTTTTGACCCTCCACATTTATTAAAAGGACTTCGAAATAATTTGATAAAAAAAGACTTGTGTTACATTAAAGGCAGTGTGAATAAAATAGCGAAATGGAAACATATAGAACAACTTTATGAGAGTGATAGCAGAGCAGTTGATGGCTTAAGGGTTCTACCACACCTCAGTGATGAGCACATTTATGAAAATAAATTGAAAAAGATGAAAGTCAAGCATGCTGCCCAGATATTCAGCCAAAGGCTGGCTGCAACACTTCGTTTAGTGAGTCAACTTGGTAAGTGAATTCAACGTAAAAGCTTGTATGAGTATTCATAAAAAAAATAAGTGTACATATGAACTCTTGCCTCCTAAGGATGAACGTTGTATGTTCCTCTTGAATCTCATGAACATACCTTGTTTATACTTATAAGGGCAGAACGGCACTATAGTATGGTCCCTAAATTGTAGATAGTGACTCGTACATTTTAGGTTTTTACAGGATTTGAAAGTGCGGACAGGATGTATGAAAGTGGCAAAGTAAAACTTGATTTGAAGCCAAGTACCTAGCTGATTTCTGTTTTATTTTTTGACCTGCTTTATATGAATTATGAACCGTACAACCTATGAGTCACTATCTACAATTTAGGAACTATACTTATATATGAATATTTATCGTGGCTGTATTTTAGTTTCTGAATAGAAATATAAAAATAGAGTAAGGCTAACTGTATATGTAATAGCATTAGCATTTCATTATCCCAATTCTGATATCATATTTCATAAAACCTGTAATTTGCAGATACAGAACAAAGATGTGGGAAGAATGTTCAAGAGACCGCTGAATTGTTGTATTTGTTTGACCGTTTATTTGATTCCGTAAATGGTTCAAATAAACTTCCTGATCGTGGAAAATGTTTACGAGCTGGTTTAACAGACACATCTGGCCACCTGGAATTTTGGAATAGAGAAGCTTTGCCCATTCTTGAGACGATGAGGTTTCAAAAAAGGTCACCTAGGGACCAAGCAAGACCTCCAAGTTTGAAAAACTGGTCTTTCACGATTAAAAACATTAAATCGATTTGGGGTGTTCTGAAATCGGAGGGTTTTTCTTATTTACTTACTAGAAGGTTGAATCAAGATCCACTAGAGAATGCATTTGGTCAAATAAGGAGCTTTGGAGCTCAAAATGTCAATCCCACATCGCACCAATTTGAAGGAAATTTTAAGATACTTACTCCTTTTTAACACTTCTCTGTCATTTTACAAAAATTCTTTCAATTGTGAAGATGATAAATGTAATAATATGTTCATTTCCATGAGAAAACTTTTTGTTAACAAAAATGATAGCACAAAAGCCATCACTGTGTGCAATATTGAAGAATATTCTAAATTAGCAGAATCGAATGATAAAACTTTTTCACATAAGTTACAAGAATTGGCCACAAATTATGTAGCTGGTTATATATTGAAAAAAATAAAAAAAAAAGTAACCTGTTCAGTTTGTAGAAATTGTATGTTTTCGTTAAATTATAATTCACACCAAAATTTATTAATTTCTTCAAGAGAATATGGTGGATCTGTTGCTAGAAGATTATGTTACCCTACATCATCATTCCTCAGTTCTTTTTATGAAATTTTTCAAATAATAAACCTTTGTTTAAATAAACAATCATATTCTAAATATTTAGTTGATGAAATTGAGGGTATGATAAATTGCAACGTAAGTTTCGAATTCTTAACTTGTGAAAATGACGAACATAAAATGAGTATAATTAAATTGATATCAAAATTCACCATCACAACGATTGCACATAACTGGTGTAAACGTGTGAACCAAATTATACAGGGCAAATCAAAATTGTATACAGGTTCGAATAAAATCAAACTACAAGCAAATAAAATTCGTATGAACAGAATTAAGAAAAAAAATGCCAAACAACCTAAACATGTGATTGCCCAAGCTGTTTAATGTTGAAATATCAAATGAAATTCCAAATTTCTTGCACTCTACTAGATGTTGATAACTAACTAGGGTTATTAGAGACATTTTATGATGAAATTTTTATTTTTTTTTGCTATATGACAATGGCAGTTTTTATCCGTTCTTTGTGTAGTGTGACTTTTATATTGAATTATATGTGTGGTTCTGCTTTCGTTATATCTTTGGTTTTAATTTGTCAGTGACGTAATATTTATTAATACAACAAAATGTTCGCTGGCCGCAAATTTCACTATACTCATCAAGAATATTTGATTGTTTTCAATGTGATTACCTTCTAATATGTATCTTGTGTTATGTCTGTTCTTTTACATATATTTGGGAATCATTTATAAACATTGTTGTACTATACAGTGTGACACAGACTCATGGTTCAATTTCCAAATGGGACGATCTGTATATTGATACACGATTGGTTGGGAATGGTCATAAGGAATCCATCGATACCAGGTTCGATAGTGTTATCTCCAAAGAGTACGGAGATATCGCTATTTATCATTTATGAGCTTAATGAGTGGGAGAGAGAAACTTTTTCTGGATATCTCGGTAGTCTTTGGGGATAACACCATCAAACCTGGTATCGTTGGATTCCTTATGATTATTCCTAACCGATCATGTATTAGTATACAAGGTGACCCATTTGAAAATCGAAAGTTGATATCGTTTCCGGAAAAACCGGAAGTTGAGTGAGCATAGTCAATGTTCCAAATTCCAGAAATATAGCTAGAGAAACAACGAGTCTGTGTCACACGGTATATGATTTTACCTTATCCACATAATGTACTATGCAATATCCATAGTTTTATTCATCCAGGTAATCATGGATCAATTGCACCGACTTTGTGCTCTATATGACTTACCATATGTACTCTCTAATATGAGGACCCATATATTTTGTACTGCACCCATATTTAATTTTTTAATTTTTCAAACAATGTGTTGATTATTTTAAGCTTGTCCAATGAGATTGTACATCTTCGACAATAAACCACCTTTTGACTTGAAAGTGTTTTTTTTCACCATTACCACAGAATATCGAATACCTAATATACTATAAATTAATTTTTACATTTTTTGAAAGTTTCTTATGTTGTTTAAACTTCATACAACACTTGATATTTGAAAAACTTTGTAGTCGTGATATCAAGTGTTGTTTGAGGTTGTAAACAACATTATGAAACTCACGAACATCTAAGTATGTGGTCTGTGTATTAAATTCAAGATTTGAATTTCCCGCATCGTCACGGTAGTACCGATACCAATCTTCTGGTGGCGCTTATTTCAGTCTTCATTAGTTAGTGTTGTGGTGAACCGTCTAGGGGTAGGTGGTCTGTGGTTTGCCAGCAGTTCTGTCTGCCAGCGGGCGAACACGTTGTGGCCTGGAGCATCAAACCAGTGCCTCCCAAACGAAATTAACTGAAGGCGCAAATATTTTGAAAATTTGACCGATTGATTGCTTGTAAAACAAAAATTCTTGCTATTTATTGATATCAATATACAGGGTGTCCCATATAAAACTCCGCGAGAAAATATCTGAAAAGGAGGATATTTATATTTTGTGTGAGCAGTTTTTTTTTATATCAAAGGGTTCTCTACTTCACGCAGAGATTCATCAATGGGCGTCATCCATTAGGGCGTCGCGACACCGACGCCAAATTTTTGTAACGGCACACTATAGCACACTCATAGTTTCCCTTGAATACTGGTGTCTGCTGAACCACAACAACTTTATGGCATAATGTAAAGAGGGCCATGAAAGCGTCAAAATAAATACAATAATACGAGTATTCATCGATCTGTCAGAAAATCTGCTAGATTTTACGTAAATTCAGTTTTGTGCCGGTTTTTCAATTGAAAAATGGTTCAATTTTTGAATGCAGAAAAGATATGATAATATATATATATATATATATATATATATATATATATATATTTATGGCGAAGCAAGAAGTAATACAAAGAAGAATACGAATATTGAACTATTTTTCAATTTTGCGATAAACTGGAACAAAACTGAATACATTTCCGTAAAATCTGACAGGTTTTCTGACAAATCGATGAATACTTGTGTTATTGCATTTATTTTGACGATTTCATGGCCCTCTTTATATTATGCCATAAAGTTGCTGTAGTGCATCAGTATTCAAGGGGAACTATGAGTGCGCTATATGGCTGAATTCAGAATTTGATGCAGAATCGCAAGAGGCATTAAAAAATCCGGGGTACCATTCAAAAAATTAGGCGTCAGTGTCGCGATGCCCTAACGGATGACGCCCATTAATGAATCTCTACGTGGAGAAGAGGATCCTTTGACATTAAAAACATCTGCCTTCACGAAATATAGATATCCTCTTTAATTATACAGATATTTGTCCGCGGAGCTTTATATGGGACACCCTGTATATATGAACCATAATGTTCCATATAACAACTCATTTTCTTAATCGCCCCAAAACCCTGTATACACGGACACGAATTCACTAGGACAATAACCAACATGTGAAAATAAGATGAAATTTTTCAAGACCTTATTTGGATCTAACTAAATTATTTGGAATAAATGGGAAAAATTTTAAATATTGGTGAAATCCTACAATAAAATTTTTTTTTTTATTTATTACAAATTTCGTATATTAGGAATTGATTTAAAAACTCCGTTTGTTTTTTCGGATAATCTCAGCGATGTTATGATTGGCATAATCTTTGAAAACTGTCAATTATTCCTTTACATAGAATTAATTCATTCAAGAGTAAATTTCGTAAAAAACGCAAGGTTTTTGTTAAGTTCCTTTATGGCAAAGTACTTTCCATAACTCAAATGGCTTGTAAAAACTCTAATCGATCTCTGCCAATGAATTACTATTGAAAATATCCAAATTGAAATATGTATTGAACTCTAGATATTCCCAATAACTTATTTTTTTAGTTTGTTTCTCCCAAAATTTACCAATTTCCAGCTGTGCTTGATTTTATTATTTGAATTCAACAGAAAATTATCGTGAGATTTACGTTTATCTTCATTTACAGATTTTTGTGTTCTTTATTCAACTTCAACGTTTCCTTATGCAAGGGGTTATTAGATGGATCAACAGTGGTTTTAACTGAGTATAGGATATCTCTCTTCCTTTTCAAATGCTCATCAAACCATTTCAATGCTTATACCTATTATTGATAACAACTAATTTGAGAGCAAAGTGTTTCTGTTCTAGGCTTTGGAAAGTTTCGATCAAAAACATCACCATCATATCTGACACTGTGCTTTCGTAGTTGACGATTTAATTAAGTTACTAGAATGGAGGGATAACTGAAGGTTTTGTATGACTTTAGAAATTGTATCCCTCTGTTATTTAGGACATTGACATACCTAGTTTGAACAGGCTAAAAGTAATTATATATTTTCTTTTTAATTTTCAACTTGCTGTCTGCACTTTTCAACCCTATATTACCGAAGGACATGGACAGGTGAGTTCGTTTTTCTTTACCATTATTGGGTTAGTTTTAAAGTGCATTGGTGGTTAGGTGAATTTAATAGTACATTAAGTATTTTAGTATTATAAAATTACTTTACGTAAAGAGTATAAAGAGAGTGTAATCTAACCTAGTGCGACGATTGCAATGCCTTATATATAGGCCAGACTGGCCGTAGTTTTAACCAAAGATTCGATGAACATTTGAGAAGTTACAGAGTAAAAAAACAAGATTCAAACTATGCCAATCACCTCATAGAAAATAGCCACAATTTCACACAAAATCCGGAAATTCTACACATTCAACCGAAAAGCCTAAAATTAAATATATTGGAATCTATAGAAATCAAAAAATATCTTTGTAATAAAAACAGCTTAGTTCTGAATGATCAGATAGACCTGTATAATTCACCAATCATTAATAATGTTATCTGTAAGTTCTCAAATGCCCCTTGATACCTCTACCTACCTACTTTCATACTTTCCCAAATGTCCCTTGATACCTCCCTCTATCTACCTTAATGTTACGTTTAGTATTTAAGGAGATGACCTTCTGTAATTAGGTTAGTTTATAACTGGCTCAGAAGATGGCACAGTGTGTCGAAACAGCTGTTAGCATTAAATGTCAGTATTGTGTAAAAAATCTTTGTGAAGTATTACTTTCACTCTACCCATTCATTTAAAATGAATTTACACACATTGAACGCCGAAACCGTAGAACATAAAACAACAAAATTAATTTTTTTCATGTTGTTATATCATATGTCATTAAGACTTACTCTATCAGACATCAGGTTTCTAATCACTAAAATAAAAAAATAGGGAAGTCTTGGTGTTGCCATGAAAACGATTTTAAAAATTTAGATCGAACACAGATGTGAATGTGTTTATCCTAAATGCCATTTTAGTTATGCGAGTAGAAAAAAAATTGGACGCTACTGGCACTAGGCTGGTGGGAGTGATGTAAGTGAGTGAGTGAGTGTTGATCTTGTCGGACTCGGGTGAATCAGAAACCAATATCCGAGGGTAGGTATGAATATAGTTGACGATAGGCCCGAGGCAGAGGGCGCTCTGTCGCATAGACTTTCATATGGTAATCGCCTACAGAAATCCATTCACAATAGCATTAGGGCCAACTTATTACGTTTACATTGATCTCGAGGTTTATATTTTTCCTTCCTCTATTTGTCTTTGTATTTGAATTTAGTCGGTTGCTGCATTAAACTATCCTCATTCGATATTACGTCCCCGCCCGTAAAGTTACTTCGCTTCGGTTTATGAAATTTGATTTGATTGTGACGGGTTGACGAGTAATTATTATGGAATTAACTTCGGCTACGAATGGAGCAGTAGGAGGACGGTCACGTGTTTTCTAACATGTGTGTGAGAGGGATACGGGTTGAATCATTAAATGGGTTGAAGATACTCATACAGGGTGAGTCAGGGAAAATCAGCAAACTCTGTTTACGATATCATAATCTATAGATATATCAAGAGGTTACTTGTCCCACGTAATAGTCTAGTTCCTAAATTGTAGATAGTGAATCATAGGTTGTACGGTTCATTATAAATTCATATGAAGCAGGACAAGAACTGGAACAGAAATCAGCTAGGTACTTAGGTTTTGAGTCATGTTTTAATTTGTCACTTTCTCACATCCCCCCGCACTTTCAAAACAATTTTGGAAATAGACTATAGTTGATATCAACTGGAGCAATAATCATTCTCAATTTCATGGAAGTCAACTTTCATATTTAATATAGTAGACTGTGACTTTCTGATGATATTACAGTATAATTAACCCTAAATCCACACGGTTAATTCACAACAAATACCCCATAGATGAAGCAAATCGCAAAAATCAAGTTCAATTCTCGAATCATTGAACGTTTATGTTCTCATAAATAATGTAAATAAAAAATATTTGCATTTAAAAGCATACAACATACAAGCATACAAAAATATGTTGAATGGATATGTATTTTCAGATACCTCAACAACATAAAAAGAATTAAATGTACATGTATTACCCAAATCTTTACCTTGGAAGAAAAAGGGCCAATATCCAATTTCGCTGTTTCGAGAAAAAGGAAGGCAAAGATTTTTAGTACAGAATCGTCTTGAAGAACATTATAACGTTACATGAGCCTGAGTATTTCTAAAACATATTCTTATGTATGATTTTACAAATAATTAAACATATATCAGCCGTTTTCTTAATTTGTGGAAAATATTGGACACTGACCGTCAGGAATATATCATTCAAGAGGACATTGGCCTCTAATATCGGACTTTGGCCGTGAGGAATACATCGTTCAGGAGAACATTGGCCTCTTAATCTATTGAAAAAATTTATTTGCAGAAACAAGGAAATGAACGATCAGAAAAACAATTTTTATTCAGTAAAATCGAGTTCCCCATTTGGATCTGGGATGTCATTCACTTATGAATGGAAAAAGCTCCAATAAGTTCATAAACTTGAGGTCAGCTAGAGATGAGGGTTCTGTGTTGAGTAGTTTCAAATCTTCAGTCGTTATTGTTTAACCTACATCTCGTCTTCTTACACTTCCTCTCATCGAATCTATCTTCTTGGCATTTTCATTACCCACTGAATTTTTATAAAACATTTGAAATTCATCTTTCTGGAAGAATTTCATCCATTCGATACTCATCCAGGAATTGATATGTCCATCTTCATTGTTTTTTTTTCGATTCAACTTAAAAGAATGTGGTCAGATGTCCCGTCAACCGTACGATTACGAATCGCTAGTAGGGCCAATGTCTATACTCAGAGGTATTTAATTTCACAACCAATTACAATAAAGGCTAATGTCAAGCATTGGCCCTTATTCTATTATGCAGGAATGGACATCAGCCTTCAGTAGTGAATTATTTTTGCTCTTTGGAGATACCTAGGACTTTGGCCATTTATCTACGTGAAAATTTAAATATTATTAGTATTTTGGGCCAAATAACTCAATTCGACACAATGTGGACATTGGCCCTTTTTCTTCCAAGGTACAGAAATACTAGGGGCACTTAACAATTATTTGCATTCTTAACATATGTCATAACAATAAATGTTTAGCGTACAAGTTCTCCCTTTCTTATAACAATTTGTTTTAATGTCCTGGTGACATTGCGTAGAATAGCGTAACAAAAGTGGCCGTCATGTCGAAAAAACCTTGCTTGACCTTCAAACACATTCTCAGTGGTGGGTCTTGTTCAAAAGTATCATCAATACCAATTTACTATCAATTTTTTTAACTTTTTGGGGCATTTTAATAAAAGCTTGTCTATGAACAGTTGTTTTTTTGTTATTTTATTTCAAATGAAGTAACATAATTTCGACCTCAAGATCTGCCCGAAGTCTTATAAATGACATATTTCACTACAGGCATATGAATGAATGATTTGTATACAGAGAACTACACTTTGAGGATCCATTGACAATCAATTCAATTCTTTATAACTGCCCTCTTCAACTCGTACAATTAAATTATAACGATGTGGAATCAGATGAAAGTACGACGCACAATGTATTCGAATTTGTAAGCCGGTGGAATTGGGATTTATAAATTGAATTTCTCTTGAAATATTCTACAGTTAATACGCTTATTGGGAGGCTCTTCAAACGTATACATATATTTGTTGATATGGCACATCAATGTTGTGATGTCGCTCAAGAGATCCCACTTTATTATTCATTTTAAAAAGTTTTCACCGAGGTATTATTTTGCATATTGTTACGAGGATGTACTGAAACATTCTTGGCTCACTATAGAAGTAAACAAACTTTGAAAATGAAAATATCCAACCTACTCCTTTCTTAATTGACTTATTACAACGAAACTGTAACAACTCTAGTCTCAAAAAAAATGTTTATCTTGCACTGCATTGCAGACCTCTACAGCTTCCATAACCCTTTAAAAAAAAAAATTACGACCCTTTAGCATTTTGTACCTAAGGACGTGAACATTTTTTTGAAAATTGTTTCAAAACACAGATTGTGATCAATCGATCATACTTTGGCAATATAAAGTTCAGCAATCATTTTTTTAGGAACGAAGTAGATTACAGAATTGAGTAAAATAAGTATTTTTTTTTGGGATTCTAGCACTGGTAATAATTTTTCACGTTTTCAGGACCGGTATGACCCAGACAATAATTTATAACTTCCTCATTATGAATTCGGCCAATTTCATATTCCAGTATAACAATTACAATCAGTTGAGAAAAGAAACCACATATTCGGAATAATTTTTCCGGGCGTCCAGGGCCGGCTTCACTCCAGCAATAAATCTTAACTTCCTTAACTGCTGGAGAGAAACCGGCGCTGGACGCCAGGAAAAATTATTCTGAATATGTGGATTATTTTCTCAACCGATCCTGATTGTTACCCTGAAATATGAAACTGGCAGAGTTCCTGATAAGGAAGTTAAGATTTATTGCTGGAGTGAAGCCGGCCCTGGACGCCCGGAAAAATCATACCGAACATGTGGATTCTTTTCTCAACCGATCCTGATTTCCACTCTGAAATATGAAACTGCCAGAGAATTAGTGCTGAACTTTATTGCCAAAGTAACTAGGCTTCGATCATTCCTCGCTGTAAATGTCTGTACGCCAATTGCGAACTTTTACTGAAGTAGAGTTAAGTTGTCATAGAACATTCCTATGAATGCATAGATTAGGTTCCAAATGCAAGAATCGATCGTAGAACCAGCTAACGTGTCTAGGGTGTAGTTAATTTTCGGGAGAGGATAGATGCCTTTGTCACGTTGTTTAATTGACACGATAATCTACGCAGAAGTGTGTTGATCCGCCTTTCTTTTTTACCAGTTCGACTGAAGGGGCTGTCTAATGGTTTGATGACTCCTCCCTTCTCCATATCGCTGATTATTTTGTCAGCTTCTTCTTTCTCGGCAAGAGGAAGCCTTCTAGCTGATTGTTGGATTGCATTCCCAGTGTCGACCTTGTGCTGGTCCACCTTTGGTCCACCCCTGACCAACTTTGAAGACGTCTTGGTACCTCTTGACTAGAACCCCCAATTTGGACTGTTGAGCTGGTAGTATATTTTTGGAAGAGATATGGCAACCAATTCCTCCAATTCCGCAGGCCTTTGTTCCTTTTGTTTCATGTTTTATTTTCTCAATTTGTCTCAATGGTTCCCATTATTGCTTTCAACCGGTTTGTCTTCTTCTTCTTCGAGTTTTCTAGAAGCTCCTTCCTCGAACCAATTGAATTTTCCAGAAGCTCTCCTTTCTCCAGACTCCTTGAATTTTGTTGCAGTTCTACTTTCATTGATTTGGAATATTCGTCGAGTTTATTCATTATCGTACCCAATCAATTCCAGAAACTTCGGATGAAGACGTTTTAGTTTCTTCTCCTTCAGAAATCACTTAATCTGTCTGAAAGTTTCTTCTGGAGTACAGCCTTCTTACCAGTTGTTTTGGGTTCTCTCTCTAATCTTACTCTACTCGAAAGCATTTTGTTTTTGATCGAGGTTTCAGTCTATTTTACACAACAGTTTACCGGTATTTTCCACCCGAAAAGTGCAACAGCTTATATTCCCGTACACCACTATCCAATTCCCCAAAAAATGTTTATCAAGCCACTATCTATTTTTCGCGAAATACACAATTTATTTAAAAGAAAATCCACTTCTGACACTAATCGTAATGAAAATAATTCATTTACTTCGCTATCCACAAAAATTCATCTCAAGTCTCAAATTTCTTTTTCACAATTCTCAATTCGCTGGCTGATTCTACCGCTGTCGCGTGTTTATTCATAGGCAAAGTCGTAAATCTCCAGAATACACCAGACGTTCCTGGGAATGTCTCGTGCCGGTGAACGATGACGACCACAAGCAAACGAGTTTGGCTTTGGGCTAAAATCAAAAGCACGCTTGCTGTCCGAAATAAAGACACAATCACACCAATAGCTGATGCTTTGTGACGAATTCACAGCGTTGTCTAGTTGAGCGTTGAAATACGAGATGCAGGTGAAAGAGCGCAGAGCAGCGACTGTCATCGACATCGTGTTGTGCTCTGGCAGCATCCGTCGCCGGCGCTTTCAACTCAATTTGGCAACAGCCAAGATATGTGGACCTTTAAGTCTCAGTAACTTCCTTTTCTCTCTGAGAAGAGTCTCTGGTCCCTCCGTCGCATTGGGAAACTACTCTGTGGCATTGAGTCGCGCGGAGCTTAAGTTCAATTCGTTAGAGCTGTCAAAGTGACTATAAACACAATGTATTCAATTAGCGCCTTTTCAAGAATTTCAATAGTTTATGAAAAAAAAAACTTAGAATAAGCTTAACTGGTGTAGAGCTGGTTGAATTAAGTTATAGGCCAACAAGGTCACCAAACCTAACGCCAAGAGATTTTTTTTGTTTGGTCTCACTTGAAACTTCATGCTCATAATGGACCCCAAAATCGCGAGAAAGAAAGGGTAAAGAAAGTCATCAATGATAATACTACGGCACACCT
The DNA here is from genome assembly GCA_958298965.1 of Chrysolina haemoptera. Taxonomy (NCBI): domain Eukaryota; kingdom Metazoa; phylum Arthropoda; class Insecta; order Coleoptera; family Chrysomelidae; genus Chrysolina; species Chrysolina haemoptera. The sequence continues at coordinate 9,855,973 of OY282590.1, read as the reverse complement.
AGTGAATGTTAAAATCTATGGTGAGCGGAAAAGCATATGTGCTTTTCTATGAGCAGGAAGACACTTAATCACACCTTTGATATCCAGAAATATTATTATTGTTATTATAAAAAACTGTTAAGAAACAAAAATATGAATTTTCTATTAACTAAATTTCTATGTTACCGTTGAATAATTGAGAAAAAATTAAAATTGTTCATATAGAAGTTAGTCTGCTTGAAAACTATTGTTTGAAAACTTTGACATTTTCGAAAAAAGATTATAATTACTATTGGTAATGAAAAATTGGATGCACTTCCGATCAAACCGGAAATATCACATTTAGATGATACTAACGAAATTGTATCTATATTTATGATATCAAATCGATGTACCGAATTTAACACATGCATACAGAATAACAACGAAGATACAGAAGGGTAAAATGGTTCCAGGTCACCTGGTATACACCATTTAGTGCTACTATACAGTGCGGCTCTTTATAGTCCCCCCCCCCTGTTAACTTTTGAACGGTTTGCCGTAAAGAGATAAAGATAAAAAAAAAAAACGTTTCGAGGGTTTCACCGATACTACTTTTTGAAATATAACGCATTGTGATTGCTCGATAGATGGCGCGGGGGGGGGGCACAAAAACCTAAGTTTTTTAAATGGCATGGGGGGTCGAGTGACACATCGTTGAAAAGAGAAATTGATTCTCTTTTCAACCATCAATTTTTTTTTTAATTTCGTTGACACGTTTTTTCACAATAAGCATTTGAAGTGTCAAGTGTAAGAGCGGATCTGAATTCGTTTCCTTACCTTACCTCTATAACTTTTGAAGGGTTTGATGTGAAATAATGGGACGGAAAATATTTTGGGTGGTATTAAAATAATAATGTTTGAAGAAAAATACCTTAATTGTTCTAGTGATTCACAATTGCAATCAATACCACGAAATACGGTCAATAAAGACAATTCACAACATTAATAATTATTCATATTGAATTCCTTTCAAAGCTTAATTAGGTATTAGGATATCGAAATTATACCCATTTCATTTATTTTTAATGACAAAAGTAATAACAGGTACTACGAAAGGACTATTTATTGGATTTGTTTAAATGACAATAATTAATTAGTTACCTATAAAAGTACAATGGATTGATGAATTATTGTATTCATATTCACTGAGGAGTTTTGTCTACTTATAATTATTATTTACTTTGAATATTTGATATCATCATGGTTCGTATACGTCCTTTCGAAGAAAAAATTGAAGCAATTTATAATTTTGGTGAGGCCCATCGGAACTACCACGAAGCGGAGAGAATTTTTAATGAAAAATTTCCTGAACATCCTATAACTCGAAAATATTTGAGGGAACTAGTTGAAAAATTCAACAGAACTGGCAGTGTTCGTAGGAAAGGTGGAGCTGGTCGAAAATCAATTCCGGAAGAGACAAAGGTTTCGATAATTGCCGAAATGGTGGTAAATCGACAACAAAGTACCTCTCGTGTAGCAAGTACGATTGGGGTCTCAACAGCTACAGTAAAAAAATATTTGAAGAAACACAAGTTCCATCCATACAAATTAGTAATGTTACACCAACTCACAGAAGATGACCCAGACCGAAGAATGGAATTTTGTGAAATTATGGAGGAAAAGATAGCTAGGAACCCCAATTACATTAGGAATATTTGTTTTTCAGATGAAAGTACCTTTTTTTTGAACGGAAATGTGAATACACAAAATGTGCTATACTGGAGTGATATAAATCCCCATGTCTTTCGAGAAGGTCACACACAGTTCCCACAGAAAGTAAATGTGTGGGCTGGAATTCTGGGAGACCATATTGTAGGTCCCTTATTTCTGGAAGAAAACTTAAACGGTAATTTGTACCTGGATTTACTAAGAGATACGGTTGAACCACTCATACTTGGAATATTAGAAGAAAATGAGAACGAATTTCAGGAACACATCACCTTCCAGCAAGATGGGGCCCCTCCTCACTTCCAACGTCAAGTTCGAGAGTATTTGGATGTAACATACCCTATGAGATGGATTGGACGTCGTGGACCAATCGAATGGCCGGCACGATCACCAGACTTTACACCCTGTGGGTATACGTCAAATCCAAAGTGTATGAGCAACAATCCAACTCTTTGGAAGAACTTAAAAAACGAATAACACGGGTTTGTGCTGGTATAACTGCAGACATGTTGAATAATGTTCGGCAGGAATTTGTGAATCGAATTTTTTATTGTCAAGAAGTATTAGGTGGACATTTCGAACACCTGCTTCGTTAATTGACAACAATTTTGCTTCTAATTATTTAAATACTACATAGTAGTTTGTTTTCTTTTTGTTACATTGACACTTCAAATGCTTATTGTGAAAAAACATATTAACGAAATTTAAAAAAAATTTAATGGTTGAAAAGAGAATCCAATTCTCTTTTCAACGATGTGTCACTCGACCCCCCATGCCATTTAAAAAAATTAGGTTTTTGTGCCCCCCCCCGCGCCATCTATCGAGCAATCACAATGCGTTATATTTCAAAAGGTAGTATCGGTGAAACCCTCGAAACGGTTTTTTTTTTATCGCTCTACGTCAAACCGTTCAAAAGTTAACAGGGGGGGGGGACTATAAAAAGCCGCACTGTATAATATTTTCCTGTAAATAAACAATTATATTATATTGACGTCAACATTTCATGAATATTCTCACATGATTCCGACTGAATTGGTGACACTGTATACACCCGCTGATAATAATTAGTTTAACAGACCATTTGTGATACCTCTCATATTCATAATCAGTTAGACACGGTTCCTCCAAGCTTGTTTTCTATTTTCTAATATACCAAAAATCCATGTTAATCTCACCTGGCTGAGCCGGGATCTCGGTCCATTAGCTTTAAATGGCGTACGCTCGAACGCCCACGTCGGTCCCATCTCGTCTAAGATATTTAGATTCTTTCCTACCTGGAAGTTTCTTTGCATTTCTAGATTGACCAGAATGATAGGCATGGATTATAATTCGATGAAACTCCGGGGCGTGCTCATTTTTCAAAGGAAACAATTGCCAAAAGACTGCCGCCGTATACCTTCGACCGAGACGCGTTCGGAGCTGCACTCGAACAAATAAATGGACAATTGACAGTCGTCTCTGAAAGACTATTCACCTACAATATGCGAATCAAATGTGGGGCGAATTGGAAAATAACTGACTTATTTCTGTCGATTTTATTGTTAAGTATACCGTGTGACCCGGAACCAATTCAACCCTCTGTATCTTCGTTGTTATTTTGGTACATCAATTCGATGTCATGAATGTTCAATTCAGCAAGTATCAGACCAAATATGATAATTCCAGTTTGACTGGAAGGACATCCAATTTTTTAGTGTGAGATTTTGAGATTTGATTGACCGCAATTGAAAAACTTCTGAAAAAACAAGTTAGGATATAACTGTATCCAAAAAAATCAAAACATTTCGAAAAAAGAAATAAAAAACCTGCTGTCCCAAGTTACCCGTTGATTTTGAACACTTGGGACACGTTATCAATTTGTATGCTTGTCGTCGAAGTGTCTTGGGACGCATTGAAGATTTTTTCTAAATTATCGATCAAATTTATCGAAAACGGGAACAAAATTGAATAAATTGTATGGATTAGGCCAATTTAATGATAATGCACACTAATGCAGCTGTGATTTTAATTTCTCATCAAAATGAACTGAACAAAGAATGCAACAAAACAAAAAAAAACTCAAATAACAAACAATAATAGTTATTTATGCAACAAGTGCAAAAAGTAAGTGCGATAAACAATTTTTGCACGAGTTGCATACAACATTTTTTCTACGTTTATGCAAAAAGCAAAAAATGATTTATCAAGGTACGGCACTAGGTGTTGGAAAATGAAAAGCGCAACTTAAATAATTGATTATTACTATCGATTTCCATTGAAACAGATCACTATCATCTATTTTCCATTAACAATACTCATTTTTAAACTTTCAATTCTGTAATTGTCAGAAATAATTTTTGACTGACGTTTCTGTAACCACAGTTGCATTATAAACATCAAAATCATAGTAGCCGTGAGCGCGTATATTATCACGAGGTGTGGACATAGTACAGACAGTTTTCTCTATTCAGGTAGACAGTTTAGAACAAAGTGGATCAGTTTTGATTATGGAGTTTTTCTCGGAAAGGCATTGGTTTAGCTCTGGCTATACAAAATAATATAAAATATATAACTGTTTAAAACGTATTGCCATTCTCACAGAATATCTATAGTGGGTTTGAACATTTATGTTTTGTCATGATGACAGCACGTTGAAGTTGAATGACAGATGAGTGCAATAAAGAACTTCTTTTTCCACTAAATATAGTTCAATAAAGTTTTGCTTTTTGCATGAATGTAGAAAAATAATATTAATGATCAAAAACAAATTTTTTCAGATCGATTTCGCCAAAAACCATGCCTCCTCCATCTTCTATAGCCCTTTGAAATGTTTCTTCTGAGGAGTCGCAATATTTGCGACTTCCCAAACGCCTTTTATATTTGGACGGCATGTTCCAAGTAACCCTAAAAAAGTACAAAAAATAAATAAAGTTATTCTACAAAAAACATAAGAAAGATATGTTGAGTAAAATATGGAAAAGTTTTACGACAATGATCTACAATAGGGTTTCCGGCACCAGAGATCCACTGGTGGCCTGCTTGCTTATGTCTCACATATTTGGCAGCAATATATTGAAAAATATGGTAAAACTTTGCCCGTTGCACTAGATATCTCTAAGGCATTTGATCGCGTTTGGCACCAAGGACTCATAGCCAAACTTCCATCTTATGGCTTGCCTCCCCAGTTGTGTTCCTTACTATCTAGCTTTCTCTCAGACCGATCTCTCCTCGTGGTGGTCGATGGAGTATCATCTGATACTCTACCAATAAATGCTGATGTTCCGTAGGGATCCATTCTAGCACCAACACTGTTCCTTCTTCACATCAATGATTTGTTGGGAGGTACCTCATGTCCAGTGAACAGCTTTCCAGACGATAGTTTTTCTTCCAAAGCTCCGATAAGAGCCAGTGTATGCAGAAATGAACGGGAAGAATCGTAAATGAAATAAATACGAACTTAACCAAAATTCTAGAATGGGGATCCAACAATTTGGTGGAAATCAATGCGAATAAAACCCAAGCATGTCTTTTCTCTAGAAAGGCCGATCTCACAGTAGCCAGCATAACTATGTCAGGAATATCTTTACCAATGAACTCTTCCATTTCAATGCTCGGTATTACCATCAGCAGTACCCTCTCATGGGAGAATCGTGTGAGGTCTATTGCCAAGAGTGCCTCTCAAAAACTCGGTTTTCTGTTTCGCGCCAAGAATTTTTTCACTTCTCGTCAACTGATTTTGATTTATAAGGCACAGATTCGACTCGTTTTGGAATAATGTTCTAATATATGGAGTGCAGCACCCAAGCACACATTGAAACTTTTAGATTCTGTCCAAAAGAGAGTCATTCATCTCGTCGGTGATACATCACTCACAAGCTCGCGTACTTCTCTGGAACATTGTGGAAAGGTTAGTGATCTGTCTCTGTTTTATACATATTTCCATGGATGATGTTCTTCCGAAATATCATCATCGTTCCACTTTTAGCGGTCTCATCGAGATTGACCCGTCGAGCTCAGTTCTCACATACATATGCTGTCACTTTGGAGACATGCCGAACATCTGCTTCCCAGAGCTTGTTTTTCCACAGAACGGCAAAGCTTTGGAACTCGCTGCCTCGGGAGGTGTTCCCTGAGGCATACAGCCTTCAGAAATTCAAGAAGAACATCAATTCTTACCCACTTTCCCTCGGCTCTAACGATGTTATTTGAGCAATACAGAATTTTCGTTTTCGTGGGAACCAGAACTAAATAAAAATTAATTCAATATGGCGGCTTCAAGATGGCGGACGAAATTTGTAATTTTGGTCTGATTCTATTCTATTGTTATGTGGGGGTTTTTGAGGTCGGATATATGATTTTTTTTTTAAATTCATGAATTAAATATGGCGGTTCTAAAATGAAGTCGAGTTCGGTCATTTTGGTCCGATTCGATTCAAATTTGTTATGTAGGTATCTTATGGGTCGGGGATTTTGAATTTTTGGTCAAAATCCATGAATTCCAGATGAATTCCAGATGGTGACTCCAAAACGACGATCAAGTTTTGTAATTATGTTCTGACTGTATTCAAAATTGGTATGTGGGAGTATTGCGGATAGAAGATCATGAATGTTTTGCTAAAATTCATCAATTTAAGATGGCATCTGCAGGATGGCTGACGAGTATATATTTAGATGGCCTCCATATTCAAGAGCCTAGATAGCTCAAAACTCACTCAAAATCTTCACTATTTTTGAAAGGAATGTGAAGGTAACTATTTATAACATTATAACATATTTCATACCTTGCAATGAGTATAAATTCAAATATTACGAAAACTGTTGGCATTTACGACGGATTTTGTTCACAAAAATTTCCCGATATTTCAAACTTACATAGCCACTAACAAAATAATCACTAATGAGTATCCGTATCACATACGCACCCACTTATTCAACTTCAAATATCTCGAAAACCGTTGATATTTGTGAAACAAAATGTATTCCTTTTTTGTATAGGAAATAATGAAGATTAAGAAAAAGAAGACGAAATCGATATTAATCCAGTGTCGTGAAAGTTGGGAGGGGTGAATAGGGGTACCCACCTGCCGTACGCCCCTGTTTAGAGTTACAAACACAGCATTTGCCTTGAAATATGAAACTGAATGCTGTTAAGTGACATACCAAATTTCATTAAGAAAAGTTAAGCCGTTATGGAGTTATTCTGAAAAATATATTTTTCTGTGTCACTTTCAACACCCTGTAACTCGGTTAATACTCATTTTAGGGTATATGTTTATTGGAACTTTCAGCCCTAACATGAAGTGAGGATTCTACCCTCCGAGTTTATCCCCTTTATTCTGGGACAACCTGTATATAGCGAAATAAACCAAGGATGGTTAAACTTGAGTAAATGCTATCGAATTTGAAGCGGATAGAGACCGTCGAGATATGCGTAGTCAGTTTTTAGCTTTGTTCCCAAATAGTGGTGCAAAATTTCAAAAACTAGTTTTCACTAGTATTCTTGCTGTTGCGATGGTTCATATCTTCCAAATTCGCTTGATTCATTTTCATACCTTTCTGAATTTGGAAAGTCTACATACATTAGATTAGATTATATATTAGGGACTTTCGTGCTACAAGCCTCTACACCGCGACCTTTTCAGATCTATTGTGTTTGTCCTCGAGATCATTTAGAGTTCTTTGTCTAGCCCTGTCTTCTTTACGAGACTCCACAGGCTAGTTTTTAGAGCTCCCATGAACCTGGGAGCTCTTGGTTTTTTTTCTCCCAGTGTTAGAAACCTTTGCCTTGACAAGCCCTCGCAGTGGCATAGTATGTGTACTGATGTTTCCTCTTCTTCCTGACAGAACCTGCATAGCATTTCTTCTGCCAGGCCTATTGTACTCATATGTTTGTTGAGCCTACAGTGCCCTGTGAGAAGTCCTACTACTATTCTAGTAGTGTTCCTTTTCTGGCTTAGTAGATAGTCTGTGAATGTTGGCTGCGGTTGTTTGATAAACTCTTTGGCCTGTCTCATCCCTGGTGCATTGTTCCACCATTCTTGAGACTTCTGTTGAATCCATGATTTGGTGTTTGTTTTTAGTACAGCTTTTGCTATACCGCAATACGGTTCTGGGCCATTCAGGGCCTTACTTGCTCCTTCTCGGGCTAGTGTATCGGCCTCTTCATTGCCTCTATAACCTGTGTGTGCTGGTACCCAGGCTAGTGTCAGTCTGTTCTGGCTGCCCAGCTCTTTTAGGGCTTCTATGCAGTCCCAAACAAGTTTTGAGGTAACTTGCATTGAGTTGACTGCTTTTATCGTAGCTTGGCTATCTGAGTATATGGCAATGTTTTTTCGTGAAAAATCGTCTACATACATACACTTTGATCATGTTTATTTCCAGTGACGTAATGACGTAACAGTGTCGTAATGAAGTTCCAGTGACGTAATGAGCTATCATGTTTATGTTCTAGTGTCGTAATGGAGTTACAGTGTCGTAATGAAGTTCCAGTGTCGTAATTAACCTCATTACGAAACTCATAGCAGTATCGTTATGATTGACATTACATATTGTTGGTAGGTAAATACTATGAGGAGTTCTCTAAAAACTTATATATTTTATACGGTGGACCTGATACGTTTCAACATATCTCATTTTTATGAAACACCCCAATAGAATTGATTACAAAATCCATACTTCTCATCAGGATAGATTACAGTTTCAATAAGTTTCACCAGGATAAAAACTGCAATACCCAATTGTTGTTAACTAAGGTGATTAAAACAAATTTGATTCCGAGAGGAAGGAGATTAAGGTCAATAATGATGGAAATTACAGAGGGAGAAACATAAAGGAAATATCCCTGCTAATAGGGTGGACTGTGAGACTCCCACGGTACAAACAGCAATAATAGCATAATCGTAATCTGATACATACGACCAGACGTGTTTTTGCAAATGAGAAACTATTTATTAAATGTTTCTATTGTGTACTTCCGCTCCTGATGGTTTGTGTGTGTGCGAGTCGATAAAGAAATATAACCTACAATATTCGCTCGGGGAACTGTTAGGAAGAAGGCGTGTAGCAATTAGGAAGCACTAATGATGCATCTTGGGCTATAAACGTTTATTTCCACAACTGACGTGGATAGTGATGATTTGTGGGATTTTTAGTTACGGTACATTATATTGACGGTTATCAGAAATGACGTGCCCGAACATGGGATTCAAGAAATTCTGGCATTCCATTAAACGATTATTGGTTTTGTATAAGGACTGCCGTTCTAAGACTTCCATGATGAATAATTATTTCAGTTTACATTGCATTGATTCTTGAAATAAATTGAAGGATAACGATTTGTGAAATAGTAAAATCAACAATGTCGAAGTGTCCTTCTCTCCAAATATTTCCACCATGTGGAATATATGAGAATCATCTGACAGAAAACAACTACTTCCCTGGCTAATACCACGACGGACATTGAATTACAGATATTTGTGCAACGTCCTTCCAAGAAGATCCAGTTGCAATTGCTTATTGTAATTATATAGCAGAGTATCCTTCATTTCAACAAAACTCCTGAAATCTGTTAGCACTGCTATAGCTGAACATCTGACATATTTGATCAACTTTTCAATAACTTCAGGTAAATTTCCCTCTATTTTGAAATTAGCAACTATCATTCCTGTTCATAAGAAAAATTACCCTGAGAACATAGCTAACTATAGACCGATTTCAATCTTGAGTGCATTTTCAAAACATATTGAGAAAGTAGTCTACAATAGAGTATGCAATTTCCTATCTAAATTTCAAATACTCACCGAATGCCAGCACGGCTTTCGAACAGGCAAATCTACCCAATCGGCAGCGTGTAGCCTAATTGAGAGTATTTATATCAATATGGATAAAGGTAGGCACGTTGCAGGACTCTTCTTTGATTTGTCCCGCGCTTTCGACTCCATTAATTTGAACTTCATTAAAAGCAAAATGTATAACTTGAGATTCAGAGGAGTATTTCTAGATTGGGTGTGTGATTATCTTCATCACAGACAAATGCTCGTTAAAGTGGAGAACAATTTTTCCAACAAGCATTCCTTGAACATAGGTGTTCCGCAGGGTTCAGTGTTAGGGCCATTAATATTTTTATTATTCGTCAACGATATGCCCCAACATATCGATACTGAACTGTTGGTTTTATTTGCAGATGATACTTCATTAGTGGTTACAGGCCGTAATCCTGAAGAATTAGTATTATCCACTAAACAGATCATAGAATGTTTCGATAGATGGTGTCAGCAAAATTGCTTGATTTCGAATGTCTCCAAGACAGAGTGTATATATTTTTCTTTCCAGAATACTACGAACTCATTACAATTTGATCTGAATGGAACAAATATTGTGTCTACTCGGAGCACAACATTTTTGGGTATACATTTAGATCAAAACTCACGTTTTACCAATCGCATCGACAGTCAGTAAAAAGCTGAATAAATCTAGATTTGCAATATCACGCATACAGTCGTCAATACCAACTGAGTCTTTGGTGACGGTGTATTATAGTCTTATCTACAGTCACTTGTCCTATAATGTCGTTCTATGGGGAAATGCAGTAAACAGTGGAAGAATTTTCACATCAAAGAAAAGAATAATTCGCACTATGTTCAAATTACCTCCACAAGAGACGTGTAGGCCATACTTTATATCTTACAAAATTCTAACCTTCCCATGCCTGTATATATTTGAATGCCTAATGCACATAAAGATAAATTACTCCAAACTCAAAAAAAATTCACATTACCACAATTATCCCACTAGGAATGGAAATCTTTTATATATCCCGAAACATACCACAACAAAATTTGAACGATCCCCCACTTACCAGGGGAGAATATTTTACAACCACTTGCCCGAGATGATGAAAAATCTCAATAAAAAAATATTCAAAAGCAGAGTGAAGTCAATACTATCTTCCAAAGCATACTGTAGCATTGAGGAATTTATGTCAGATTGTGACTTGGATCAATTTGTTTGATGTCTTGAGTGAGTCATTATTAGTAAATAGTGTAATATATTATTATTTTGTACAGTGATTATTAATATTATGTGTATGTCCTATACAAATTGACTTGTCCAATACATTTTTGTCAATGTTTGAATGGATCAATAAAATATTATTATTATTATTATTATACGAGTTTTGCGATTCTTGCCGCTCGTCAGTGACAGAATAGGTTGGACAACATTAGGGTCGTCTTGCCCCAGCCCAATGAATTATAATACACTGTATAACTAATATTTCCCCACAAATGAAGCAGCGACTTACAGTAAAAGTCAGTCGCAGAGCCACCCGCGGGGAAACCAACAAGCAATCCTCGGTAGCGAAGACACCAGGAAGTGAACAGAGTTCGAGAATTTTTTCGCCGGAGAGTATCAAATAATTTCAATAGTGAACTCCACAATGTCGAAGTACCCTTCTCTCCAAATATTTCCACCATATAGAAAATATGAGGCAAATATCTGACAGAAAACAACTACTTCCCTGGCTGATACCAAGACGGATATTGAATTACATCTGACATGCTGGCAATATTTGAAGATAATGGTATTTCGACATTGTCTATTTTACTATTTCATTTATTTGATACTCTCCGGCGAAAAAATTCTCGAACGGATACCGATTTGTAATTTTGCGAACTCCTTTACTTCAACAGCTGATCTGCTTATGGGAATTTTTTTTCGGGTTCCTAACGATATTAAATTTCATTCTGTTGATTGCCATAAGCGAGAAAATGCATCAGCATCCGCAAGTATTTTTTTACAAGATCATGACCTTATTTCAACCCTTTAAGTACGTGCAAAGCAAACCTTATGGCTTTGGTTTTTCACTATTAGATTGTTATACCTATTGATGTGTTAAAATGCCATAAACGAGAAAATTGGGAAAAAAAACTTTTTTTTTCAGCAAAAGGAAAATGAATTTTCAATATATGTCTAGCACACGTTCTATCGCAAAATTTGGTTAAAATCCCTGAAACGAGAAAATGAGTCATCAAAATATGTCATTATCTGACGGTCTATCGGTTCAATCATCCTTTCAAAATAAATCTTTTACGAGTGGTTCAATACAGAATTGTTTCTCTGCAAACTGGCGCCACCTCTGCCAAGTTGAACGAAGTAAAGTCAGATCGTTCGGTGATTTACGACTCATACAGGAGATGGCAGAAGATGCATCGTCAAATATATTCCCTGAAATGTTGTAGTAATTCTAGGTAGTTTATTAAGTTGCGTTTTGCCTTCCGTTTGAAAGCAAATATTGGTGAGCTGAAGTATTGTGAACATGAAAAATCTATTCCGTTAATGACTGCAGGAGAATGAAAAACAATTCATTACGTGAAAAGAGTAGTTGTACTAAGTATAAGTAATTCATTTCAGTCCCTATTATTAATTCAGTTAAAGAGACACCTGGAGGATCATTATTGAATATTTTATAGGAGTTTATCATTACGATCTGTGAATGAAAAGGCAAATTCATCAGCCTAATGCAGTTTTAATAATGGTCACCAATAGACTGGTGTTTCGGGCCAATAACTATGATAAAAGTTATTTACTAGGTCGATATTAAATACGCTCCCACCAGTTTATGGAAAATGGTCGTAATAAATTTGAAAGTATGGAATGATATGATTGCGGTTTCGTCAATTTGTATTAGTAAAATATAATCTAAAATTAATGTATACGTAATGACTATTTCAAAGGACCATTAAGAATCATTCGAAGTTGGTTGTAATGAATAATACATCTTTTGGGTACCTTTAACTACAGATGATTTTGTTGGTATATGAAATAGTATTTTCTAAAATTTGAAACATCTCGTGTCAAGAAACTAATATGATGCTTGATATTTCATGTAATGAATTTTTTCAGCAACCGTCCGGGAAGTACTTACTTCCCGGACGATTTTTCTTTGAGAAAGTATCACTTCCCGGACTAGTCCGGGAAGTACGTACTTTCCGGACTAGTCCGGGAAATCCTTAAATTTTAATATAAATAAGAATTAGAATGTTTCTGTTAGTACCTATCTTTTGTTCCAATTTCAATATTTAATACAAATAAGAATTAAAATGTCCGAAATTTTCTTCTACCAAGAAATATATATAAAAAATAAATGTGTCTCGATTTGTTATAGTACACGGTTGCCGAAAAAATTGTGTACGCAACACGTCCGAAAACAGTTTTTTTGGACTCGCAGACTTCCAGGACTCGCTACGCTCGTCCTAGAATCTTGTCCACTCGTCCAAAAAAATAGTGTTTTCCAGACTTGTTACGTAAATTACTATAGTGTATGCATACCATTAGGAATTACGGTAGGTGTAGGTATCGGTGAATGAGGTCATCCCTAATTGTGAAATAGTTATTTACGTACTCAGTTATGAAAAGACCGATATTGTTCGATGAGTGTAATATTTGCCAAAACGAGGGAACGGAGTGAGTGAGTTTTGCAAATTACGCGAGTCGAACAAATAAATCTTTCCATAATGTATTTCGTACAAAATTTTATCTAATGATATCATTTCATGAATATAATACAATGGTTTTCTTCTGATCTGGAACAAATCTCAAGAGTGGTGGGAAACCCGACCAGGATTGAGACAGGCCAAGGAGTTCATCAAAAGACGCTCGCCAAAATTCACGACGGAACTCCTCAGCTATAAAAGGAGGATCGTCAGACAAGTAGTATATAGGTCTGCTGACAGGCCATTGTAGGCTTAACATACATATGAATATTATAGGTCTGGCGGAAGAAGCAATTTGCAGGTTCTGCCAGGAAGAAGAGGAAACCGCAAAATGTAATGTGCCAGTGCGAAGGACTAGCAAGGGTGCGGTTTCTACAACTTGGAGATGAAAAACCAAGAGCGCAAAGCTATCTCGAGAGGCCATTATCAAATCTGCTCAGTCTGATAAAATGGACGAAGCTAGATGATGTGCTATAAGCAATCGGAGCCTTCACAATAGATCTGAAAAGGTCGCAGTGGATTAGGCCAAGGGGCCAACTGCCTTGTAATATCTAATCTAATCCTGATCTGGGACAAATCTCAAGAGTGGTGGAAAACCCGACCAGGATTGAGACAGGCCAAGGAGTTCATCAAAAGACGCTCGCCAAAATTCACGACGGAACTCCTCAGTTATAAAAGGAGGATCGTCAGACAAGTAGTAGGTCTGCTGACAGGACATTGTAGGCTTAACAGACATATGAATATTATAGGTCTGGCGGAAGAAGCAATTTGCAGGTTCTGCCAGGAAGAAGAGGAAACCGCAATACATGCATGTAATGTGCCAGTGCGAAGGACTAGCAAGGGTGCGGTTTCTACAACTTGGAGATGAAAAACCAAGAGCGGAAAGCTATCTCGACAGGCATTATCAAATCTGCTCAGTCTGATAAAATGGACGAAGCTAGATGATGTGCTACATAAGCAATCGGAGCCTCCACAATAGATCTGAAAAGGTCGCAGTGGATTAGGCCAAGGGGCCAGCTCCCTTGTAACATCTTACATCTCCTGATCTGGGACAGTGGCATTGGCACTTGTCAGAATGAATATTTAATAAGCAATATCAAACGTGTCAGACTTATGTCAAAAATGAGTAGTTGTTCCGACAAAATAGCGTAAGATACAGAAGAATTGGCAAATAAAGCATAATATGAATTATTAATCAAATCCTGTTTTGAATATTTTCAAAGATAAAATTATTAGTTTTTTATTCTATTTCATTACACAACTAGTTGGTTAATGAATATTACACAACTCGTTTTCACTTGTCTCAAGTAACAGTTTTGAAAAAACTGACGTTTCATAATTCACAAACGTCATGTAAAACCTGACTGAATTAGATAAAATGTTGTTACCTAATTCTAGAGAGACATCTGAAGAAGGCGGTACTTAGTAAAGTAACGAGTGTTTATTTAGGTATTGTTCTTCATTGAGTATGCTACATCTCTTATTCCCAAGTTGTGGACTCTAGTGAGGATTAGTGAACACTAAAATAACATCATTTACCCCATTTTACACAGTGAAATCAAAGTGATTAAGAGAGTGGTCGGAATCATGAAATTGATCTCATAAACGTCCATGATACGTACTGGAAATTATTTATGTATCAAGAGAGTAAAGTGATACTTTCTTCACGAGTGGGAAGTGTTGACGCACGTAGGTGGAGAGCGGTAGTTTCTATATATAGAAACTATTACTATAAGTAACACTTAACTGGCAAGTTTCAAACATATTTTTTTTTACAACTCTCAAAAAAGACTACCAATTAAGATTTGTTTTGCAAATATGAAATGAATTTGGTATATTTGTTGATGTCGATATTATTATTATTAACATTGTTTTAAGTTTCGATTATCTGTCACTTTTTTTTAGATTTTTCTTCAGAATAATCGAACAATGCTCAGTGAAAGTACAAATACCTTTTTCTTTACGCTATGTCAAGAGAAAGTCATATTCGCAATTTGAAAGATTTTCCATGTTCATTCTTGATCGCTTTTAAATTTTATTAATTTTATAGTTATCAAGTATCTATTTTTCATCACTATAGATTGCAGAAGATGCACAATTTCACTTATTTCATTACCTATTGATGTCAACTAGTTTCTGAAGGCCAAACCAATGACGTATTACCGATAGACTCTTATTTACATTTCGAGCTGCGGTTAAGACAGACTCACAATCTAAGCACGATTTTTACAGGCATGGCCCTCACAAGGGTGGGGCTGGGTGGACCCCTGGGTCCAGGGCCCTTGCCTGGGAGGGGGCCGGAGCCAGCCTACTAATTATTTTTTCATTTACTAGAATTTAATTAATAGTTATGGTACTATTGTGTTATGTTGAAAATAAGTCATGCGAGAAAGATTTTTAGGCCGTCAGGCCGAGTGATATAAATTCTCAAGTGACTTAGGAAACATAACACACGAGTGGCATACAATGTTTCATTCAACAAGTGGAAGACATCTTTTTTTTGGAGATAAAAATGTTTAAGTTTCAAATGTGAACGTGAGTTATAATCAATAACTCACTAGTGAGTTATAATCATAACTCACTAGTGAGTTATGATTATAACACACTAGTGTGTTATTGGATAGTTTACTTGTCTAAAATGACATTAATAATGACAGTCATTACTGTCATTTGTTCGATAAATAAATATATTTGTTGTGGCCACCTTTATATATAAAAATCTTCTGTGCATCCATATGGCGCTGAACTACTCCTAAACGGCTGGACCAATTTTGATGAAATTTTTTGTGTGTGTTAAGTGAACTAGAGAATGGAAGTCACAGTTTGGTCCACTACAATATGTTTTTGGGTAATTTATTATTTATGAGTTGAAAACTGCTGCCTGCGCGTTCGCCACCTACTTCGCCATGAAATTAAATTTTAAAATTGATATTTTTGCCTTGGTTTTGCGAGATTTTTGCGTAAGAAGATTTATTGGAAATATTTGTATTCAATGAAAGGTGTTTTAGGAGTTCAATTTTGTACATACAATATCAAAAACAATTTATCTGGGGTATAGACATAAATCTACACGAGCAACAAGGAACGCAATGATATGAAGATACCACATAAACAAGAGAGACGCACTGCTGTGCGCCCCTCCTGTTACCCCGCTCGACGCATTGAAGGACCACGTGGTAATACGACACAGCGTACGTCGATATCCCTTCCTCGAGCTATTCGAGGAGAAATTTTAATGCTCTCTAAACATATAGCAAGCTATTCTTTACGCTCTCATGAATCCACCATACCCAAGATAAATACTTTCCGCTACTGTATGTATATCAAACATTAATAATATGTCATTTTAACATTGAAACATGAAACATGAAACGGGAAACATGAAACGAGAAACATGAAATATAAAAAAAATGAAACATGAAACAGGAAACATGAAACGGGAAACATGAAACGGGACACATGAAACGGGACACATGAAACGGGACACATGAAACGGGAAACATGAAACGGAAAACGGGAAACATGAAGCATGAAAAAGAAAAAAAACTTCTGTGCATCCATACACATCGATATACAGGACGTCTGTCGGGACCAGTAGTTTTTAAGTGAAAATAATTTTATAAATAAACTTTAGTTGTATTTTCAGGTTGAATTACAGTCTAAAAAGAGTTAGGGTAAGAAATATCCATGCAATTATAATATATGACGCGACTGTAAAATAGACAGGAGTTGGTCGTCAATGAGATCCTGGGTTCAGGGCCCGTAATCGAATGTGGGGGTCATGTTTACAGCCGCTGGTTTCATGGCAATTATCTGCTTATATACATTGTATATAGGCAGATAATTGAGCAAAAACTCAGCTTTGCCGACTTTTGGGTTGACTGGTATCTATGTTCCACGAAAAACGCGGTAATAAAAATTGTGATTAAAATGTGACCGCACTTCGAACTGAGTCCAGCCGTAAGTCATTGGGCCAAACAGCTGCCTAATGTGGATGAATATTAATCAATCAAAACTGTGCTTTATTATAATAAAGAAATATTTATTAACGAAGCAGTCTTTCTAGCCTTATAGAAAATAAACAGAAAATTGAATTCGAAAATTTAAAATTATTACACTTTCAGAGTTGATTAGAATAAACAAAAAACTATTCAATAAACCTAATTAAAGAATGAAATAGTAAAAGAATAATGAAATAAAATTAAATCAATACTAAAGTTGTTAAAATTCAAATTCTTTCCATGCCAAATAAGAGTGGTATCATCCGCAAAAGTGTAAATTTCACTGTGATAGGTAAAAATGTCAAGGAATTTATACAGTGACATCCAAAAAGTATGTACCATGGGGGAAAAAGTTTATTATTAGAGTATTGGAAAAACGATTCTTGGGAAAAGTTTGTGCATGTCCGATAACATTAAAATCGATTTTGACACATGTCACGTGATCGCTGGTATGGTGACAAATTGAAAGAAATTACTATGAATAGGCAAAAAGTCGGGTAAAATGGCTTAAAATTCAATTTTATACGCATACACAAAGTTTGAAGAAATAATGTGGGAAAATTAAAAATAGCAATTTTTTTAATATTTTCCTAGCTGTAAAAAATATCAAATTATTTTCTTATGAATAGCTTGACCATACTGATATATTTGTATTTCAATGATAATAACACTTTTTTTTTATTATCTCCACACCAGAGAGCACTAAATTAAAAAAAAATAATTTTTTTCAGAACTCTTACTGTTACATTGATTCGTATCTAACAGTTATATCAGAATTCCACGATTATTGCGATGATAGGAAACTCCAAAAATATTGTGTTTTTCAGACTATAATCAATTTTTTCCAAACGGTTTCCAATCGCACATAATCTTAAAAATAGTGCGTCAAATTGAAGAGGCTAGACTTTTCAACATTGCATGCGAAGTGAAACGCTCTGGGACGATTATCATCGACTTGATTATAATCTGGACAACACCATGTTTCAAATGTTTCTGTATGGTCAAGCTACTTATAAGATAATAATTTAATATCTTTATACAGCTAGGAAAATATTTTTAAAAAATAGCTATTTTCAATTTTCTCTCATTATCTTTTCAAATTTTTTATATGTGTATAAAATTTTATTCTAAGCAACTTTTCAAATAACTTTTTTTTTATATCTTGCCATTTTACCCCACTTTTTGCCTATTCATAGTAATATTTTCAATTTGCCGCCATACCAGCGATCACGTGACATGTGTCAACATCGATTTTTAGGTTATCGGACATGCACAAACTTTTCCCAAGAATATTTTTTTCAATACTCTAATAATAAACTTTTTTCCCATATGGTACATACTTTTTGGCGGTCACTGTATACAGGGTGCCCCAGAGTTAAATCGCCAAACGTTCAGTATCGGTTATTAAGTGAAAATAAGAGTTTTTCTTTATATAAGCATGTGTCTCAACTTGCTTCGTTTTCAAGATACAGGCTGTCAATATTTTTTCAAAATATATTTTTTGTTTATTCTAAATACATTCGATAAGCCTTTTATTGCCGCAAATGAGCATACACGCTTTTATTACTGAAGTTTCAGTTGATACGTCAAGAAGAATACTTCGACCACACCACTGAAGATGACTGGCGCAGCTGCAGTTGAAACGTTTGGAGATTTAAACCAAAGAAGACCAAGGCAAAACCCGGAAACCAGCTAAAACAAAATGTAATGTGTTGGATGAAAATATTTAGACTGAAGTTGTGATAATTCTTTACAAGATGATAGATGATAAGTAACGGATGGTAGATGAAAGATGACAGGTTACAAGTACAGGATGAGGACAGATAGATGACAATTGTCAATTGATGACAGATGACGGACACTTGATAGGTGACAGGATGACAAATGCTAAGTGATAATAGGTGACTGATGATGGGTGACGGATGATCGATATCGTGTGAAAGACAGTTAATAGATGCCTTACAAAGTGTGACGGTGACCAGTCACCGCACTGGAATTCAAACCCACGAACCTATGGGTTATATTATCGCTTGCTATGCCAAGGTACGCGGGTTCGAATCGCTGCGCTGTCACCGGCCTTGCGCTTGGCATCACACGTTAAAAGGTAAGGGCTACATCTTCTCTCGCTTGAACGAGTCTCTCTAGGAGTTCTGAGGGTTACTTGTAAGGAAGCAGCCGGTTGATGGAAATAACAACAATAACGATACCGACGTTTGGGTTAGGAAGCGAACGCTTCACCTGTACGCCACCACGGGTGTGAGTAATGGATGAGTGACAGGTTAGGTTAGGTTAGGTTAGAGATGACAAGTTAAATACAATCAGTGAAATGGGTGGAAGCTGTGATGTGACAGCATGCTGCGCTCTTATTGAATAAGGGTGGGATGGGGGGGGAGGCTCAAGTGGAAGTGGTGGCGGTGAGCTTGAGTACGGCAATAGCTACTCTTGGGATCAGCAGCGTGCAAAAATTTGCTTGGTCATTTTCCTCACCGCATATCCCAAAGTTCCCTCCTTTAGTCCATTGTTGATTGCATTATTCGTATTATTGATGAAATTATTTTGAACGCTGTATCAAGTAGTGTTGATCCTCGGTAATTCTTACAGGTTTGTTGGTTTTCTCTGTTACGGATAGTATTTATTTGTGAATATTCTCTCTTTTATCCTGTGGCTACTGTACTTTATAAATTCCATGTTAATTTCATCTTCTCCCGGTTATTAACCAATTGTTCATTCATCAGTCAAACTGATTATGGGACGTTCAAATCACGGAAGATCGTTATTCCTGAATAACATGGTTAACCGATGTCCCATTTCGTTCAACCGGAATTCGGCAATCATTAATTTCGATATATCAGCAATAAAAATAGCCAGATAAAAGAAATTAAATGAGAAAAAACAAGAGCGGAATCAAGAGGAAAAAGAATCAATGAAAATAAGAGACGTCAAATTAGGACGAGCTAAACGCGAGTAGGCTGGGGATGCGCTCAGCCAACCGTTAGTTTGGTTAAATTTCGATCAGATGAAGCGAGCAGACCGCCGGCAATAAAAGGGCAATTAGAATGGTTGGACGGTCTGGATACAGTCTGATTAAAAAAGAGAAGGGCCAAATAGACAGGCACAAACCAATAAAGTAATAAGAGAGAGTTAATTATTACTGCGGCTGTTTAGCCCTCAACGCCTTTCGATTCGTTGGGATTGCGCCTGAACTTTCGTACAGAATGCGTCATGATTTTCCACTTGAAATATTATTGGGGATTTTCATCATTCAAAATATTTCGTAACCATAACACGCCATTTTTTTCACTTTTTTTTTCACTGAGCACTGATGGAGAATGGTATTGACAACAAAAATATCATCATACCTACTGAAGAAAACTGACGGCATACAGACTAATTTTGAAATTCCACCTCTAGATTGTCGGTCAGTGTTCTACTAACTGAGCTACCGATAAGACATGCGTTCCAGCTGCATATCGGAATACCGCATATTTATTAATTCTGAAGTTGGAGGGTTATAAGTTTGGTGGAAATTCATTCGTTTTCAGTAATCATCAAGATATTATTTACCTCGTAGAGAATCTTTTTTCCGGAATTTTAAAATGTTCTGTATGCCGAAAAATTTTCACTGAAATTTGTATGTTTTTATTGTTAAAATGAATTCAAGTTTATCAGATCAGTGATTATCTATTTTCAGACCTCTACATGTTTCGTTGCGGCTATGAAAAATATCAAAAAAAGTACATTGAAACAATGTGTACGATTTCATGAAAATAATGTGGTACATTATATCAATAAATGCCGTTTATCACCTTTCCGTTTATTGGCACAATAAATTTGAGATGAGGAAAGGGGCACACTAAAATAATTTGAAATTGTCATATGAACGAACATAATTCATTGTCCCAGAGTATAGAGATCAATAATGATGTATTCCCAGAACTATGAACGGGTTTCGTTGCGGCTATGAAAATGATCATTGATATTAAGAAAAAAATACATTGAAACAATGTGTACTATTTCATGAAAATAATTAAGTACATTATATCAATAAATGCCATTTTATTACATTTCCGTTCATTGGAATAATAAGTTTTTCATCGTGACAATGATTGAACATTCACTGACGTACGTAAGTATTTATTAATACAATGCATTCAGGTTCATAAAGATCAAATATGAACGTTTCTTATATTTATGAACAGGTTTCGTTGCTGCTATGAAAAAGTTCATTGAGGTAAGTAAAGAAATTGTTCATCATATCAATGAACATAATACATTTCCCGTCAAGTCAGTGAATAAACATTAACTGAAATATATGTCTTCTTATTGTTACAATGAATTCAAGTGTATAGAGATCAACGATGATTTATTTTCCTATGAATAGGTTTCGTTACGGCTATGAAATCATTGCATTTAAGAAACAAATACATTGAAACAATGTGCACTATTTCATAAAAAAAATTGGTATATTATATCAATAAATGCCGTTTATTGCCTTTCCGTTCATTGGAACAATACATTTTTCATCGCAATGATCAAACATTCACTGACGTGCGTAGGTTTTTATTTATACAATGGATTCAAGTTTATTGAGATCAAATATGATGGTTTTTCACATTTATGAACAGGTTTCTTTGCTGCTATGGCAAAGTTCATAAAGGTGAGGAAAGCAGCACACTGAAACAATCGATTTGAAATTGTTTATCATATCAAAGAACATAATTCATGGTCCCAGAGCACTGACGTAGAGAATATGGTACATTATATTAATAAATACCTCTTTGTAATTGGCACAATACATTTTTCGTCGAGTCATTAGATAACCATTCGCAGAAATATGTATGTTTTTATTGTTACAATGACTTCAAGTTTATCGAAATCAATTATGATCTATTTTCAGATCTATGCACAGGTTTCGTTGCGGCTATGTGAAGATCATAGAAGTTGTGACAAAGTTACTCAGTCTCAGTTTTGTAAGGCAGACAGAAGAAACATTTCCCTCCTATTTTATAACTCCGTTATTGATATATGTGCGTACATATAATAATATGTCTTATGTCGAACGCCATCCCGTGTGTGAGTATCATAGCTCATGGATTTTGCCGGTATCCGTTCAGCCAAATCATCGCATAAAAATCTCCGATGCTGACAAGTCAGCGCTAGCTGGTACACAGCGCCTTCACTAGAGGGACCACTCCGCATGACATCGTTGTTTGCACAGAGCAGGTTAACTTAAGCAGACAGAATCGACCGTTTAAGCATCTTCTTAGGTAGCACAGACTACAAAGACATCCGAAGAGAAAGGAGCCAGTTAAATTATAGGATAACTTGCAGAACCGCCTTTCAGCAGAATTGCAATTTTCTTATGAATGCATGTTGATTATTTTTCCTATCTTTTGAAGACGCAATGCATGTTCAATATCAATGGGAGGCCTTCATTGAATTCACGAATAATAGCATTGATTGAATAAATACCAGTTATTCAAATAATAAACAAATTCATTAGTTCAATGTATGAAAGCATTACGAGATTTAATGACCAATATTGATGAAAATGTTCATTGAGCCACTGAATTTTTTCATAATAATTAACTAATCTGATAAATACAGTTTCATCAGTTGAACGAATATAATTCATTACTTGGGTGAACACTGTTCATTCGTTTGATGAATGGAATAAATTACCCTAACGAACCTATTTAATGTACTTGATCACGATATCAACGTAAGCATCCATTAATACCATTAACATTCGTATGCATAGTATGGATTACCATTGGTACAATGACAACGATTACGTTCATTGGACCAATATTGATGAAGATATTTATTGAGCTACTGAACTTTTTCATTGTATTCGGGTACCAATTTTTTTCTGTGTAGATGTACCTACTGTTTCAGTGCATCTTTGATACCATTTCAACAAGTTGAGAACCGATGGACACATCAGACAACTTTACTGTTTTTCAGTCAAGTAATACCAAATTTCACACATTATCTCTTATGTAAGTACGTTGACGCATAGCATGCCATGAAGAAACGCTACTAATAGGTATAGTTCGCTTACTTTCTTTAAAAAAAATTCAATTAAAAGGTCAGTAACTACTTTTTTTATATAAAATCTAGAAGAATATCACATTTTAAACAATTTAAATGCACAGCAGGAGTTCTTATGGCCTAAGATAGCTATTCCACATATAATTTCTATTTTTCATAACTGTTTGAGGTTTTCATGGTCCGCAACCAATATTTTTATATTATAGGGTATTTGGGACAAATGTATTTTATTTCCTCAACCTACCACCACATAACCGCCAATTTTCTCATGACTTTTTCAGTTTCGTCAAGACATTGTTAATATTCATCATCACAGCTTACTGGGTAGATTATCTATGGTCTATTTTCAAGCTGTGTGTTGCCCAACCAAACTGTTTAACCTTTGAAATTTTAATTACCCATAGTGTCCTACGATGAAAAGCTGTCGTTAACAATGACTCTTTTTTCTTTCCTAGAATTTTGTATTAAGGAAAATTCAGTAATTTGAATAACAAAGGAAGAGGTCACAATATATGGAAAATATCGAATTATGTCCATTTAAATATTTTATCAGAATAACGTCAACTACGAAATACCAATAATTTAGATAATTTTGATGAAAGCGGAGTTCTCTGAAGTATCATCTAATCTTACCTTCATGTATAACTTTTTCATCATGATATATCACTTAATGAAATTATTCAGAAATAACCCGATCTCTCCATATAGTACATAGTATGAATTTTGAAAACCCCTGTACATGTTCGTAACTCCAAGTCTACGCGCTGATAATCTTCCCAAGATCGATCCAATTCTAGGCAATATCAACCAAAGTGATATTAATTAGTATTCCATACAGAAGTTCAGGCCGAATTCTTGGCGAGAGGTTGAGCAGCTCGTGCCGTTCTAAATGGTTGATTAGCTACAACAAACAGGTATTAGCATTTTATTGCTTTAGTCGGGCCCTCTACGCCCTCTAGATAAAGTGGAATTAAAACTGAAGTGCTCTTTGATCTCAACTGTATTAACTAAACTGAGCTATTGGCCACACTTATTAAATGAGAGAGAGAGCAAACGGTCCTGCTTCTCCTTCTTCGTTTCCGACGCTACTCTAAGGGAAGAACTCAATAACTCGTTAAATGATTATTCGATTGACTATTCTTTGATAATGAAGACGCCAATATTTGAAATTGGAAAACCGTTATTGAATTCTTTCGCTAATGGATATTTGGGATACAAACTAAGGATAGGAGCTAATTTCATTTTGGCAAAATCTTGGCTGATTATCGGAGATACATTTATGTCAACATTGAATGGCATATTCTGTAGCGAATCCAGTTTACACAAACGTCTAGGAGATGTTGCTTTCTTGATTAATATGTGTAGTAGGATATTTGGGGTATATCCGAAATAACACACAATAAACACTTCCATTTAACTTCTATGACACCACTTGTCTTTACTCAATCTCAAATACTAATGAATAATCATCGTATACAACCTTATCCCTCATTATATAACTGCACGGCCATTCTGATTTGTTGTTGTCCTCAACAACCCCTTCTCGGATATTATCATCTGTGAATAAAAAATTACACAGTATAGTTATATGAATGAGATTTCAGAAGTTTTATTAGCCACCAATGGACTCAATTGTAAAAATGAATTAAAGTTTCGTTAAAGGTTCTGTGCCATAAAGTCTGAATTAGGCTATCAAAAGAGCTCTATTGTAACATCAAATGGCGCTATTGTGCCATCAAGGGCTCTATTGTATCATCAAAGGGCTCTATTGTGCCATCAAAGGGCTCTATTGTGCATAAAAGGTCTCTGTTGTGCCATCAAGGGCTCTATTGTGCTATTAAGGGCTCTATTGTGTCATCAAGAGCTATATTGTGCCCTCAAGGGCTCTATCGTGCCATCAAGGGCTCTATTGTGCCACCAAGGGCTCTATTGTACCATCAATTTATTGATAACCTCAATGTTCTTGAAACATGTTTCCATGTGTTCTGCAGCTACTTCTCCTTCGTATGGTCGATTTGATCTTTTCGTATGCAGATCTTCCTTCACCTTGTATCTGTCATTCGGGAGAACCTCTATAATCTTGAAGGAGGACTCTTCAAGGTAAATTTGGGTAGAAGCTTTTTACTTTCGCCGGTTGCTTCGTTGCTTATAACTTTGGTCAGTAGGGGGAGTAGGGGCAGATTGATTCAATTTTTTTTAAGAATTGAAAAATGGGTGATAGAGCTAGTTTGAGATAAAGTTTGATGCACCAATGCAGACACAATTTTATCTAGTTTCGTGGTGTATTACAGATTTTTTCATAACGTTAAATGAAAAAGAAAAATGATGGAATATGTGAAAAATTGGATTTGTATCAAACCACCCCACATACGGGGCACATTGAACCAGGGTATGGGGCACATTGATATTTCATATACTTTATGCAAAAATAAGAATCTTAAACGACTTCTTTCAGTGAATTCTCTTATAATAATTAAAGAAAAACACATTATCGCTCACCGATTTAACAAGCTAACGAATTGCTGCTCATTTTACGTTATAAATCAAAGAAGTAGTTAAAAAACGAGTAACCAATGCTGCTCATTGTCCATTATAAGAATCAAAGTAGAAAGAAAACCTAAAGAACGAAGCAGTCCGGTTGGTTCCTTTAGTAATATGAGGTTTTGGTAATATGGATAATGAAAACATAAGATGTCGATTTCTTCCTCAAGTGGGTTAAATCAAATTCGAAAAAACTATTCAGAACTAGTGGAATCTGAGTCAAGTCCGCATCGACGCGATCTTTTCTCGCTATTTTCCTTTCGAGAAGTCCAACCCAGTAGTTTTTTAGCATTTTTCAATTGTGTTGCGTTTTCTTTCATTTCTTTTTTTCCTCTTTTTTGATACTGAAGCATCTGCAATTTATTTTATTCTTTTTTTTATTTTGGATTTTTTTATGTTGGGCCTTTGGATATGGTCATTTAAGTTGTTAAGATGACAGCCGAAGTGCATGGACGTGTTGTGTGTAGTACACGAAAATTTAGATGATATCCTTCATTTGTAAAAGGGGCACATTGAAACACACCAAACCGCCCCATGCAGCTTGTATCAATCTACCCCAACGTGTCGGTTTTTGTAAACATCTACCTGACGAAAAAACTATATAAGATCAACAAGTAACCTCTTATATGTACCTTAATCAGACATGTACTTACATAAATACGAAGAAACCTAACAAAACAAATACGTAATTTACGTAAACTGATTGATTATCTGAGACTCTCTAAATTTACTCAATCGGCTCTGAAATGCACTTGTATTGGTCAACAGCGGAATTTGCATTGTAAACGACCATAGTTTCGCTGGTAATATTGAATCACTAGAGCCATCTATTGAAGGATAGTCACGTTTCTATCACTGCTGTACAGTTCGAGTGAGTGGTGATGTATCAATGTGCCCCTTGCATCAATTTTCCCCCATTCCCCCTACCAAGTGCCCTATCTTGAAAACTTTTGCTGGACTCCTTTTTCTGTCGAAGGTGGCATTTTGTTTGCTCCTGTTCTTTTCCAACTTTCCTGCAGCTTTTACCTAATTGTGTCACGGTCCTCGGTGTCATGGATATCGCCATCCATCCTTAGAGAAAATCCAAATAATAGTTCAGCTGACGTGTTCTGTGTGATACGGTGTTTGGTACTATTTACACCTTGCTGGATCAAGCCTATTTTTGAGTCCCAGTTGTTGCCGTCCATGACCGGTCCCGACGTGACCAAAGCATCTAGTACTGTTTTGTTCATCCTTTCTAGTTGCCCATTTCCTCCAGGCATGCCAACCGCTATGCTGTGCAATTTGATACCTTTTTGTATCAAATATTCATTGAAATCGTTGCAGATGAACTCTTTTCCTGCGTAGATTGGCTCGTCCCTATTTTCGAAGCTCTTCTGGATTTTTTTGGTATGATCGCTGCTCATCACTTGAACTGGAAGAGTGTCTTCTGTACCGGGAAGATCACCCCTTCGATCTTTTCTCGTGCCTTGGCATCCTTCCGTACTATTCACATTATTGTTCACCACTTCTGTTATAGTAGGGTACTTGGGGTATATCCGAAATAACACACGTATACACACAATAAACACTTCTATTCAACTTCTATGTCACCACTTGTCCCCACTCAATCTCAAATACTAATGAATGATAAATAATCTATTGTATAATATATAATATAAAAATAATATATAACTGTATTAGTCAGTCTGATTCAGCAGTACCAAAAAGTGTCGCTTTGAGGGACAAAATGTGAAGAAAATTACGAAGCACATCAAGATGAATTTTGGTTTCATTGCGATTTTGTCAGTAAAGAAGTCATTAGGTTGGTAAAAACAAAATTGAGCATGACAACACCGACCTGACACATAATGGCCAGAGTTGTTTGTCGAGACGAGAGTCAAGTGGAATTTTTATTTGGTATTCCATATGTATTTCTGATAGTGTGTAGTGTTCTTTTGATTATTTTCATTTTAATAGTTTAACATTATCCAATAATTATTTCTATCAAGAACTGTATCCTTTCAAGGACTGATTTTGCCGTGAAGAAAATGGTGTCTACGGGATTGGAATTGAATTATAGATTTTTCTACATTTTTACAAATATTTTTATGATTTAGAAAGTTTATTTTTTTATTTTTTGTAAGAAATATGTACTATGGAATCAACCATAATTCATTAGTAAGTATAATAATATTGGGGTATAATTTCTATTTATGTTGAAACATGGTAAGCTTTGTTATATTCTTGAATATTCTATAATAATATGTCACATTCATACAAGTTGCCAATTAATTATTGTTCTAGCAGTGAATTCGCTTCGAAGAGTATTTGATATAGGTTTCCACCATATACCCTCAGTAAGTCTAGCGACTACATGCAAGTTAAATTATAACTTGCAAAATCCTTTATACAGGAGAATCATGTGTTTTTAAATGAGGACCAGTCCATTCAATTTCACATTGTTACATCAAAAGGGTCTCAATGTGCATTCGATTCCGAAGTTAAAATGGAATGTCACATTGGGCTAATTTCGAGTCACATTTTGATGTCAACTGACCAACGGGGCATCGAATAGATGTTTATGCGATAATAATGTAAATCACTTTGCGAATCACTGGTGTGATATGAAACATGAATGTGAAGCCCACTGCCATCTCTGAGACTATTCTGTGTTGTCTGGGAGGTTAGAATGAAAATTTCATGCGGGTGGAAAGCTCCAAGCGCGAGCCAGAAGCATGCGTGAGGAACCACGAGCATCACGAATTCTCATTCTAACCAAGTAAAAGACTGTGATTTCTCCACAATCACAAATTTCACAAATAATTAAATGGGAAGCAAACGAAAAATTTATTTAACATTTCAATTCACATCTTGTTACTACGATGCCAATGTCAAGGCTAACCTTATTATGCTACAACAGTGTTAGAATATTCATTCCGTAACAAGTGATAGAATGACATGACTCAATTGAGTTCTTATTTACATGGATATTTATATTTGAAAGCGATACACAGTTTTCATGAACAGTATGTTATTATGTTCAATATTTTCAATTTTTATATTCAATTACACCCAAGATATAGTTAGAGTAGATACTCTCTCCAAATGGCTTCATTGGACTTAGACACCGTTTCCTTTTACCGACTACAAAAAATTTAAAGATACTGTTTTATTTTCAAATGGAATAGCTCAAAAACTTGAACTGAAACCCGAAAATAAAATCTCTGACAAAAAACATAGGTCATTGGGTTGGGCGTGTCCACCCCCTCGAAAATATCGGAAAAACGACCATTAGAAAAATCATTAGTAACCATCTGATTTCCTCAAGAAGAACCGACTTTTCATATTGTCTGACATAGATCATTTTCCGATTTTCCAGTCTGACACGTCAAAATGTATTATTAAATGTCAGACATTGAAAAATTCCATGTAGAAAGGCAGTATTGGGGCGTAACTGGAGTATGACGAAAAAATATTATCTTTCAGTTATCACAGTAATACACATTTTCCAGTTTGTAATAATTAATAATAAGTTTTATCAGTGTATTTTTAATAAATCGAGCAGATTCTAGAAATTATTGAATGAATAATAGGTATTTTATTGAATAATGAAAAGCAATTCATCAAAAAAATAAGAAATAAAAAAATGTATAAAAAAAATTGATTTCTCTCATAGTTTGTCGCATTTAACGTCATCTGTGGTGTCATCATGTTCGTCAGTAATTTTGAAGTAATCTCCTTTCCCATGATCACTATCAGCATCGGAATAAATATCTTTCTTAGATTCTGAGAATTTAATATGTTCAGTTAACGGAATCGGATCTCAACGGGAAAGGAAGATTCTTATATTCTGAAACATATTTTTTGCGGCAGTTTTTTTAATTGAGCTGAAAATTTATTTGGATTACTTTGTAGCAGTGTGATAAAAGAGTGCTTTCCAGACTCACACCAAATCACTATAAAAAAAAATTTAGTGAAAAACTTCTGTCTTGAAGGAATTAGCGAGAAAACTGTTTGAATGAGTATCCCATCCATTTTCAGTTTGTAAGCTGTTTTGGCTCGCCGCATGACAATTTTAGCAATAAAAGAAAGTTTTCAACCCACCTTCAGTTATTACAATATTACATTGGGCTTTTTATGAATTTTATTGCAGTATCTATGTGCAGTATCTATCCACAAAGGAAGAAGAGAGAGAGAAAAAAATTGTAAAAGAAATTAATCGAACATATTGAAAATTCTTAACATATTCGCTTGCAGTAGCTACGAAGCTAGATATGAAGGAAACACAGATGTATTTTCAGTTGCCTGAGCGAAAATAATAATAACCTCGAAAAAAAAAAGTCTGTGGCGTACTTTTTTAATTGACGCCACTGGGCCAAATAATTACAATCTATTAGAGGCTATATTAGCGTCTTATTAGTAAATATGACTGTACCAAATTTCAACCAAATCGATATATGTATATTCATGATGTCTTATAAATATCGTTTTTTTTTTAACTACAAATAAAACTTTTTTTCTTTTAACAACCTTGCGCGCAATGGTGTATTGCAACGATTTCCGCCTGGAATATCGTCGTGTGTTTACATAAGCTCAGTGAGGTTCTTCTCTTCGGCTTGGCTCCATATATGCCGGCTCCTGAACCTTCAATGGTTTTGGAGCCATCCGTGTAGACAGCGATTTCCGCGTTGATGGGAGGTCCCTTCTTCCATGCATCCCTGTCCGTTACGCTTGTCTTGAAAGTTTTGTCAAAGCTATATCTGGGAAGTATGCCATCTGATGGCATACGTATGACAGTGTCGTTTTCCAACTCTTCATATAGCTTGTTGTAGTCACTCCCGTGCATGTTGCTTATGGGTGCTTGACCTATAAGTAATCTGCTCGTGACCGACCTGGCTTCGCCTTGAATGTATATGCGTAGTGGAGGCAGGTTGAGCAAGACTTCTACTGCGGCTGTTGGAGTGGTTCTCATGTCACTGGTAGCACTCAGTGCCTTTGCAGTACTCCCAGCCGTCGTACCACTCCTACCTACTTGGTCTTTGGCCACCATACCACTGACCCATATATTATCATGGGTCTGATGACTCTGGTATATAGCCATGTAGTAATTTTTGGTTGTAGCCCCCAATTTTTCCCGCACATTCTCCTGCACAGATTGAAGGCTACTGAACTTTTTTATATTACTTTTTGTAGATGTTGATTCCATGTTAACTTATGGTCGAAGATGACTCCTCCTTTGGCAAAAGGAATTTGCATCCCGTTTAGAACAAGTGACTTTAGTCCTACCAGTACTTTCCTTCGTATGAATGTAACTTTTGTGGTTTTATGAGGGTTATGCCAGTTCCTCCTCTTTACACCACCTGTCGATTATATCTATGGCTGTTTGTGTAAGCTCCGAGACTCTTCTTGCAAATTTAACTTTTGCAATAATCGCAAGGTCGTCGCCATATCCTAGGCAATGAAAGCCTCTGGATGTTAACCTTTCTATCAGTTTATCCATTAGGATGGCCCATAGCAGGGGTGATAGAACCCCTCCCTGCGGTCATCCTCTATTTTCTCTAGCTGTCAGTGTCGTTCCACCAATTGATATGATAACCCTGTTTTTCAAGTTGACGTTTATCCACTGGCACAATATGGGAGGTACCCCTCTTTTTACTAGGGCGCTTGCTATAGACTCAGTTGATGCATTGTTAAATGCACCCTCGATGTCTAGAAATGTTGTCATAGCTATCTCTTTGCCCTCTAAGGACTTTGTTAGTAGCCTGTTGAGATCGTCTGTTGACTTGCCTGTCTGATACGCATATTGGCGTTTGCTGAGAGGGCTTGTTTGTAATACCTCATCTCTTATGTGTCTATCTATTAGCCTTTCCAACGTTTTGAGTGGGAACGACATTAGACTGATCGGACGATATGCCTTGGGTGTCTTGTCACCTATTCTCCCTACTTTTGGGAGGTATATGACTCTCACCTCTTGCCTCATCGCAGGTATATGTCGAAGTGCAATGCAAGCCTTGAGTATACGGCACAAGTGTGGAATTAGTTATCTGTTTACTATTATCCTTGTTATGAATGACCAATTTCAATTCAGGAAATTCAAAAAGTTTCAGATGTGGAAGATGACATCCAGTTACCGACCGTTCCTCTGGCTATTGAGGTAAGTATGCTGGGCCTCTTTTCATTATGTTTATTATATTTATGGTACCTCATCGATCATATAATCAAAGTTCTAGAAACACTGAAGTACTTTCCTGCCTTCCAAATGCAATACCTATCGAAAAAGTAGAAAATCACAAGATGTAATATCAAAAGCTTGGTTACGTTCGAAAACAGTATTGGTTCGGCATTATAGATTTTATCTAGCAGCGGTGGCACAAAGATACACTGATGAAAATAACGTCAATTATGTTACAATTAATCAATAACGATATGGATTTAACTATGCTAAATGACTTTATAGGAGGGGTTGAATTGTTTTACATAGAATATCTGATTAATATTTTTTGTCCAGTGTTTTCAACACTGCATGAATACTTGGAATTTTCTGTTGTATGAAGGAAGATACCGTTTACCTCCTTCAGTGTCAGAACTATCACTGTTTTTTTTTTGGTGGTAGAACCAGGTGATAGACCCAATGATAAAGACACAGAGCGGGTCCAGGAACACATGATTAATTATGATAATATATGGAATATGCAAGATGGCATTAAATAAATATAAATAATATCACTTTTTTGTTTGTGTGTGGAAAAAAATCTATATAGAGAATTTCAAGGTTCTGTGATAGAACTATATTAGATTCTGCATTTATTTTCATACATAGTTCTATGTGGGTGGGTATTTAAAAAAGTATTAGGTAATTCCTGTATAACTGTATTGAGTAAACTGAGCTACTGGCCACACTTATTGAATGAGAGGGAGAAAACAGTTCCGCTTCTCCTAAAAGCAATATTAATGATAAGAAAAGAGACTAAAAGGGTAATCATAGGTGAAATACAACCATCGACTGTTATCGCTGTGAAATGGATAATTCCATGTTTCAATGTTTGGCCGATTACTTCCGATCACCTTTTTCAGTTCCATTTAAATTAAGTCTCATTTTAAGACTTATGATGATGAAGTGTTCTATAGTGGAATACTCCGGAAGCAAAATACCACTCCAGTTGGATTTACGGGCTAGGTACTCGAGGTGACACATCAAAATATTTAAAGATTTACTCTATGGAATTCATAGAATCAACAGGAACATTAATGACGTTCACTCTTACCTACAGATGAAAAAAAAACTAATATTCTGGCTCTAACAGAAACACAAGTAAACCCCTTCACCAACAAGGTCCACATGCTTTGTCCGGGTTACGAACTCCATTGTCGGTTCAGATTCGAAGGTGGTGTTTTCCTTCACACTAACACTCATCTATCATGCCAACGCGAAGAGTGTTTGGAGCAGGACCTTGACGTGCTGTATCTACTTACCTCCTAATGAACCATAGTATATGGAAAACTTTGAGTTTTTAACACTCGAATTAGACTTTACTCAGCAAAATCATCTAATAGCTGAAGTCATTGTAATGAGAGAATTCAATATACACTACTCTACCTGTCTCAAATTTTCCATCAAAACGGAAGAGGCAGGTCGTCAAGCTGAGGTCTCAATTAACTATCTTACGTTCTATAGCAACTGCTTGCTCTATATACCCTCACAACCAGTGTGCAAATATTTTTCAGCCAACTGGGACGTTCTTAGCACATTTTTCTCAGCATTTCCTTGATGAAGAGTGTGTTTCTTTTTAGGAGATCCAACACAATGCTCCAAAACAATTTCTGAGATCATAAAGCTGGGAATGCGAACATAAATACCTAACACATCAAAGGAACATTATCTGAAAATTCTTGGATAGCAGAAACTGTTCCAGAGCTGTCGCCTTCAAGCAGGCATCATACCGTCCATGTACGAAAAATCATGAATGACCTTGAGACCAGATCGGAATATGTTGAAGCAAGGAGACAATCGAAACCTAGAAAGAGGCTAATAACGTCGATACGATCGAATCTCGTTGAGGGTCCTAACGGTTTTTGCTCTTCTTGGTCATTTGCTAAAGCCGTAGACACAAATTTCACTTCCACCTTATTTCTCCATCCAACCAAGGAACATATTTGCTGCGAATTATAAACTGGATTAAATGGAAAAACAACCACATTGAAAGTTATATGCCAAAGCTAGTGAATCTGATGAAATTCCGCCGATCGTTCTCAATAAATGTGGCCCCGAAATAACACTAGTTCTTTCAAAGTTGTTCATCATCCGTGTGGGGGGTATACCCGTCCCGCTGGAAAATACAGTATAACCATTTCCCAAAAAAGGAAAAGAGACCCTACCCAGCACCTACAGATCTATCGCACTGCTATTTGTTATGTTTATGGAAAAAGCCAACAACACTGAGCTCATGAGATATCACATATTTCGCAGCAACCTATCAAAGAATATGGTGAAACTCTGACCGTTGCATTAGATATCTCCAAAGCGTTTGATTGAGTTGTGTTTCTTGCTATCTAGCTTTCTCTTAGGCCGATCTCTCCATGTGTTGGTCGATGGAGTCTCACCCGAAACTCTACCAATAAATGCTGGTGTTCCGCAGGGATCCATCCTAGGGCCAACATTGTTTCTTCTTCACATCAATCATTTGTTGGGAGCTACCTCATGTCCAGTGCAAATCTTCGATATCAGCCAATGAGAGCAGGAAAAAAAGGAGGAAGCATCATGCACGGAATTGAAAAAAATTCCAAAAACTGAATCCAGGGACTTGGTAGTATTCAGTGCGAATGAAATACGTATTCATGTGAAAATGAGTTTTAAAATACTGATTGTCAGGCCGCACTAAGACGGACCGATCAGTCATATATATGTGAAAGGGCTGTAAGCGTGAAGCAAATTCATTCAGATCGAAATTTTTATTTTCTAGTTCAGTATGAGAAAATATATCCATTATTTCATTATCATATTCAGTTTGTATTGAAACAAAACAAATGAATGATAGGAAGTTTTAGGTAATCGAATGATGTCTATTGAACGAACACTTATTTAGGATAGAGGTGAAGAAATAATACATGAAAGTATACAGCAATTATTTATTGTGTTATATACAAAAACGTCACAGCTCTAAAGAGAAGAAGGGTTTCAGAGGGTATCTTATAAATATTTTTATTTTTCTATGTGATGCTAAATTGATACTTGTCTAATATTTACAAAAATCACTTAACCTAATGACTTGAGTGAGAAAAGGAAATTTTCCACACATTATACAAAATATCGTGGAATTTCGCATTGGTACATCAATAAGAGAACTGTCAGAGAATTGCGTTTTTCCATTCAAGCACGGATGAGTAATGAATTTTTCGTATCACTTATTTGATATTCATAATATATGGAACCGAAACAGGTATAGGATAACTGAATAAAGTAGACTGACCAAGTATATGGGGGTTTTAAAGGGCTCAGATAAACATTTTTGTTTTGATGTTTGTTGGCACAGAATAATGAAAAAGAAAAACAATACAGGTCCATTCACACTTACTAATCATTATCGAAACAGTACCTTGCTCATAGTAGATGTCGGTGTAAAAATAAATAACGACAAAGTAAGCCAAAAGGTTAGTTTAATGGCTGAATTTAGCTGAAAATTGGAATAGAAACTTCATATGAACAGAACATTTTTCGAGTAAAAACGGACACTATTAATTCATAAGGATACCATTCGGCCTAAATAATGCGCCACCTGCATTTCAGAAAAAAATTGATAGGGTATGGAGAAAACTCCAAACAGAAGCATATTCCCAATATAATATTTGCACTACACTTTTTGAAACCTTTTGTGCAATAATGAATATACTGGAGTTTTATCCCAACACCAAATCACTATTTTTAAGACATCGACCAGTATGATACTTTCATTTCTGATGGAATACACTGACACATTGGAATTAGTTTTCATTCAAGGAATTTCCAAATTTTCAAATATTTCGGCTATGTAGCTCACCAAACAGTTAATGATGCAAACGTTATAAATTGGATGACACGAATGACATGAAAATATTCATTATAGTCGAGGTGAAATGTAAATGATTGTGTTTTATTAGGAAAGCTATAACGTGTAAAGAATGAATAGCAGTCATTCTAAAAGTATGTCATCTCAACTCAAATTTTTTACAGTTCTCTTTATTTTCCTTCTGTATGGCTTGTACTTTTTATATCAAGAATTATTTCCGGGGTATAGGAAGAATCCACTGCTGGATTAATTCTCATTGATAAAGTTTATTATGGTGGCCAGCCCTTATTGCAACTAACATGAATATCAGAATTATCCACGAAAACCTCAAGTCTATAAAACGAATTGTAATTGAGATGTGGTCAAGAATCTCTGCAATGATGAAGAAGATCATAGGAAAATCATGATGTTGTACAGAGCGCAAGTATTCCAAACCCACGAATTTCACTGCAAACTTGTATACACATTTGTAGGGTACCAAAAATTACTGCCATATAATAAATACGAGGTGGCGAAGGGCTCAGTTACATCAGGCCACCTAGTTAATTCAAAGGGTGTTATTTTAAATTTGCATTCGTTGTTTGAGATAGATTTTTCTATCATTTTTCACTATTGAACCTGAAATTTGAGATTTCTGTATGTGAGTTGCATTTGTGTAAGTATTATATATATTTTCCTCATTCGAATAATTATCACTACCCCATAAACACTCGTAGAGTGTAAACAAAAGCGTAGCCTTTTCAGGAAGAGAACAGCGATTATTATCATTTGACGTGGCCCCTCGGGCCGACTCAATGATTTTTGGTAGCTTTAGAAAAACCCAGACAATATCGGATGGATGGTGCTCAATCTCAGCAACCATTAGGACCAGATTCTGGAGTGTGGCTTCGAGTTTCACCGACATAACGTCGCAATTTGGAAAAAAATAATGTTTCATGTGATTCAGGACCGCCAGTCAAACTGATGTATAGGTAAGTCAGTCATTGAGAACGAGAAATGTGCCCAATTCAAAGTGGAAATGGACCAGAATTGATAATTGTCTCGTAACAGCTGAATGATACCACTGGGCAACTGTTAAGAATTATAATTTTTTTAAATATCGAAAACTCGATTTTTTTCGAAAATAACCAGACACCGTGACGTAACAAATCTTATGACCACCCGGAATAAGTGTAGGGGCGATGGGTCGTGGTGGTCGTGAAGAAAGAATGTTTGCCTCTCCAGTACATGGCATCTCACGCTGAAAGATAAGGGTTATATTTTCCCTAGCTCGCACAAGTCTCTCGAAGACTTTTGAGGGTTGCTCGTAAGGGTACAATTAGATGACGAAAATAACAAACAGATTATAAAAGAATTAAACAAACAAATTTGGTCGAAATGATAAAATGCCCAGACATATTTTTGCTTCAATTAGGAGTTGGATATAATGCACCAATATTGTTTGAAGATAATTGCTTCAATAAAGGAATTACAAGATTTTTTTACTAATGATCACTTGAAAAAAAAAACAACTCCATGTTGTCAAAAGATAAAGGATACCAAAACAAAAAAAAATGATACTTCGAACTCAATTAGGTAGTATTTTCAAATATGTTTACAAAATTCGGAAAATTATTATAAAGGACGTTGTTTTGATCATAATCTACTAAATTAGTTATCAATACATGAACCTGTAATAGATTTTTCTAATTTTAGATTGTTTCCCAGTAAACAATTTTTGTACCCGAGATGTTTCAGAAACGTACTCTCAGATGCATGAAACATTGCACTCAAAGTTGCCTAAATCTTTCAAAAACATCTGTGAAACTAGAGATGTTGTCCGCCCTCACAGAAGTTTCAGTGAGATGTTTCATAAATAACGTTTTAAATACATATATAGAAATATTCCAGGTACCATTCTGCAACATTCCTCATATTTTTAAAAATATTTCAGAAATATTTGTATTGCAAAGTTCCCTGAATGTTTCAGGAACATGTATGAAACAGACATGAATGTTCTCAGACATTCCATTTGAATTGTTTCATTAGTATTGTTTCAAAATATGTGGGAAACATACTGCAAACATTTCAGAAATGTTTTAAATTCAATGTCAAATAGATTATTTGCTGAAGTTTTTCTTTGAAAAAATGCAAGGATTTTTAATAAAAGTTACCACGTTTCAAATGTTTGCAATGAAAGTAATTTTGAAATGTTTCAAATTGTGTGATTCGAAGATGTTTCTGAAATGTAACAAATTAATGTTTCGAATATTCACAACTGAGGTAATTTTGAAATGTTTCATACACATCTCATGTTTACTGGGTTACTTCAAAAAGAACTACAGGAACATGAAATATGAGCCAAATCTATATGGTGGTATGCATGAATAATGGCTCTGAACCGAATGTCTTAGAACCCTCATACCTATGGTCTCTTATATTCAATTGAAATTACTGGTCGTGATTTCTTACTTCCCCTCACAGACATCAGAGTTGTTTATACCGGGAATTTTGGTAACGAATGGTTTATTTCTTTCTCGGATAATATTGTTCTTTATAAAACTGTCTGCATCTTTCCCAAAATAAAATTGCATATCATGGAATATTATCTGAATGACTAGATGAAGTTGACTATCACCCAACTATCAACAATTGTATTATTCGTACTCAGTGCTGAAAATCACCCATTTATTGTAACCATTGAGAAAAAACAGATATTTTTCATAAACAGTTGAAACAAATGATATCTTCTAAAATCAATTGAAAGCAATCGAACTACTTTGAATACACTTTCTGTAAGTTGAGAAAAATGTAAATACTTTTATGAAAAAACTTGAAATAAGCTTTTTTCTATTGGTTCCCTAAAACTTATCAGTCACTGTACAGTGTGACAACACAAATTGATTCGAGAATTGAATCTGCTCCAAATTTCTATAGTTATAACAAAATAATATTTTATCTATTGTATCAAATCAAATTATATATATTTTTTTCATGTAGAAATTCAGCTACCTCTTTCGATATCAATGGAAGTAACAGTATATCAATTTATTGAACTAAATGCATTTCCTGTTTTCATAATATTCTATACAGACTGTGTTAAGTTTAACTATGGATGATAATAATATTAAATTAAAATTTTGTCTCTGAAAACAATTGAATAATTCGATCCATGACTCACAGAGAATTGCTTGAATGTAGTGAAAAATTTATAAAAAGTCTTCAGTTTCTGAAAGTTCCAGATACTGAAAATGCACAGGTACACATATATTACAAAAATTCATAGAATGAAAATATACAGAGAATATCAGTTTCCGCAGAAAAAATCATTGGCCCATATCCTTCAAAAACATTGAATAACATTCTTATACTGAATGAAGTTTTGATTCGATAGGAACTAGCGACTTTCATACTATTGGATACCTTTTTATAATTCAGGCAAACGGTGTCAAAACTGGCCACTTTTCCAGTATAGTCGGACATATTGTTATCATTCCCTATACCGGGTGACCAAGAGGTGAGGTACGCCCCCCAATTTTTCTATAGTTTTGAAGATACAGATTTCAAATTTGGTATGTCGCTATAGTATTTGAATACGCATATTTTGACCCCTCTATTGGAAATTCACCACTTCCGGTTTAACCAGAAGTGACCCCAATTTTTTTTTTCGAATGACACCCTGTACATATTTGTTCATCATCCGGAAGTGCATGGCGGAGATACAGTTGATCGTTCAATGGAACAAAGTTGGCCATGAAACTCAAACTTGAACCATTACAATTGACGACATCAGAAGTTATCAGAGGAAGCTTCGAAGTGCAATACAGTTAAAAACTGAGTTTCTCGTGTAATTGCAGCTCTCATATAATCCAACAATTATCAAAAATGTACTAAAAAAGGAATAGTAATAGTATCCATAAAGAAATGCTCACAGCTTCTATTTCTCAAATGGCAACATGTTCTTTTCCCTTCGTCATGATGAAAAATTACTGAATTCTTCCATTATCTCGTCGCCAAAACTGTTACGTTTTCAAATGGTAGAAATTAATTGTATTGAATTAACTGTGTGAAAAGACTTTTTGAAAAGTTATTTATTTTCTTAAACAATTGACAATGACATCATATACTACTGATTATATGAATGAATGAAGTTCATACAGAATGTATAAAAGTTTCTGCCAATAGTGATATAATGAATTCGAAATGATTTTTTTTTATCACAAATTTAGTTCGTCAAAATTCATTTCATTTACTATTTATCTATTTCGAAAACAGTAAAATAATAACGAGTGAGTATCATTAGAAGTGAGTAGTCTTGTGATAGAAACAAAGATATACTTGAATAAATGAAGAGGATTTTTTTATAAAAGTTTATATATTCTAAAATTGCAAAGCGCTTTCGACTTTCGTCATCTTCAGTGCTCCTTGAAAGTAAATACTCTGATTGTATTCTTGAATTGAAATGATTTTAAAAATTAGGTTATGAAATTTGGAAAAATATTATAAATTTTGTTGAGTAATTACAAGTCAGGTAACAGGAAGTTTTACAATTAGTGAGGACATGTTAATTATAATTCGTAACATTTGTGGATATGTCAGGTTATATTTGAAAAGACAGCTAATTACCTGTCTGTCAAAAGTCAATTAACTGTCTTTTCAAATGTAACCTAACATATCCTAATGGCCTCTGATATCTAACATGATTTTCGTTAGAATCAAGCACAAATGTTACTGATTATAATTAAAATGTCCTCACTAATTGTAAAATTTCCTGTTACCTGCCTTGTAAGTACTCAACAAAATTATCAGATCATTCGTGTGAAGAATTTTGAAGAATTCCGAAAAAATCGCAAATACAAAATGTTTTATCATGAGTGTTCTCCAAATTAGATATTCTTCAACGAAGGCGGCCATGAACATAAAAAAGCGATACAAAAAAGTAGCATTGATTAAATAAGTAGAGTAAACTTTGACTTCGTTGAAATAATATGAGCTTTTGTGTATTGCTTTCTAATTATGTTCTAAGCCGCCTACGTTGAAAAACATTCAACTTTAGGAACACTCATCATGAAACCTGATTGTATCTTCGTTTTCTTTAGGAATTCTCCAAAACTATTTATGCGAGTAAACTGATAATTTATGATTTTTTATCATGACAAATTGAAAAGTACATGTTGCCATTTAAAAAAGGCAGTTGTGAGCATTTCTTTATGGATATCATTCCGTTTTTAGGTATAATTTTTGATAATTGTTCGAATATATGGGAGTTGCAATTCCATAAGATTCTCAGTTTTCAACTGTATCGCATTTCGAAGCTTCCTCTGGTAACTTCTGATGTCTTTTGTCAGTTGTGATGATTTAAGTTTGAGTTTCATGGCCAACTTTGTTCGATTGAACAATCAACTGTATCTCCGCCATTTTTCAACCGATTTTCAATTTTGAAGAACAGTATTATCACAAATGGCGTGCTCTTTCGGATAATGGAAAGATATGTATAGGGTGTTATTTGAAAAAAAAAGTTTGGGGTCACTTCCGGTTAAACCGGAAATGGGGAATTTTGAGTAGAGGCGTCAAAATATTCGTATTCAAGTACTATAGACACACACCAGAATTGAAATCTTTATCTTCAAAACTATAGAAAAATTGGGGGCGTACCTCACCTCGTGGTCACCCGGTATATTGTTGGGGTGCTGAATCAGAATCTAACAAACTTTCCTGGTGCGTTTTCGACAACATCCACGTCCAACTTGAGAAATCTCTGTAAAATCGACTTTTTTTTTCAATGCAAGTATTCTTAACCGTTCAAACCGCTAGATCATGGAGTTGGAATGTAAATAAAGTTAATTTTGAAAGCAATACGTATAATTTTAACTTTTGTGGATGAGCAATATGCACTTGATCGCTGATTTCTATTTCGAACAAACCAGGCAGCCATACTTTATTTTGAAGATTGTCAGTTGTCAGTTTTCATGTTTGTCACTTGAAAAAAATTCCCATTTCAGAGGTCTTTTCAGGCAATTCAAAAAATATGTTATTGGTGTTCCTCTAAAAATTTGTTGATTCACCTGTGAATTTTGAAAAATTTTATTTATTTTTTTTGTCATTTTCAACGAGCTTACAACCCTGTTCGTATTGCATCAACAAAAATAAAATAAATAAGTTAATTTAATTCTTGAAAAGCTTCAGTTCGCTTTTTTATGATTCATCGTTAAACGTAAGTTTTTTGAGTTATTCGTGAAAATTTACTATTTCTATTGATCGAAATCTGCTGTCCTTCTGAGTTAATTGATTTCCGCCCTGAGAAGCGTCCATCACCATGGTGAAAGCACACACTATATATTCAATATTACCTTCCTCGATCCATTCTTCACCTAAACTTGTATTACACTACGCCTTTTTCGTGACTAGTTTTTGACTGCCTGGACTGCTGGTGGTTGACCAAAACTAATGCGTATCCGTGCGAAACTATTTTATTGAATGTTTCAGGATAGAAAATAAATAGTACTGGTTCTATTTAACCTCATCATTGAAATAATTTCAACGATATCTTGGAAATAGGTATCAGGTTTGACAACACGTTATTCATCTGTCTGATATTAATGCAGTCACTTCTGGTTTGTTCAAGGCTTCTAGAGCTCCTTGTTTTCTCTTCTTTTTAAGATAAGTCTAACAGTGGCTATACCATTAATTAATGATTTTTTTTTGAATTTTATATAATTTTTTTATCTGCAAAAAAATGTATATACCATGAATCTAACCCATCCATGTCAACTTTTCTTAGGTTTACAGGTCTAAACAAAGTCATGGTGTAATTGTGGAACTCATTGGGGAATAGTCAGTCAACAAATAGCCAGGAAAATAGACAAAAAAGGCATAGCGTAGTGAAGGTTTTACTCAGGGAATTTAACGTCAATCAGTGGACTACCAATCTAAATAGATTTGCTACACTAACTTCAAACAAGTTTGGTAGTATTCCCAAATTTGGCTCAAAAAGCTTTTTGGAAAAACTGACCGAGTTAGAAGTGCTGTATTTCGAGAACTATCAGACCTATAAATGGTTCCTGCAAAACCTTGGGGAATTTTCGCGAAATTTCTAGGTTATCCTGACCGCCCATTAACTTTTTCCTCGACAGACATTGTTAGAAATACGTTATTTGTAATGAAAATTTAAAAAAAAGCGATTGCACTCATAATTGCGATCTAAAATCAATTTACATATTTTTTGTGAAGGAGAAACAATGCAAAAATTTATAATTCAATTAAGAAATCGAATACAGAAACAGCCGGTGAGTTCAAACTCTGTTTCATTTTCAAGAACAGTGTGAAAAATGCAAAATTCTCTGACTGTTCCATCACTTTTTGAACAATTTTTTAATTTCCTGACTTTTCCAGGACTTCCCGCCATTCCAGGTCTGTGGGAACCCTACTATAGAACTAAAATTGATCCTATGCTGTGGAATATTTAAAAACGTTATATAGGAGTATTTTTTTTGCTACCACACAAAACCAGTGTTTCAAAATGCACTAAGAAATTTGATAGGATAACTACAGATTCGGATTCAGCACCAAAAAAGAAGATAC
This sequence comes from Chrysolina haemoptera, assembly GCA_958298965.1. Classification (NCBI taxonomy): domain Eukaryota; kingdom Metazoa; phylum Arthropoda; class Insecta; order Coleoptera; family Chrysomelidae; genus Chrysolina; species Chrysolina haemoptera. The sequence continues at coordinate 9,812,632 of OY282590.1, read as the reverse complement.
GATGATAAAATCGGCTAAACGGTTTGCCTGTATTATAACATTAATAGTAATTTACGTAACAAGTCCGGACGAGGACACTAGTTTTTCGGCAACCGTGTAGAATAACAATAAATCAATGAGACACATTTATTAATTATTATACAAGGTGTTTCTGAATTCAATACAATTATTTCAAGGGTGTATTCCTGGCGGCAAAATAAGACTCTTTTTGCACACAAACATATGTCCGCAACAGCTTCATTTCTGAGATACAGGTTGTTGAAATTTAACAAAATTGATAATGATATGCCACTGTGTTTTTTCCTTCAAATGAATATTATATTTATGACTGTCCTCTATCTACTCTCAAAAATGGTCCTCTGACATTTTTCCGTACGGCGAACAGTTTTCTATTTAAAAAACAAAATGCATTTCATTGAGACTAACAAAAAATCGCATAGGTACAAGCAAATTGAGACATTTCATTTTTTAAATCAAAAACTAGAACACAATAATTATAAAAATAATACTTATTTAACAAAAAACAGTAGCGTATCATTATTTTGATAAAAAATATGACAAAGCATATTTACAGGGACGCCACTGATGAAAATTAAGAAAGCCTATAGTATACCTAGAGATATTGGGAAATAATTGATTTTTTTGTTAAATTTCAATATCCTGTATCTCAGAAATGAAGCTGTTGAGGACACATGCTTATGGGAAAAAAATCTTATTTTGACCACAGGAATACGCATTTGAAATATTTGTATTGAATTCAGAAACAACCTATATTTCTTTTTGTAGAACATTTTGATTCTTATTTATATTAAATTTAAAAATTAGAAAGGTATCCCTGCCAAAAGTGTCTGATAGAGACTGATAAAAAAAATATAAGAGAATTTATGAGATCCAAGTTGTATAGTGAAACCTCAAATCCATATACAGCCATATTCGATATTCATCAGTATATAAAACACATTACAGATACATATTCCTTTAATTTCTAATGGCATTTCCTAACGTAAATCTATGATATTTGAATGTATTTTCGGACATAACTGTTATTCGTTTCTTTCAGCGATTCCTTAAATGAATCCTACATGTTTCTATGAGGACATCCAGTTTGAAATAATATTCTGCGAGTTGTTTCTGGCACGTTCCATATGAAGATAATAAATCCAATGGATTATTATATGCACAAATGCACATACATAAAGTGTTTTTCAACTTCAACCGCTAATTTACATATTATTATTTTTTATTTGTTATCAGCAGTGCTGATAGAAAAAAATGTAAATTATACATTCATTTCTAACAGAAACGAAAAGGTGGTAGACTGGTAAAGTAGATCTGTGCAGACAGTTTTAATGCCATCTGTTCCTCGTCCGTATTTTCACAACTCGCATCCTACTATGACTTGTTATCTTCTCCCCGAAATACTGATGAAGAAAATTGGTATTTCCCAATTATTCTGTCTCAGTGGAGTATATCCAAGTCGCGGATTCCAATAGGCCCCGCCCACTGGTGGCTCGGCTTCCTATTGGCCGACGAAAATGTACGGCTTTCGTATAAATATAAGCCATTGTGCTCTCACTTATCCGCTAGCCTTCGGAAGGCTCGGATCTCAGTCCCAGTTTATTCTCCAGGAGCCACTGAGGAAACCGTTCCTTTGGGGAGAACACGAGTTCTCCTAGTGGTAAATCTCCTGGAGTCTTTTTATCTTTCATTTAAATAAAAGTGATCGGTATTTCGGTGTTGTTGAAATCTTCGGCCTGGCATTTTGTACAAGTGAAAACTTTTGGAAACAAAAGAAATATTATAAAAGAATTCGTGTCAAACACACACTCTCCGGCTCTAGCCTGTTTCAAGGCAACATTAGAGCAATAAAATTCCAAGAAGTTCCAAATCAAACAAATTTTGCGACTTTGGGACTAGCTGGGGGAAAACCAAGCTACCCGGCTATATTTTTCACACAACCTAGCGACTCCCATTTGTTGACAGGCTGGCTATTTGACCATTCTGTTTCCGCGCTATGAAATGTGGTCTAGGCAGCTCCATCTTTCGAGTAGAGGTAGAAGCCTTCCGGTAGAAGTTTCTGGTTAGAGATACATTCATTTCATGCATTCGGACATTTAGTGCTTTGTGCTCACGACGGTAAGTTCGTTCTAAAAGAAACGAAAACGGTTTATCAGCGAAGACATTTTACATACGAGGGAAATAATAAGTAGATGAGTTCATTCTCGTCGATCCGCTTATGATAAAAAATGTATCATTCGCAATTCAAGTCATTCTAAAATATATAGGTTTTTCTGGTGTGATAGTGATATACCTGAAATATTTTTTAAATATTCTGACTTAATATGATAATAATAATCTATTCGATGGCTGATTCATTTTTGGCAGGGACCTACTAACAAAAATATTCTAATTCTTATTTCTGTACCTTGGAAGAAAACGAGCCAATTGGTACTTCCAGGAAGGTTGCCGGAAAAGGTTTTTTTCATAATATTTACATTGGTGGCTTAAAACAGACAAGAAATGTTTGTTCAACCTTGAACAGACGAAATGTAGATATATCCACATTCACTAAGAAGTTCAACAATGACATAATATACAGATTATATACACGAAACAAAAAACACATTTCTTATATACAAACACACACATACAAAACATCGAACAGGTCTAAACCATTTGCAGTCCCTTCGTGATATTTTCCACGTGTTCCTTCGCTTTCAAGCGAAGGGCGGCTATGGAGGTACTTCTGAGGTCAGGGGGGGTGTTGTTTGGGGACATCGAGTGTGAATGTGAATGTGCCATGGGAGGTCTTCCTGGATCTGTTGGTAGTGGTGAAGTGAGGTAACTGGGATAGCCGGTCTGGGGATGGCTCAAAAAGCCTGGGAGAGCTGAGAGCAGCGGGGGTGATAGCCAAGGGTCCATTGGCAGAGATAGGCTGGACCCCGCCGCCCTGGATAAAGTTGCGGCATGGTATTCGCTCAGACCCAATCGAGCTGCTTCCATTTTTTCTTGGCGCCGCCATTTTGCCCGACGATTTTGAAACCATACCTGGAACAAGGAGAAAGCATGAGAGAAAATATGATTTTATAGTGTTAATGTATATTCTTTCACCGTGGCTATATCCCTACTTTTCCGGGATTACGCCGACATTCATTTCAAATATCACAATGAAACTGAAGAGTTGACGCATATATTGTGAAAATACATTACTAAATATTTTTTCATAAATGAAACAAAAATGAAAATCACTTTGATGAAACGAAAGAACACTCTTTTGTCTTATTTCCACTAGATTTTTATTGTTACAATATTGTTAATATATTGTTTCACCCTTGTTCTCTTAATTACCTCTCCATCCAGCCTACCTGCAAACTCCCTATATAACTAGGCTTAGAGTTCAATTGTATTAGTTGGTTTTTATACTTGATAATGGGATAAAACCCGAAACCGGTCGTAACAATTAAAATCTAGTGGAAATAAGACAAAAGAGTGTTCTTTCGTTTCATCAAAGTGATCATGAATTTCCACAAAATAAACAAGTCATCAATCACACAAAAAAAATGAAAATGACAAACATATCTAGTCATATCTAATATAGTATCATATACAGTGTCACACATAAAGTTTGACACATATGGAAGTTTTTTTTTATTAACAAATATAATGAAAATTTGACCCACACTTAGTTTGTGCTTGAAAAATGAGTGAAAAACAGCGTATTTGGTTTTGTCACGTGCTACTCTAAACCTGTCAAATTTAACATTGTTTTCAAAAATCCTCAAAAAATCAAGTTTTTTTTTTGGAAATTTCGGAGAATGTTATATAAAAAAGTTGCTCAGTTTCCAATTTTATACCTTTGCTCCAAATTTGAACTTTATTAGATGAATACGAAACTTCGATGTCATATCTTGTCCAGAAAATACCCACATTGGCCTATTATCAGAAAATAGTATATTGAAGTATAAGTGGATAAAAAGGTCTTTCAAACGCGAATTTTCGAACACGACGGCACAGCTGGAGTTGTACCTGATACTATTTTAGTTACTATGATAATGTATGTTTTAGATGTACTATTACTGTTATTGTAATTCCTGAAAATAAAGAGCTGTTCTATTTAATCCAGTACGATTGAGTTTTGAGACAAGAATCGATTGTAGCACCACCAAACTTGGTATACCAGTAGTTGGAACCATGATAAACACGAACAAAAATTGTTTATCAAAATTACAGGGGTGGAACATATTTTTTTATTCGTTTGAAAAAATAAATAAATGAATTTTTCCTGTAATCTAAGAAAGTATATGATTTATCGGAAGAACAACCCAACAAGGTGAAAGACAATTCAATTCTCCACAAAAATTATTCCTAGTAATTTTTTATGAAATGCGCTCGTTTTCTCAGAAAACGTGATTGAACGCCGAAATCAAATTTCAGGGCCACCCTTACAGGTCGCTGAAAGTTCTGGCGGAGCCGAATATTTGATTGGTCATAACTCTGCTAAAAATGATCGGAGAAGAAAAAGGAAAAGTTCATATCGTTTCTGAAGACTCCTACCTTCTCATGCAATCATAATATGCGAGTATTTGTGTTCCAAAAATGTGTTGTCGTACTTCACGGACACGTTTGCGGATGATCTGAAAATCATGAATAATTTAGTAAATATGGAATTATTATATACTGAAGCAGCAACCCATACCCTCTTTGGACTATATGTCAAAATTCTAAAGTAGTGTGACAGGTCCCACTTTACATGCCTCATTTTCAACTTACCCATAAAATCGGCATTCTCTTCACTAAATGTTGAAAATAATCGCTTATTCATGTCCTGCGTGTATGTTTAATAACACTGTTGTGAAGTGCAAACCTCAAGCTTGAAATCCCATACTTCATTTTTTATGTAGGATGTGTATGAGCGATTAGTTTCAACATTTACTGAATATGGTCCAAAGAGGGTACTGATTCCTGCTCCAGTATAATTATTTCATATCAACTAAAATATCCATGACTTTCGGATCATCCGTAAATATCGTAGAATGGTTATGTGAAGTGGGACAAAGCACATTTTAGGTACTCAGATACTCACATGTTAAATTTGCATGAGGAAGTAGAAGTCTTCAGGAACCATATTCACTTTTTCTTTTCCTTCTACTGTAATATTTAGCAAAGTTATGACAAATCTAATTTTTGGCCCTGTCTGAAGGTGCAGTGGCGGGTTAGCGCGGGCACCACGTTTTCTGAGAAAACGAGCGTATTTAATAAGGTATTATTAAATATCATTCTTGTGGAGAATTTAATTATATCTCAACCTATCGAAATCGTTTATTGATAAATCTTATATTTTCTGAAATAACAAAAAAAATATATATATATATATTTTTTAAATGATAATTTATTTAGGTTCCACCCCTGATTTTTTGGCAAACAATTTTTTTTCTAATACTAAATGATGTCGAGATGTTATGTGCCGAGATTCAGAGTGTTACAATTCATTCTTCACTTTTTGCTCGAGTTTGTCTGTCGTTACTGGATTAATTCTATTCTATTCTAAACGCATCAGAATGTAAGCTTGTCTTTTGAGAGTATTTTTTTACTATTATTTTTTAAGGTGTACAAAATACCGATTGTCAGACACTCGTTATATACTCGATAAGTAAACTTCCTAGAATGTATATCTGGATGCACCCCACTCGAAGAATTGTTGCAGGGTGAACGAGAAAAGGGAAGAGCCGTTCACTAGATCCACCCCTAGTCTCTCTGGCACTCTTGATTATCTGTATTCTTAAGTTTCGTTCCTCGCAGCCATGTTGATGCCCCGAGCGCAACTCGAAATTGGTTTTGAACTGATGCATTAATTGACAATTTGATGTCATTCTTTGGTACGGCTAATGGCGGACTGAAGCTGCCCTAAAGTGACTAAATCTAATAAGAACTTTTAGCGAACTCTCATGTTAGCTGAATGCAATTTTCCCGTGTTGTTTGCTGAATTGTGTAACTTCGTAAAAGGAAGCTGACGGCTCCGAATGGAGTTTTGATTTCATTTGGAAATTGGAAATTTAATAAAAACAAGCAATTATTGTACGACTTGGTAATAGATGCAGAAAATAAATAGTTACTGGCTTGATGAACTCTTTCTGATTTAGACCAACTTTCATTATTAAAAAAACAAAAATTCTTGAGGAAACTTAGTGAAAATCTTCTTTTTTGTGTTCAAAAAAAGCTGTAATTTTTTTAAGGCAAATAGTTATTTATTATACAAGGGAAAATCTAATCTTTATCCCGTGTATAATACACAATTTTTTTCTGTGACGGAAAAAACGACGATTTAATCAAATATCTACCTTAACCTATCTGTATATATATCCGGGAAAAAAGTACTCACTTTTTTCCCGTGGACAAAAAGTACTTACTTTTTTCCCGGTTCTCAGGGAAAAAAGTAATTTAATAAAAAGTTATATTTTATTACCTGTCAACAGGGATAAAATGTCAAACTTTTTTCCCGTCACAGAAAAAATGCATTATTCACTTAAAAAAGCCTAACTTTCAATGGAAAAATTTGTATAACAGTTTTTTTTATTTTTAACTTTACCATTGCTTATTTTCTTCGTTGAAACCTCGACTTTGAAATTGTATGGAATATGTACTGTTCGAATGGAAAAATTCAAAAAACAAAAAAAACATTTTTTTTTTATCTTTGCTAAGGCCAATGAGAACTTTTAGTCAACTCTCATGTTTTCCTAATGTAATTTTCTCGTATTGTTTGCTGAATTATGTAACTTTGTAAAAGAACAGACGGCTCCGAATGGAGTTTTGATTTAATTTGGAGTTTGCAAACTCAATTTAAACAAGCAGTTATTGTACAGTTTGGTAATATATGTTGATTTTTTCTTTAGTGATAGGTACCTCATTATTTGAAAATAAATAGTTATTGTCTTGATGAACATATGATATGATATGATATGATATATTACGGACTATAATCCGTTGTCCGACAAGTGCGCATGGTTTTTTTGCAGGTGTCTTTGGAGATAACAAAACCATATGAGATACACACTGAGAAAAGTCCCCAGGAGAGAGTCTTTGCTGAGTTTTTTTCACCTATTATAGCCAAAAAAGTAACAATCTTAGTAATGATGCTTTACTCATATAGAAAATATAACCTAACTGAAACTATTTTATTGGCACTGCACAGACACTTTCTATCACGAAAATAAAATATGCTGTTGTAGGAAAATTGCAATTCCATACAATTATTTATGCTGCCCTGGAAATGTACTTTTCCAAGATACTTAGATAGATATCTTACTGGTTGTAGCCAAGTAGTTTTCATTAAAATCATTTTATGATCACCGTAATGTTCACTGCTATCCCAGAAAAAAAAATGCATTATCAATATTTATTTACGAGAACAGTAATGTTCTCTGCTATCCCAGCAGAAAACTTTAGCTGAAAGTGGTTCGGGCATGCTCTAAAATCGCAGTTCGGTTGGTATCATTTTCATTATATTGCCAAACGTGTACCTGACGTGACCGTCCTTCTCGTGTTTCGCGGTATTGATGAGGTTTAATGATGGTTCTGCGAGGTTAATGAAACAATTTTTCAGAAAGGCAACATTCAATTCATCGGGAACGAAAAAACGATATCTTTCAATTCTTCAAACTCTAATAGTAGTGAGAAGTTTTCTCTTGAAGTATAAGTGACCTCCAGATTTGAATTAGATGCAATTGGAAAGTCAAGTTCTGCTAAATCAATATTATCTATTATAATTTCGATACTTTCCACAAAGGAGTTATTGAACCTGTTTGACATGCCCACTTCATTACTGATGATTTCATTCTCACTTGATTCCATTTCCATAATCAACTGAGTTCGTTTTATTTTCCTCAACTTTTTTTTCGTAATATTCTCGCCTTTTCACCCTCATAGATTTTAGGGCTATATTTCTTTTTTGTCTGTAAATGTGTTTGAGTTGGTCTGTTCCCTTCTGATTCCTCTCTTTATAATTATTATCCCTGTTTTTAGTTGTTTCCCTCACTTCTTCAACATACCATTCTCTTTAATTAGGATAAATTTTTACGCTTTTTTTTGGTACCATTTCATCACAAACCCCATAAACTTTATTGAAAAAGTCTCTATTGTTTTCATTCATGTCAATTATTCTGTAGTTCAAATTTATTTTCGATAGTTTTCCATTAATTTTAGTAAAATCTGTATTACGGGCCTATATTTTACAATTTTAAAGATTTTTTTTCACCAGAACATTGTTCACAATACAAAATAATATTATTGTGACTAGATATCTTTGGTATCTCCATAACTTTTGCATCAACAAGAAATTGTTCATTGGTTATTCCAAATCTATCAAACTTCTCCCATTATTGGTACGGTGAGTTATATCAACAATATTTTTACATCCCATATCAGTTATCATGTTTCTTGATCTATTATTTTCAGGAGCACTCTTTTACCAATCTATATTAAAATCCCCAGTAACCACCACCATAATTTTTGGTCATATACATTTTCTTCGCATAATAATTTAAACATTCTGTACATTTATTACCACTAGGAGATCTATACAGTGCGACTTTTAAAAAATATGGTGATTGCTCGACAGGGGCGCGGGGGGGGGGGCTATCAACTCAAAATTATTAAATGGCATGGGGGGTCAAGTGTCATATCGTTTTGCTAAAGATTGATTCGGCAAAATAATAATATACAGGAAAGTATTTGTTAAAAATGCATGGATTGATGAAACAAATCGCATAAATGATATGTTGATTGAAACATTGATAGTTATCAATACTAGATATCTATAAATTGACCGATACATAACATACAAACAAAGCACATATTCACATATAATTGCCAACAGAATGAAGTCAACTATAATTTACGACTATTTTAAAACCATTACGTGAAATGATACTGATAATTCCGGATATGAGAGTAATGAGACCTTATTCATTATTTATATGCTACAACGTTAATCTGTCCAATAATATCATACCTGATTGTACTTCCACATAACTGAAAAGGTTTTTTTCGTGAAAACAAATACGTTACATATTGACTATAAATCAAAGATAACATCTACGAAGCAAATTACCAGTATAAAGTAGTGGTTATTTGGTCTATACAGGGCCTATTAGGCAATAATGACTAAAAAACAGTGGATGCAAACAGGTGGTTATAATACTTCTCTTATTTTCTCAGCATGACAAAAGGCTGTTCTGTAGTGAACGCCTCGCTACAAAATGGGGGTATACATGTTCCAATTTTATATCCATTACCCACATAAACAACACTGTTTATATCTAAAATGGATAATCGATTTGTCTTCCTTATTGGAAGTTTTATACGCTTTCCAGTTAATTGCTCGACAAATATAATCATGTTTTTCCAAACAGAATAATGACATCAAACGATCAATTTCTTTGTTTACCTAAGAAACAACTTCCGAAGTTATTTCGGTAGGTACTTCTCTAGGCTAAAAGCTACTTATTATTGATAGTTAATCAGCCAGTTAGTAGCTTGTTCTGACAGACACGAAGATCAATCATGGATAACGACGATAATGGAAGCAAGTTCGACGTTAATAGCTTTATCTAAATAGGTATCGCTTCGTTTCGGAATACCTGAAATATAAAGATCTTTCTAGTAAAATGAGTGGGCAATCTGTAGTTTTCTGGACTTCATTTCTTCACATTATGGAAACGGGAATTATAAGGCGAAAGAGCATGACTGTTTTGATATGAAAAAATTATCTTAGATATCTCAGATAATTTGACTGTCGTTTCAGAAGATTCGTTTTGTGGAACCTTCTAGAAGGCTCTGTTCTGGTTTATCACGCGCTTTCCTCGAATTTTCCAGAACTTTACCGAAGCTAAGTAGATAGACCTTGATGAAATAAATAGTTGAAGACTTCAACCAACTTTTACAAAAGGAAAAAAGCAGGTGCATCCATTAGATTCAGAAGCAACTTGATCGTCCATCGTACATGTTATGATTCATGTAGAAAAAGTAATAGGTTGTCTTCATCAAAAATATAGAATGTTCCTATTTCTCTGCTTTCTTTTGGTGATGGTGATGCCATTGTATATTGATCGAGTAAATCTTCGATACGAGGTTAATCTTTTATTCAACTCAGATACCTTCAAACGAGCAATTCTTCTATATATACAGGGTGTCCCAAAACTCAACGTCATCTTTGGAGGGCTCATGACTGACCAAAATATCACAATACCTTAGTAAAGTATTGATGTTTTTGTAGGTATTGGCATTTTTATGGATTTCGTGAAGATCGAAACCTTTGATCAGAATTTCGAGTGCTGCAGGTACAAAACTTCATAGTTTAAGATTCTAATTTTTATCCTGAATAAACGTCTTATTGATTACAGTCCAAAATAAAATAAATGCTGCCATAACTATGGAGAACCAAAAAAAGTATTTGTCCGATTTACGAGTTAATTCATGGTTTTAGCTCACTTAGACTTTTCACACTGCGTACAGTATGACTACGTAAACCTGGCACGTTATGCTGAAATTCATTCAGTGTACTTTTTGACATGGTATAACATTCTTTAATTTTCACCAGAAGCCTAGAGTTTGAAATAGATTCACAATGAGCTCCTATTGCAGTAAACTAGGATTTTTTTTCATCAAGTGGAAGTGAATGTTGTATCATGTCACAAACTATACCGAATGAGCAATTTTTCAAAATAATTTGCCAGGTTCGCGTGGTGATTTTTTTTACAGTATGAAGAGTATAAGTACGCTAATCAAATAAATTAACTCGTGAATCGGGTAATTGTGTTTTTTTTTTCTCCAAAGGTATTGCACCAATATTTTTATTTTGGATTGTAATCAATATAAGGGTTATTGAAGGTTGCATAACAAAAATTATATTCTCAAACAATGTTTTACCTGCGACATTCGAAATACTGATCAAAAGTTTCGATTTTCACGAAATTCATATAAGTGTCGATATCTTCAAAATTATCAATATTTTACAAAGGTCATTCTGGTCAGTCATGAGCTGTAATATCAACCCTCCAAATGATGACGTTGAGTTTTGGATACCCTGTATATATATTTTCGATCTCGGGAACAGCTTCATCGATTTGATGAAATTTTGTATGTAGATAGGGTATTGCTATTTAAGTTCATCTAAGAAGGCGTCTTTCTTGGGAAAACACGATTTTACTAATGTTAATAATAATAATAATGTGTAAATTTTGTATTTAGGAAAGGTACTTAAGTTTATGAATATACCTAGGTGCCTTTTCTGAAAAAAACTAATTTTTCTTATAATAATAATAATGTGAATTTTTGGATCTCGAAAACGGCTGCAACAATTTGGATCAAATTTGGTATTCAAAAGGTTTTGCTTTTTAAGTTCATCCATATTTCCTTAAAATAACTCGATTTTACAAGTAATAATAATGATAATAATGTGAACTTTCAAATTCAATTTTCACCCATTTCGAATAATCTGAAATTTGGCACACATGTCAAGGACTGACGAAAATCCACGAATTTAATATTATTGATAATAATAATAACAATGGAGAATTTTCAAATGCTGCTCTTACGTTCGGTATTCAAATTATTGCAGTTCATATTAGATTGGATAATCGAACAAAGCTCTATAATTATAACATTATGCAGTGCATACGAACACAGAGGTTTTAGGCCAGTAGCGATAGACATGAAAATCGAGAAGGTATAAATCTCAGTTTGCAACCTCTTCAGAAATACGCAACATTGATGTCAAAATGGCAATTAACGTGAATTTTGGTGCATACTCGTTGAGAAAAGTCCAAAAGTTCTGCAAACTTGGAGTAGTATTGAATATATTATTTGGTATCACGAATCAAGTTTGCAACCAATTCAAGTGTGGTCTCGAAATAATTGCAAAAGTTTTGCAACTTTGTTGCAAATCTTGAAAACATCTATTCTGATGCATTCACAAATGTGCAACCCTGTACACGATCCGGAACTTCAGGCAATTTTGAAAAATCTAATTGATTTACAAATTTGTTATTTTGATATATATATCGTATAAAAACTAAGAGTGAACAGCTGAAACGTTATAATGTCGAATGTAAAAGATCTACAGTGGTGTATCCATTTCTTCAGGAGTGAAAGTTAAAAGAATACATGCACTTTATCACTTCAACTAAATTTTGTCTATGTAAGTATCTTGATGCTTTCGAATTTTAAATGACAAATGAATACTATTAATAAATTAATAAATAACACTTCTGCTAAAAAATCCAAACCAAACACAAACAATAATTTTTGTGTGCCACCAAGCGGCCATTTGTGAAAAACCTTGTTTACATGTTCTGGAAACGGTTAAGAAAATTTGACACAAACCATTAACGTCTGTGGATTTTGAGATTCCATGGTGTACAATTTATACAATGTTGCCAAGTCTAATTTTGATGAACGTGACGTTATGAAACCATTTTTTTATTCATTATATAGAGACTGGCAGTCAGAAAAAATGTAATGAAAATTCCCTAGTTATAAAAGCATATATATACACTTCCTAACTACAGTGTTTTCTCATAGGTTGTGAAAAGGTCCATCAAATCTCCTTCTACTCGATTATCCAGAAACAATCTGCTACCGTAATAAAGCTCGAAAAAACAACAGTTACCAGTTTCGAACCGGAAAAAGGACGGCAACCGTCACATTTCCGATAAAATCAATGTCTCTTATCGCAGAGAGCAGAGAGCAGCGAAAGCGGTTGTACAAAGCAGCATTGTACGGCCTAATAACACGGCAGCAGTCGGATTGGCCCTATTATGTTCAAGATTATATTACCGCATTCAGATCTGCGCCTGACGTCTTTCTAAACTCTGCCCAGCGTGACGTGGACGACCCCTTAGACTTGGAGAGGAGGTAGTCTCGAAGGCAGGACCGGATTGGCGGGATCTCTACGCGCCCAAATGATTTACGAGCCGATGGGTGTTGGTGCGGAAGAATAAGAATGTAACGTGCACGTTGGATAACATAAAGCAAACTTAGGTTTTCAAAATACCTATATAAAATACTAAATGAAAAGTCGTTGATTCGATATACCCCAAATATATATAGGCAGTTATGATTGTGTTAGGATGAAAAAATAATCTGGAGAGCATATAAATTCAAAAGATCAAAATAAAATCAAATCAAATCAAACATCGACCATGTTTATGACGTTTTTTCGGAATAGGTTCATAAAAATATGGAAAATTTTGTGGTAATAATGTCGGACAAATTGTTTGGGACATTCTAGTTGTCCGACAGTCCCAAAAGTTTGCGGGGGTCCTAAAAACAACGCCCCGCTACTGAGAATTGACGCAAATTGCATGTTGTTCAACTCGACATGAAGAACACATATACGAAGTATCAACGGTGAGGTAATTATTTTTTTTTTGTATCGGGCCTAATAACAACACTAATCTAGTGATATTAGGAAAATAAAAAAAATATATTGAGTTTTGATACATTGAGATTATATGCATCAATCAACTTTCGTGCATGGTACGTGTTTGTAAAGGTTCGTTACTTGATAGTAACTGTATAATTCTGGATCGCCAGATTTCTGCCCAAAAATTGCCTGACTTTTGCGGTCTAGTGCATCGCAACAGCACAGTATGTGTGTGTGTCACTATTTCTGGATCCTCACCGCACAATCTGCAGGTTAAGTCTCCATTATGCAGTGCTCCTTCAGAGTGAGGAGTCCTTTAACGTTTCTCAGCTGGCTCCTGTTCATCGTTAACAGATCTGCCGTTCTTTTATGGAACGGTCCTTTGATGTATTCTTTTCCGTGTTTTTTTCCAGGAATGATTTCTCAGTAGTTTACGTGTCTGTCCCCGATCCAGTATTTTACAGACGCTCTCACTGTTCGGTACCTCTAGTGCCTGTTCTTGGTTTAGAGGATTATCTGAACCTTTTATGAGTTGTAGATTGCAGATTGTAGGAGGGTCGTACAGGCTTGTGCAGCCTCACAAGCACTTCAACCTATAAGTTCTTTTGTGCGCGACCCTTGATCTATTCGAGGCCCAGGATTCCGAGACTTCTTGTGAAGTTTATCATTTTTCTGGCAGCTAAGTTCCTGAAGACGGGGTGCGTTAAGAAGACCCCTTCCAGGAACTTAAGCCTCTTGCAGAAAAGCTCTGAGCATTCGCAAAGCAAAGGTTCTGCAGTTTCCGCGAAGTTCTCGTAGTAGCGGCAACTATCACTCTCAGATTTACCCATCTTTTTGAGGTGGTACCCCAGAGGGCAGTGTCCACTGAGGAGTCCCCTTACCATCTTCAAGTCGTTCTTGTCCAACTCGAGAAGATGTTTAGCTTTCTTTGGCGATAGGCACACTAGCCTGTCCTGGCACTTTATTCCAGTAAGATTTATTTCATCGGCTTCCCAGCGTCGGAACTCTTCTTTTAAGTGGGCTTTGGAAAGTCCACAGGAGGGTTCTGGACCAGAAAATTGTGTGTTTGCCCCTTCTTTGACAAGGCAATCTGCTTCTTCATTGCCTTTATTTCCTCTGTGACCTGGCACCCACATCAAGGTGACTTGATTGTTTGCTGTCAGTTGTCTCAGGGATTGTTTACAGTCCCAAGTCAGCTTAGACTCACAGGTGTATGACCCCAGAGCTTTTAGTGCTGCTTGGCTATCTGACAGTATATATATTTCTGCCCTTCGAGCGCCTCTTTCAAGGTATTCCTGTGCACATAATTATAGCAAGTACTTCTGCTTAGAAGATGGTTGGGGTGTTACCAAGGGATTTTGAGAGCCTGAAATGTTATCCTGTAACGCCCACTCCCAGTTGAGGTCCGTTATCTGTGCAAGTTTGGTGGCTGTTTATGACCACTTCAAATTGCATTTTGAAGTCGTACCTAACTGGCTTCTGGGAAAATGTGTTCCAAAATCTCAAAGTGTCTGATCAGATTTACTGCATTCAAGTTTTTTGTCTGGCTAGGACTGAAGGTACTATTTGCTGCTTCTTTCATTATACACATAGGTGCAATGGCGGAAGGTTTAGCATTACCTATAGGGCTGCAGTGGGGCACGTAAATATTGCCCCTGTTATTCCCAGACAGGCTAGCCTCTGCACTCTCTGCAGCTTGACTTGTGCCGAAATTTGTTGAATTTTTGGCCACCATGCCAGTGAGGCGTAGGTGACCAAGGGTTTGATGATCGTTCGGTATGACCAATAAATCATTTTTGGTCATATTAATCGCTAGGCCTCATTCCCCAACACTACCTTGCTTGTGATAAAATTTGTGTGGTAGTAAGTTCAATGATGCCATGTTGGCTTGTTCCTCAATATTAGGTTGCGTATTTGAACATTCAAAATCTTTCTCCATTTTCAAAAATTCAATTGAGTCAACCACAGCACACACGTTTCATTCTAGAATCGAACAGATTATGTATCAATCCTGAATTAAAAATCGTCGTGTCTACTTTCAGTGAGCCACAGCAAATTACGATTTTCTCATTCTTAACTCTAAAAACGTTTTTAGAATACTAAAGTTGAAATTTTTATGTGAAAATCTAACGTTGAACTAAACATTATTATTACGTTTATTACCACAATACAAAATTAGCAAGATGTTCTGGAAATAACGGAAACAATTTGGATATTGTAGATTCACAAGTTCCATCATTCACAACATAAGTACTTAAAATCAGGGGGAGTACTTCTCCTACTATTCCTTCCCTAGTAAAGAAAGTACTTTTTCCTCCTACCCCTATAGAAATTACATACTTTTCTCCCTCAAACCAGGGAGGAAACTCATACTCTTCCGCCCTAGGTAGGACAGTACTTTTCCTTCCTAGGGAGGAAAGTAATTTTTCTCCCCCTCATTTCAAGGAAGTTGTAAACGATGAAACTTGTGAATCTAATTATAATCAAATTGTTTTCGTAATTTCTAGAACAGAACATCTAATATATCCTGTATTCTGGTAAAAATCAAACATGAATGTTACTTCTACCTTAGTTCTTTAATAGCTATTTGTGTATTTGGAGCGCAAAGTGACTGATTGTCGCTCGACAAAAAGATTAATCTTTGGAGAACGACAATGACACTTTGTGCTCGAAATACACTCATTATTTTTTCTACAAGCGCAGCTTTAAAAGAAAATGATCGACACTTCATTCAAATAGGCACATAACATTACTTATGAGAAAATTATTCAATATAAATCCGAAATGTATAATGTCCAATAATTCAAATCACTAACAAGAAAAAAGTGAAATAACGTTCTTAAAAAAAAGTTGCAATTGCCAGGAGCTGAACCCGGGACCTTCGGATTACAAACCCAAGAAATAAATAAATAAATAAATAGGGGTTTATTTCCAAAGTTACAAATAAAACATTTCACAATACATGACATGCCAACTAACACCGAAATTCCATTCTTCTTAACCCAGGGGGTCAGGGGAGGATGGATAGGTGGACGCAGAAGTAGCGATGGAGAGAGCAGAAGGACGCCCTGCCAGGTCGAGCCTAGAGCCCCCGAAAGAGGACGCCGTTACCCGACCGCGCTGATGGTAACGCAAAGCCGGGCATTTCATGACATTGTGGTACTGTTCGGTGAGACACACGCCTCCTGCAAAGCTAATGCGTGTGGTGTATTGCATTCAATGTAGATAATGCTTGCAGTTAGTTTGTGGGGCTGGTTGTTTCTATGATGACCCCGAAAAATGCTGAGGCAAAAAACCGGGTATTCCTTTCGTCTTGGTTCCCTGAGGAACTGGTTCCTCCCTTCGCTCCTGGAAGATATCCAGCGCTTGATAGATGAGCCACCCGTGTTTGCGAGGCCCATTATACCAAACTGCCAGACATCATGATTTCCCTGGTGTACTTTAGCCTGGACTCTCTCAATATAGTATAGTAATAGTTCCTACTCAGTACAGTTACTAAAATAGTCCCTATTATATTTCACATTTTCATTATTAATGTTTTTGTCGTTTGCACAAACAAAAGCGCTATATAATTGTATCCTGAATAATTGCTGATCCACTCACCTACTTAGAGAAATTGTTATACAAGCATATAATATTTTAAACTTGTGTATAATAGATATTGTCACAGAACTACTAGATGGGCATCAAACCACACAAAATCAAGTTTCGAACCAGAAATTTCAATTTACGAACCTCATTAATTCGCGTATAGAATCTCACGTTAAAAATCGTTACCCAAAGCAAAGTTAACTACCCTAATAATCGGTTCTGACATTCAACATTAATAGCCTTTATTATGCGAGGGTGCCAGTCTATTTTATACGTGTACGGCGATGGTGGTCTCAGCTAATAAATTGGTAGCTACACACATCAATGTCACCGTGGTCTTCTTTGTTGTATCCAGCTAATCAGCCCTATGACGTGTAATTTGCAATGACACGTGACGGCCACGTGACCCCCGACGCCGCCGCGATTGTTTAAAACTTGTTACAAAGTTTGACGTTGTTTGTTGTACGTTGTGCGGACGATGGCGAAAATTATTAGTATTGGATTACTCTGTACGTTCGAGGCAGTTGTCGTGTTTGAATTGTTGCTGAAAAGAGGACGTCTGGACTGTGTCAAAAAATCAACCTGTCCTGTGGACAAAAAAACTTCTCAAAAACATGTTTCATTCAAATGCTCGAAAAAATTAAAAATTATTCCTTCAGATGTTTACTGTTGGTTATTCTATGAGTTACGGATTCAAAATATTACCGAGCAAAGTTTCCAGTTCGAATAAGAAAACGGCTAACTTTTGAATCTGCAACTCACAGAATAACCTACATTAAACACCTAAAGAAATAGCACATTTGAATATAAGCTTGTCTTCAAAAAGTCTTTTTTATTATTTTATCCAACACATGACAGTTATTACTGTCATTATTAATGTCATTTTAGACAAGTAAACTATCGAATAGCACACTAATGAGTTATGGATTATAACTCACTAGTGTGTTATTTGATAGATTACTTGTCCAAAATGACATTAATGACAGTCGTAACTGTCATGTGTTGGATAAAACATTGTATGCCACTCGTGTGTTATGTTTCCTAAATTACTTGAGAATCTTTCTCGCGTGACTTATTTCCAATATAACACACTAGTACCATAAATAACTATCATTTTGTGCTTTCTATTTAGTACGCATTATTCTGTGTGAGTTTTTGATAAAATATGTTTATTACAATTTCTAATTTCTGTTAGTTTTAAGCAATCTAGCTTTTCTTCAATATTCTTCTAGTACATTTTATGATTTGCTGGAATTTTTCAGCACCTTTTAAATGCTTCGAGAACTTCGGTTGTTGATTTTTTTAGTATGATGAAGAACCTTCCTCTGGTTCATTTCACGGTTTCATAGAATTTTCCAACACTTCCAGAATATCATAGAATTTTTTTCTCATTTTTTAGAAATTTACAGAAAGTTTATACCCCACGACTTCCTCCCTAGGTGTCAAAATTTCGATAACTCCACTTGTGTCTCTTTTCAGTAAGATGCAGAATCTTTTGGGGCCCCTGTTCTACCTAGTTCATCCCAAGGTTTTTTTAGAATTTACACTACAGTTTTCACATTTTATAAATTTCTGTCTATATTAGATATTTCCATTGATTTTCTATCCCAAGACTCCCTCCCTCAATTTTGCCTCGAGAGCAGAATAAAATTTTTATTTTTATGTTCTAAACTTTCCAGAATATTCCTTCCCTGAGGCTTCCTTCCTCTTTGTCGAATTTTCACAGAGAATTTCACTCATGTGTCTTTTCCAGGTGATATAGAACCTTCCAGAGATTTTCTCTGGTTCTTTGAATAGTCTATCATATGCGAAAACACCTGTGAAATTTGAAAGCTATCAATGATTATTTAGCCAATTTTTTTGTACGATAACCTCCAAGGTTACGCCAGCAGTATCTACTAGTGTTTCGGGAACAATCTAAGTTCGAGCACAATCGTGCTTCCATGAAAAGTTTCATGAGAATTGAATCATTGCAGTATTGCTAAATTACAATCTCCGAAACGACCATCGGTTTTCCGGGTTTTCCTACAGCTTAAAAATGAATACGGCACCAAAAATCAGTAAGTGGGCCCGGAGCGACACAGCAAATAATAATAATAACCGTCTTCTACCCGCACAGGCTATGCCTTTGGGTACACTCTACGAGTGTTTATGAGGGAGTATTATTATAAGCGTTCACCGTTCACATCCTAATGTCAGCCGCCAGAAATATCCGTGTTCATTGATTGAAGTATGATTTTATCTTGTGTTCTGAATATAATAGTACTTGGAGAAAAAGGAGAAAGTTTCAGGTTGTGTAAGGTTAGGTTCGCTTGGCTCGCCCTCATTACGTACCGACTTATGACAAAACAAGAAGGCAAACTGAGTTGAAACTGCGTGAATTTGTTTTTTTTTGCTCGCAATTGACACACAAACCTAACCTGAGCAAGCTAACCTAGCTTGCGAGTCAGTCGAGAATGCATGAATTAGTTTTTGCTCGCATTTGACACAAACACCTAACCTGAGCAAGCTAACCTAGCTTCCGAGTCAGAAGAGAATGCATGAATTGGTTTTTCGCTCGCAATTGACACACAAACCTAACCTGAGCAAGCTAACCTAGCTTGCGAGTCAGTCAAAACTTGGCAACAGCGGATTTCCGCAAAACAAAAATAGTACCACTAGAATTAGTTGGCGGTCCACAATGGCGACGTTCAATTGTTTTTTTCATATCAGATTTCCAGTTTTCCGAAGAGGTCAACTTGGCAACAGCGCATTTCCACAAAACAAAAATGGTGCCGTTACCATTGGCTGAGGGCCCACAATCGCGACGTCAATTGTTTTTTTATATCAGATTTCCAGTAAACCAAAGTTCAGCCGAAGTGAGAAAATAATTATGCTTTCATCCAGGGGCGGAGAGTTTCTACAATTATAAAAGGTAATTTTTTGCTTAAAATGTTCAAATTTAAACGTTGGTGGGGAGAGCACACCGTATAAAGTGGTCGTTTCACCTTGTATATATTATTTTTTGAATTGATATAGCCGATACTTGATGAAAATCCATGTTAATCTCTATAATGAAACTATAGTTCAAATGATTTTCATATAAAGAGGGTTTACAAAACCACGACAATTGTTTCGCTTTACAAAAGCTTCTTCAAGCGGTGAAGATATACTAAAAAAAAGGCTAAAAAAAGAAGCTTTTGTAAAGCGAAACAATTGTCGTGGTTTTGTAAATCATCTGAACTATAGTTTCATTATAGAGATTTGTATATATTATAAATATTGTTTAGTTGCAGCTCTTGTATTCTTTTCTAGTATCTACCACATGAAACATTTATTATTTCATAGGGAAGAAGGACACTTTTGAGTTGACCGCCGATTTCATGAAGGCATTTCAAAATAGCCATCAGAATTGTTTTCCGTTTTTTCGCCCTTTAAGTTTCATAACCCTTCTAGGAGAATTGTATGAGAAAAAAAAATGTATACAATTTTTATATGGGCTGCACCGAGTATAAATTCGGTATTATCAGATTATTGAAAGCAACCAAAAAATATTTACTTTCGGCATCATTTTTCGCAATCACGTTTCCGTCTTTTGTTACATGTCTTAACAAAATTATGAACTTTCATAATAAATTCTGGTTAAATTTTGTGACTATACTAGAATTCGGCATTTGTGACAATCTATCTTCAAGTTCAGCGAGTCAAAATTGAATGTGGACAATAATAGTAAACAATAAACCTTCACTCATCAGTGACCAAGAAGCTGACCAAAACCCATGAGGTTTTACCGAAGAAATAACAAATGCCGAGACAAATGCAGAAACAAATATCATCCTGCATAAATGGTCTGATAGCAGACGTGAAAGAGAAGTATAGGAAATATAGAAGCTATGTGGTCACTTCAAGTCCTTTTGGAATCTCAATTGAGAATGTAGTTTTTATATCAAATTTAGCAATCTCAATATTTTTCACTGCTGCAATGGACAACAATGTTCGTAAAACGTTTCTTTGTAATCGATACCTTCCTTCTATGAGTAGCCTTTGGCACTTTTTGAACTTTTCGTCTCACATTTGCATTTCCTGACTTAGCATTTTCAATTTTGAAAAAACATTTTATCGCTGCATTCTCGTTCCCAATGGCCTAATTTCTGACAGAAATTGCATTTTGTAATCCTTTTTAGTTCGGATATGGTATTCTTCTTATCTATATAGGGACTCATTTCTAACGGTTTCTGATATTTATTTTTGAAACCAGCAGCAGATGGTTCTCCTTCTTCCGCTTTCGTTATTTTCAATCGAATGCGAGCAAAGAGATTATCCAGATCTCTCCCTCCTTCGATGTTGTACCAAACTATCCTCGGTTTTTGATTTCAGATGTCAGTTTTAAAACTATAGCGACATATGAGGTAACATTTCCATCTTCTGTCATTTATTTTAGATTGACGTGGCCATTCTTCATAGAGGTTCAATAATTTCAACCCAAATTCATGAGCAAGGTTGAGTTTGGTCACATTCGTATTGCCAAAGATTTTAAAATAAATCTATAATTCTGTCCATTCAGCTGGGCATTCATTATCGAAATGCTGCAGTTAAATTTCTTCACACAGAGAGGGACGGCGACACAACTCTTCAGATGCTCAACGCAGGCGGATACTTATAATATCAGTGAATGTGCAATTCTTGGGTTCATAACCTGTTGACTTTTATACAATTTAGAGGAAAGTTTACGATGCAAAACAGTTCTAATGAAATGTGATGACAACTATTCTATTTTTTAACAATAACTACAAAACAATCTCCAGTAAGTATATAGTAAGTATTCAGTTGATGGCGACAAGCTGATACGTTCATAGCTAGATTATCTGATAGTACTTTGCAAAATGTATGTCGGAACAAGAAAGTGGACAACCATAATTTTTTCGTTTATTCGTCCTTTGAGTTTCATGAATCTTCTATGAGAATTTTATGAGAGTCATATGGACTGCAAATGCCTGCACTGGTAAAAATTCGGTAGGTATTATTAGGTCATTGTTAAAGCAAACAAAAATCGCTTACTTTCGTCATTATTTTTTTCAATCGGGTTTCCGTCTTTTGCTACTTATCTTAACGAAATTATGAACTTTCATCATAAATACTGTCTAAGTTTCGTAACTAGACAAACTTCCTTGTATTCAATATTACCCATCCATTATTAATTGAACATAGGTAGTTGTCTGAAATCCTAATAGGCAACTCGTAGGCGATGAATATAATCTCGCTGATGTAGATTTTCCGATAAAATAGAGAGGTTGATGTTGGCAGTTAATTGCTGTAATGGGTTGTAATTAGTGGAGGCCTAGAGGCGGAGTCAGGATTCACGCATTCTCTCTCTTCGAACGAGTTTTGAATGCCTTAGTCTTGCGCTAATTAATTCCTCAACTCAAACTCCGTCTTTGAACTCTGTCTTTAAACTTATATAGGAATTAATTACGGAATTTGTTTTGAATGACTTTCATAATTATATTTATGATTAGTTAATGTAATAATTGCTTTGTGATGTGTTAGTTTTGGAAAATATGTCTGGGATGGTTGCCCAGAGTAATTATTGGGAACTTATTTCGTTAGTGACGATGATGAATAAGTTGAAAATTATTTAACTTGATTGACGACTAATTTATTTTATGGAAAATAATGATCTTTGGTAATAAACTGAAACACTTCGGTTTTTTTCTTAAGGCGAAGCAAAAAGGAGGATTATGATTTTGACCAGTATACAGGGTGGGTCACGGTCGATGGTACCTTAGACCATTACGGAGAACGGCACATAGGATCATTCTGAAAATTTGGTTTCTCAAGTAGTTGCTCTTGGTCTATCTATATAAAATATTTTCAGCAATGAGGCGTTGCCGCTTATACCAGAAAGTAGCAGCATCTTTGTTATTTCAAATGGGTCACCCTGTATATTACCGCATTTTTGAACTTGTCATTCCTTTCTGATTATTTCAGCCTCATACTCTCCTAGGTTTTTGAGTTATTGGTTATTTTCCATATTTTTTATCCAAAACATAGCTCGAATTGAATGTTTATTTCTGCGGTATTTGGATTCTTAGGAAGTTGCAATTTTGTGTTTAGTTCATCAATATCATGTACATTGATTCTTTATAGAGAAGTTTGTTCTGCGTTATACAGGGTCGTTCAGAATTCATGATCTTACTGCTAGATACGCAAAGGGTTGAAAGTGCGTTAAATAGCCAGAATTCTGAGATAATAGCAATTTTCAAAAAAAATCAATTTATTTTTCTCATATTCATCGAAGGTGGCTATTAAATGTCATGATGGTACATGACATTATGAAAATTTGACAATTAGTGCACTATAAATAATACCGTTGTGTGTTTCTTAACGAAAGTGACTCAAAAATAATTGAAATGGAGGGAAATAACTATTTAAACGAAGTTCTGATGACATTGTTTATTCTTCATGGAAAATGTGAGGGAATTATAGCAAGAACGTGCAGAAAATTCAATGAAACGTACCCTAATTTACAATCAACGAACAAAAGGAAGTTTGTACGATTACAACATAATTTCGATGGTTCAAGAAGAACATAACTTTTTATTTTTTTTTGTTCCAAATTTAAACACCTTTATTGATGAAAATTTTGTTAAGTATTTTACATATCCATATTTCAGTGGTTATGAATAGTTCAGGTGAAACCATCATTTGAAATCTGACTCATGAAAATAATATGTTTTTAGGAGGTACCTATACAGAATGTGCCAAACTACCTGAGTTTGGTACATTCTGTGTAATGTACCTTCCAATAACATATTATTTTCATCAGTAAGATTTCAAATGAAAAATCTGAAAAAAATCAGGGATCATCTATGCGGTTTCTGCACTTATCAGAAAAAATAAAAGATGAAAAAAATCTCCAGAAATGTGAATTTTAGGGCATGGAACAACCAAACTTGACAGATTTCCCATATCTAAGAAATTGAATATAGGTATTGCGATTCCAGTTTGTGATGAAAAAAATTGAATGACCACATTAATCGTCGTTCTTTTCTCTAAAAATTCATTTTCTTATATTTTTTTCCTAGTTTTTCAGGACAAATTGCTTTCCATGCGGTGTTACCGATTTTCTCACCACGGCTCGGGAGATTAAGTCGGCTGTGGCTTTGTTCTAAACCGTCTACCTGCATAGAGCAAACTGTCTCTGTACTATAACCACACCTCGTGATAACATACGCGCTCACGGTTACAACGATTTTGATTTTTATAATGCAAATGGGATTATCGAAACGTCGCGTCAGTCAAAAATTAGTTCTGACAATTGCAGAATTGAAAGTTTTAAAATGAGTATTCCTAATAGAAAAATAGATGATAGAGATCTGTTTACGGTCCCTCTGATCCTACATCTAAGGAAGTAAATTATGGGAGGCCTCTACCTCGTGTGTTCATATTACCGAATTCATATTACCGACCTGCAATGTTATTTTGGTCTCTTGTGCCTTTCACAAAAATTTAAAATGTTTTTTGGTTCAATTTTCCGTCATGAATTGCATACATTTTCCAATGAGCTCATTTAGCTCAGCGAGTTTCTCCATCTTACATTTCTGATATTTTAATAAACAAAGGCGTTGGAACGTTGCTCATTCACTGTTAAGTTTCAGTAAACTTTTCCGCCTCTAAATAAAATCGTATATGTGATTGGTTGACTGCTGTGCAGTTCTCAGGTTATTCTGTTCGCGCTAGGTTAGTCAGGCAGGTTAGGTTTTTTAGCCATTTACGCATTTTCAACTCAATTTGCCTCATTTTTATCTTTTCATTTAAACTTCCCGCCATTGCAGTGACCAATCACAGAGCGCTTATTGCGTGCCTTTTGTTGTCGTCTATATTTCAGTGAGTTTACATTGTCGAGTCGTTGAGTTGGCGACTTAAATCACACTCTTGATAGTTTCTCATTTCTCTAACAACTTTCCAATAATTTTTTCCAAAAATAGACTTTATATTTTAAACCTGTGACTGAGTGCATCGTAAAGTCTGTGATTTGTGCCATTTGTGGTCCTGTGCTTTGTCTTGTCTTGTGGTTTCCTAACCTAACTTATAAACATAATTTCTGGTTTTGGCGATATTCGGAGTTCGTTTTACAATCTAAAAAAACATGATATTACGAATTTATTGCTGTTGTGAGCCGTGACTTCTATATTATTCTATATTATAATATTTTGTAATTGATCCGATGGTAATAGATAGGACATCCATTCAGGACGTTTGTATCAGAGTTTAGAATAATGTATAAATAATATATAAATGCTTTTTTTTAATTGGTATGTAACTTTCTATTCAATAGGATCATGGGTTGCAGAACACCTTGAAACTTGAAATCCTATAAACATCATTAGGGTGTCCAAGAAAACTCCAAGGAAGACCTAACAGGAATATATAATAGGCATACCCGGGATGTTCCAATCTGTAGCATCGGATGTCCCCAGGACATCCTAAGGACGTCCCGAATGTCTTATATTTATGTCCTGTGGACGTACTGAGGACGACTCTGTGTTATCTGGGTATTGAATTTTTTTGCTCGGTGCTTTGGGCACTCCTTGTTATTAACTCCATACGCCACCTTAGAAGAAGCACTGTTAGTTCACCCTGGTCGAGCCACGAGGTATTAATGATTCAATGGTCAAATAAAATGAAAAAAATCCCATCTCTGACTAGGGTTCGAACCTGGGACCGTCAGTCCCAGAGTCGGGCATCTTACCACTGCACCACTCACCGACATATTATGATGATTATCATGATTATTATTTTGTAATTGAAATATTCGAGTCATTCCTGAAAATTGGTTCAATTGTCCTCAGACTCCGTGAATAAGTCTGAATTTGCACACAGGCGGCCAAAATCTTGTGCACGGTTCTAACGTCAACGGTGGTTTCTGCCGAATTCACCACATTATAATTCCACTTTCATTTCCCCAAAAATGCGGAAACTGTACATACGAATTATTAGTCACCCTCCACTATAAATTAATTCCCGATGATTTCGTGTTTGCTATATACTGATAGCGTTCTAAAAGAAATAATGTGTCTGACATTCCACTTCCCTCCGCACGCACCTCCTCCAACACCGTACAACTCAGTGCACAGCTCGTAGTTTTCGTAAAGGGTCCATTATTAAATTTGTCTTCATTTTGATATTTAATCATTTTATGGCAAGCTTTGTCGTCAAAGCTGAGCGTGTTTTCGTTACTCGAGGCCTACTCAATTATTGCTCTTAATTAAAGATGCTTCAATTAATTTTGACTCGGTTTCCAAAGGCTGGCGATTTCTTGTTTCTTGTTTCACAGAATTATTGCTGGAAATTATGTTTGATTTGTGTCTGGGAGGGAGTGAGTGACGATAATTAATGTTTGGGCGCTGTCGCAATGGGATCCTTATAGTCGTTTATAAAATGGCAGCCACAAAATCTTGAATCTCGTTGGTTTATTTTCACCCACCAAAATTTAGATGAAATCATAATATCGTCATGTTGTGTTTTAGTTCACAATGGGGAATTCTCCTCCAGACGAGAAATAAGAATTCTGACCCATCCTTTTGTCTATTGATGTATACATTTTGTATTCGTCGACTAACCCTTCCAAAATATTTTTGTTAATGTCATTGTCGGGCTCTTTTCATGGCGGAGTCACAGGCACAAGCTATAGTTATCCTAGAAAAAATTCTTAAATATGCATACAAAATATTGAGTTTAACTTATCTTATATCTCAAGTTGGATCAAGCAGTACACATTCTCAGAATTCCATTAAAATCGGTTAAGAAATTTCGCAGATTTCCGTGGACAAACACCGCGACACAGGACCTTTATATACCACCAGATGAGGTACGCCTATCTTTTTTTCTATACCTACTTTCGAAGATTTAGGTTTCAAATTTCAATATCGCTATAGTACCTGAATACGCATATATTGACTCCGATACTAAGAATTTTCCACTTCAGCTGGTGGAAGTGATCCAAAACTTTTCTTTTTAAATGACACCCTGAATATTTTTTCTGGTTTCCCGAAATACCTTTGAATTTGAAAATAGATGAGACTGTCTTTCAATATCAAAATTCAGTTAAGGATGACAGAGATGCGGTTTATTATTTAATTCATCAAAGTTGACTATGATAATCAAACTTGAATCATCTCGACTGACGAACAACATCGGCAATTACCAGAGGAAAATTCAAGCATATGTCCAATTGAAAATTGGGATCCTCATGGAACCGCACTATGCATATTCCTCAACAATTACTGAAAATTGCCTCTAAGCGGTATGATACCCTTAAATAAACGCTCCCAACTATCATTTCTCAAACAGCCACAAGCTGTTTTCACTACATCATGTTGAAAAATTATGAATTATCAGATTAATTCGTCGCTGCCTTCGTTGAATAACATAAAATTTTTAGAACACTGTTGATGAAACATCTTGTAACTCCTCACATGAGCAATCTGAAGCTTCGCACAGACCTGAACATCACGCCGAACGACAAACTGAACAACGAACGGAACGGCGAACAGGACACTAATTTGGACGGGGCTACGAACGCGTCAAACAGTTTCACAAATCCTAGCCGTTCCGCGAACGGTTGACTGCGTTCCCATCACTTTTCCGTTTTCTCTTCAGCTTCGTACAGAACTGAACATTACGCCGAACAACAAACCGAACGGCAAACAAAACGGCGAACGGTCGTATTTGATTTCAACGACCTCAACAACATCGTTTTAGTAGATTTTCGTTCAAGATAGAAGAAATTAGCAGAAACTGCAGCGTATATACAATATTTATTCGTTACCTAAGAGCGGAGAAAAAATCGCAAAGAACAAGATCGTGAAAAACACATTTTTATTAACAGAAAAATGCAGAAACTTTCAATGTATTAAGTGAATCATTGTTTCAAGCTGTGAGTGGACATTACAAAAATTGCCAACACGATGCCAATA
Organism: Chrysolina haemoptera; assembly: GCA_958298965.1. NCBI lineage: Eukaryota > Metazoa > Arthropoda > Insecta > Coleoptera > Chrysomelidae > Chrysolina > Chrysolina haemoptera. Next base: position 9,784,663 of record OY282590.1, on the reverse strand, counting down.
AGTAATCCATTTCCTTCTTACATTCCGTTGCATATATATTCAAGGCGACTTGCTTTTTTATTTTACTTTAATGTTCATATTTCATAATGTGATGTACCTCATCGAATTTACTGTTTTCTGATAAGAATAATTTTTTTTTAGACATAGTATCATCTGTTAGGTCTTTTAACCGTTTTTTTTTTGCACTAACTTTATTCATTACTTTTTTTACAGTGTGAACTGTATTTTGTATTTTGTATAAATCCTGAATATTATTATTATTATTATAATAAATAACAACACTAATAAATAACAATGATAGGTATTTGATCTGTAACTACTTGAACTAATATAAACCATAAAAAGCACAAAAACAGTATTTTTGATGCACATATAATAATCTGCCACATGCAATCAAATCTTCTATAACGGTGAATGTATTCAAAAAAAATGTGATAACTTATCTCAAAACAAGTACATAATCTGTCTATTTATTATGTATTCATTTATAGTGTATATTATTAAACAAATATATTTCTTCTTCTACTACTTTAGTTTTAAATTATGTGAATGTATTTTATACCCATGATTGTATTTTACTTGGAAACGCTATTATACGAATGTTATTATTATAAAAACGTAAAACGATTTACTCACACCCCGTATACCGTTTCGCATGATTCTCTTATGAAATAACTTTTATCACCCACAATAAAAAAACATGTGTTGTTTTTCAGAATGTTAATCTATTTCACGTCTCAATAGAATCCCTCAGGACCGTAATAAATGCGAGGCGATAACAGTTGGCCACGCCTAATCAAACTCTGATCCCGCGTCATGTCATTACTCTCCTGAGAAATATGTCAGAATCGTAAACTCCGTGGTAATTTACTCATGAGATTATCCAGCGATATTTTTATTTCATTTGTGTGGGGTGAAACTGTATGGAGGAGTATATTATCGTCAGTTGTTATAGCAAAGAAACCGTTGTATGAAGATTTTGATGACAATTTCCCTCATATTAGATAAACCTATCAAAAACCATCATTTTCTCATGTCAAACCAATGAGAGCAGGACTTTTTGAGAACACTGTCTCCAATCCGTGATATTTTCAAATCTGTGTTTCGCTTCTTCCTTAGTTTCGACAATCACGGTAAATATAGAAACGTCAGTTCCAATTCTTCAAATGACATCGCCTACACAAGATGAACCGTTCCTGCGATATGCACTTATTTCATGATATTATGTATTCGTGAAATTGTCTGATCGTATATCCCTTCAAAATGCAGCATTCTCAAAATACTTTTACCTTGCCAGTGGCTCAAACGCTCGTTGCAGACACTACGGATTTGTACGTACTATAAAAAGTCGTACGTCCACATTCCAATAGTGGCGCGAAGAAATAGATTGCTTATTGCACACGCTTCGTTCACGGCATGGTCGCCGTGAAGCAGCCGTGCTTTGCCACTGGAAACACACGATTTCCGCATCGTTCAAACTCAACAGTGGCCTACCGCTCGTTGCAGACACTACGGATTTGGACGTACGATAAAAAGTCGTACGTCCACATTCCAATAGTGGCGCGAAGAAATAGATTGCTTATCGCACACGCTTCTTTCACGGCACGGTCGCCGTGAAGCAGCCGTGCTTTGCCACTGGAAACACACGATTTCTGAGTCGTCCAAACTCAACAGTAGCCTACCGCTCGTTGCAGACACTACGGATTTGGACGTACGATAAAAAGTCGTACGTCCACATTCTAATAGTGGCGCGAAGAAATAGATTGCCTATTGCACGCGCTCCGTTCACGGCACGATCACCGTGAATCAGCCGTGCTTTGTCACTGAAAACACACAATTTCCGCATCGTTCAAACTCAACAGTGGCCTACCGCTCGTTGCAGACACTACGGATTTGGACGTACGATAAAAAGTCGTACGTCCACATTCCAATAGTGGCGCGAAGAAATAGATTGCTTATTGCACACGCTTCGTTCACGGCATGGTCGCCGTGAAGCAGCCGTGCTTTGCCACTGGAAACACACGATTTCTGAGTCGTCCAAACTCAACAGTAGCCTACCGCTCGTTGCAGACACTACGGATTTGGACGTACGATAAAAAGTCGTACGTCCACATTCTAATAGTGGCGAGAAGAAATAGATTGCCTATTGCACGCGCTCCGTTCACGGCACGATCACCGTGAATCAGCCGTGCTTTGTCACTGAAAACACACAATTTCCGCATCGTTCAAACTCAACAGTGGCCTACCGCTCGTTGCAGACACTACGGATTTGGACGTACGATAAAAAGTCGTACGTCCACATTCCAATAGTGGCGCGAAGAAATAGATTGCTTATTGCACACGCTTCGTTCACGGCATGGTCGCCGTGAAGCAGCCGTGCTTTGCCACTGGAAACACACGATTTCTGAGTCGTCCAAACTCAACAGTAGCCTACCGCTCGTTGCAGACACTACGGATTTGGACGTACGATAAAAAGTCGTACGTCCACATTCTAATAGTGGCGCGAAGAAATAGATTGCCTATTGCACGCGCTCCGTTCACGGCACGATCACCGTGAAGCAGCCGTGCTTTGTCACTGAAAACATACAATTTCCGCATCGTTCAAACTCAACAGTGGCCTACCGCTCGTTGCAGACACTACGGATTTGGACGTACGATAAAAAGTCGTACGTCCACATTCCAATAGTGGCGCGAAGAAATAGATTGCTTATCGCACACGCTTCTTTCACGGCACGGTCGCCGTGAAGCAGCCGTGCTTCTGAGTCGTCCAAACTCAACAGTAGCCTACCGCTCGTTGCAGACACTACGGATTTGGACGTACGATAAAAAGTCGTACGTCCACATTCCAATAGTGGCGCGAAGAAATAGATTGCTTATTGCACACGCTTCGTTCACGGCATGGTCGCCGTGAAGCAGCCGTGCTTTGCCACTGGAAACACACGATTTCTGAGTCGTCCAAACTCAACAGTAGCCTACCGCTCGTTGCAGACACTACGGATTTGGACGTACGATAAAAAGTCGTACGTCCACATTCTAATAGTGGCGCGAAGAAATAGATTGCCTATTGCACGCGCTCCGTTCACGGCACGATCACCGTGAAGCAGCCGTGCTTTGTCACTGAAAACACACAATTTCCGCATCGTTCAAACTCAACAGTGGCCTACCGCTCGTTGCAGACACTACGGATTTGGACGTACGATAAAAAGTCGTACGTCCACATTCCAATAGTGGCGCGAAGAAATAGATTGCTTATTGCACACGCTTCGTTCACGGCATGGTCGCCGTGAAGCAGCCGTGCTTTGCCACTGGAAACACACGATTTCTGAGTCGTCCAAACTCAACAGTAGCCTACCGCTCGTTGCAGACACTACGGATTTGGACGTACGATAAAAAGTCGTACGTCCACATTCTAATAGTGGCGCGAAGAAATAGATTGCCTATTGCACGCGCTCCGTTCACGGCACGATCACCGTGAAGCAGCCGTGCTTTGTCACTGAAAACATACAATTTCCGCATCTTTCAAACTCAACAGTGGCCTACCGCTCGTTGCAGACACTACGGATTTGGACGTACGATAAAAAGTCGTACGTCCACATTCCAATAGTGGCGCGAAGAAATAGATTGCTTATCGCACACGCTTCTTTCACGGCACGGTCGCCGTGAAGCAGCCGTGCTTCTGAGTCGTCCAAACTCAACAGTAGCCTACCGCTCGTTGCAGACACTACGGATTTGGACGTACGATAAAAAGTCGTACGTCCACATTCCAATAGTGGCGCGAAGAAATAGATTGCTTAGTGCACACGGTTCGTTCACGGCATGGTCGCCGTGAAGCAGCCGTGCTTTGCCACTGGAAACACACGATTTCTGAGTCGTCCAAACTCAACAGTAGCCTACCGCTCGTTGCAGACACTACGGATTTGGACGTACGATAAAAAGTCGTACGTCCACATTCTAATAGTGGCGCGAAGAAATAGATTGCCTATTGCACGCGCTCCGTTCACGGCACGATCACCGTGAAGCAGCCGTGCTTTGTCACTGAAAACACACAATTTCCGCATCGTTCAAACTCAACAGTGGCCTACCGCTCGTTGCAGACACTACGGATTTGGACGTACGATAAAAAGTCGTACGTCCACATTCCAATAGTGGCGCGAAGAAATAGATTGCCTATTGCACGCGCTCCGTTCACGGCACGATCACCGTGAAGCAGCCGTGCTTTGTCACTGAAAACACACAATTTCCGAGTCGTCCAAACTCAACAGTGGCCTACCGCTCGTTGCAGACACTACGGATTTGGACGTACGATAAAAAGTCGTACGTTCACATTCCAATAGTTGCGCGAAGAAATAGATTGCCTATTACACACGCTTCGTTCACGGCACCGTCGCCGTGAAGCAGCCGTGCTTTGCCACTGGAAACACACGATTTCCGAATCGTCCAAACTCAACAGTGGCCTACCGCTCGTTGCAGACACTACGGATTTGGACGTACGATAAAAAGTCGTACGTCCACATTCCAATAGTGGCGCGAAGAAATAGATTGACTATGGTTGAGATAGACAGTGAAATATATATTATGGGATAAAATAATTGAAAAATTTATTATCATAGTTCCATAACTCTTCAAACAGCGTAGAGGAGGGTGGGCCACAATGGAAAACGGGACACAGTGGAACAGTCCGTGTACCGGACATACAGAAAAGTCTAGTGCAACGAGATTCCGGCAGTAAGCGCTGCGGGTCACTCTCAACAAAGCCTGCTCATCATTCATCGTACCCTCTTCACCAAAGCATGTCAATTTCTTCGCGCCACTCTTGGAATGTGGACGTACGACTTTTCATCGTATGTCTAAATCCGTAGTGTCTGCAGCGAGCGGTAGGCCACTGTTGAGTTTGGACGACTCGGAAATCGTGTGTTTCCAGTGGCAAAGCACGGCTGCTTCACGGCGACCGTGCCGTGAACGAAGCGTGTGCAATAGGCAATCTATTTCTTCGCGCCACTATTGGAATGTGGACGTATGACTTTTTATCGTACGTCCAAATCCGTAGTGTCTGCAACGAGCGTAAGGAATCATGTCACGGACAAAAGACGTTCGAATATTTTCTGTACGTAGAAATCCGCAGCGTGTGCAACGGGCGAAACTGTGTTGTGTTGCTGTGCAACACAGTTTTCGTGCAAGCAAGGTGAAAGTATTTTCTGAAAATTCTGCATTTTGTCGGGATATTATTAGTGATAAAAAAACTCAAATAAACCTATTTGAATATGACGTCTGACGTCTGTAGGAAAAACATTCTTTCCACCCTTGATTGCTTGCTGATTGAATTGGTACCTATCTATTCAGAATCATCCCCATTTCAGATTTCCAATAATTTGTGTGATTGATGACTTGTTTATTTTGTGGAAATTCATGATCACTTTGATGAAACGAAAGAACACTCTTTTGTCTTATTTCCACTAGATTAAAATCTAGAGAGTGTTCTTTCGTTTCATCAAAATTTCCAATAATCCTAAATGAGCAACTAGGGGACTTGCCCCCCCTTCTCGAAAAAAGTCGCAAAACCAAGAAATGTTACCCCCCGCGACCGCTGAATAGCGAACGCGAAAGAATTCTGAAATTTTTCCAACTGTTTCGGATATGGAAAATTATGATAAAGAATAGTTTTGATTTGCCCAACTCCTTTTCGAAAAAGTTGCGAAAGATCACGAAATTATAATCGGAAAAATTCGATGAAATATTAAAACATATCTTACCGTCAAATAATATAATTTCGAAAAATGTCACCCTTCTGCGCCCTCCAAAGCTAGATTACGACGAGAAATATTGTCTTTCATTGAGATCACCCTCTATCCTGTTCTCCAAAACTCAAAAATTGGAATAAAAATAAAACAATGTCGAACCCCTTTCTCTCCACACTATCCCAAACAAAGTAGAAAATTTGAGGCAAGTATCAGACAGACAACAACTACTGTCCCCTACGAATATTACATTACATCTTACATCCATTTGTGCAGTTTACCTTCAGGAGGATACAATGCCAAATGTAATTAAATGTTCGTAGGGAAAGGAAGTTGTCTTCAGACAGATATTTGCCTCAAATTTACTTTGATAGTATGAAGAGAAGGAGATTTCGACTTCGACAAAATTATTCGTTTCATTTATGCCTATGTTTTTCACTAACAGACAAATCATAAATAAAGGTTCATCTCATCATTCACTGAATATATCAAACTATTTCTCGAGAGTATAATCCCTTTCGCTTCCTCTAAGATTTTAATCCCCGTATTCCGTATCGTGTTTCCCACTGCGAGTTTTAATTTAATAAACTACACAAAGATGTCATATTTCAATACGAGTATCATGAGATAGGGCAGGTAAGAATGTTCTATAGAAAAAACATCAGCGGCGATTTTGAATGCACAAACAGTGTCACAAACTCTGTAGCTAGAAATATGATCCACGTAATCTGAGAAGTCTCCGAAGACACCGACCGACGGTACTGAAAGTAAAACGGACTACTTTCATTACACCGACTTTATTATGCCATGAACGGTCTAGCTTATTACTCGGTGAATATATTTGAACTTCCTCCAAGGAAATGAGTACAGTACCTACACATCAGGTTTGAACAGTAGTTAGTGTGTGAGTGAATGGCTGGAATAAGGAAATTTGTATATTGTAATGAATGATTTGAAAAAAATATCCCATTATTTTTGTACCGCAATAGGTTCTATGAGATTATTATTCCATAATCTACCACCTTGAGGAATGCCGTACAAGAATGTTCTGTCAGAAAAGCTCATCTTTAGATGAAAAATTATTATTATTATTATTATTTTCATCTAGAGAGATTGTTCCAATCAGGCCCTGTCTTCGGAGCCTCTATACATCCGAAGTGCGCGTTGGTGTCATTTACCCAGATAGACACTCCCCACGTCCGTGGGGTGAGTGATTACTGGGTACGAGAGTCATGTGCCCTGAGCAGACGTAGTGAACCAAGTATTACGGCCTTCTACATTCTTCCGGCTAAGATTTCCGCCGCATCACGACAAGCTGGTATGATTTTTAGATTAGAGAGCAGCATGTCCATCATTCCAAGGACCCCTATGACCAGAACCACCATTTTAACAGAATGTTTTAAGTAGAGCCTTCGGAGTTCAAAGAGTGAGTCTCGATATTTAGTCAGTTTCTCCTCCTCTTTGCGGACGATGTTCGTTTCGCCAAGAGCCGAAAACTATATAACGGACATCGTCCTACTTTGATGGTCGAGGAGGACTACATCAGGCTTATTTGCTTGTATTTGCCCGAGGGTGGGGAATGAGTAGTTCCAATAGATTCGTCACTTCTCATTCTGCAAAACGGACTCAATATCCCCGCGTTATACCTGTGGATATAGGGTGAGACCGCATAAGCTTGACACGCGGACAGCAAATGTATTATGGTCTCACGAGCCCCACGATACGCTCTGCATCTAGTGTCTGGAACCTTTATACCCATTACAAGACCACGGTAGACCAAGGTGTTGAAGACACCATCCTGGCAGGCCATTATGCTTGGTCTCCAACTTCATCTCATTTGACCTAAGAGGAGAGAAGGGCAGATCTTTGGATAAGTCAAGGTCTTCGATGCTGTTGAAGAAGACCCTATGCATTGGCTTATCTTTATGCAGCTGCAGGAACACTCCAGTATCTGCAGCTTTATTTATTTATTCATTTTTTTTTCCTAAAAAGATGTTCCAGTCAGGCCCTGTCTCCGAATCCCCGATACATCCGGAGGGCGCGCTGGATCGTTTACCCAGATAACCACTCCCCACGTCCATGGGGTAAGTAAGTGATTACTGGGTCCGAGAATCATGAGCAGACACAGTGAACCAAGGATGACAGCCTGAAGTTCGAGAGCAGTGTTTCCATCATACCACCAAGGACCCCTATAATAAGAACAACCATTTTAACAGAATCGTTTGGATAGAGCCCGCGGAGTTCGAAGAGTAAGTCTAGATATTCAGTCCGTTTCTCCTTCTCTTTTCGGACAATATTCGTTTCGCCAGGAGCCGAAAACTCCAAGACGAAAATCGTCTTACTTTGATGATCGAGGAGGACTACATCAGGCTTATTGAATTGTATTTGTCTGAGGGTGGGAAATGAGTAGTTCCAATATATTCGGCACTTCTCATTCTCCACAACGGACTCAATATCACCCGGAGCATAAGGCAACACCGGTGTCTCGTCTATATCGTACGAGTGTCGTAGATGGTAGTACAACACTCGTCGAGCCGCGTTATGCCTGTGGATATAGGCCGAGACCGCATATGCTGGACATGCTGACAGCAAATGCATAAGGGTCTCAGTCGCCCCACGAGACGCTCTGCATCTAGTGTTGGGGACCTCTATACCCATTATTATTATTATCATTATTACAGTCATTTGCACCACCAAGAATTGACGAAAAAGTGCCTAATGTTATGTTTTCAAATAGCAGTGTTAACTTTAGAACGTTTCGACGTAAAAACACAGAAAAAAAATATGTTTACGCACTACAGGTAAAGAACACTTTACCGCCCGGTTCAGCGAAGTGAAGTAGACAAAATTGTCTCTATCTACACATGATTTCATGCAAGACCTAACACGAATCAGAATTATTTCAGTTCAATAGAGAAATACTCTACCTAACATTTCTCCATAATCGATATTTTTTCAACATGTAATTAAGTCGTAGGCCTGAATATTGAAAATGCAGCTGGTTCAGTTACTGATGTTGATGATGGAATATTCTCTTGAACATTAATAATGCATATTGAAAGCTTCGTTACAGCATTTGCATCGATAGAAAAAAAGTATTCATTTTAGAAGTGGATGGTTGGTTCAAATAACTATCTGGTATCATTCCTGCATAATCGGCCATTTTTTCAGTGATGATCAATTTATTTGAAATAGATTATTCAATATAGCTCTCAGCTACCATAGTTTCACATTCCTCATACTATATCACCCTTTATTATTGTATACATAACGTATGAAACGTGTAGACCATTGAAAATCGGCTCAGTATTTATAAAACCGCTGGTGTATAAAATGTTGTATGTATCACGTGCGTGAAATGCGTAAATGGCCTGCGGCATGGATAGTGACTTTCTACTTTACGCCCTTGATACATAAATAAGTATTAGGGGGTATCACCTATACTACTTTACAACTTAAAAATTTCGAATGTCATGAAGGGTCAAGTGTCGTCACATCGTTAAAAAGAGATTTGAATTCTCTATATAACCATTTACATTTTTTTTTAATTTCGCGAATACCCTTATTTCACAATTTCGATTTTTAGGTATTTCGAAATTTTCAAAAGGATGTGGCCCCAAGCGCCATCTGTAGAGTAATTGCAATGTATTTTCCCTTAAAAATTAATATTGGTAATACCCTTCAAAATATGTGCGTTTTCACTACACTGTACCACATCAAACTATTGAAATGTATCGAGGTATAAGTACCATTCAGATCCGTACGAGAAAACTGTTAGTTTAATGCTATATTACGCATAATTTAAAACATTGAACACTTTTCAAAGTTATCGGTTTCAACTGAAAAATCAAATACTTGTTACATTTTTGGGCATTCTACTCAAAAGGTTTATGACATTATATGATTCAGTTTTTGTAGATTCTGGTGAGAAAAATTCTTCATTAGAAATACCGAAAAGGGCATAGAGTAAATAACATTTTTCTACTTCACAAAGTATCTCTATTTACAGTTATCTAGGTGTTACCAAAATCTTTAGTTTATTCAGAACAAGATCTTTCAGAGATACACTTGAACAAATTTTCTTATTTTGTTACGTATACGTGAACAAAAGTTAGTATAACTCCAATTATCAAAACCACATATTGAAATAAATTCAAGTGATGAAAATGAATAATGGATTCTCCTATGAATTATCGCAATAATTGACAAATAACTACCCTTCGCACAAACAGGAAGAACTAAATTCAATTAAATATTCAAATCATGAAAATTCAATTCGATTCAACACAAGTTGCTATGAAGTATACTTCTCTTTTCCTATTTGAAAAAAGAATTATTACCACTTGACTAAATTTATAATGGGCCCAAACCAAAACAATTTAGTTGTTCCTCCCCTAGCATGTTATTGATCAAACATTCCACCCGAATGATTCTGAATAAAAACTCATCATTATTATTTCATCAATTTCTATCTAGAATACCGGACGGGTTCAAAGTAGCAGATTTGAAGAACTCTTGAAAATCCTCGCACCTTTGAAAATACCGGCCAGTCACCCTTTCATTCGGGCTCTCTTTGCTGTGACAATGGCTTTTTGTTAAGATCCATTATACAACAATTGCCCATACACTCTGAATGTGTTTGTATCAAGTCGACTGGGTTTTTGATATTGGGGTGTTTAGGGCAGTGATGCGTGAAACTAGCGAGACCCACAACTATTATTTCCTATAAACTGTGTTCACTGGGGAGGCTTAAGCCCTATTCTGTCGTCACTTTATACAAAGTTTGTCAATTACATTCCGTAATTATACTTTGATACGAGGGATTAGATACTATCAGATAAAATGAGAGTGCGACCTTTTCGATGGATTAAATTAATGTTTGTAACGAACTCTTGTTGCAGATTTTGAAACCGTAACAATTATTGGGAAAAACTTCGTTCGATTTTATGTAAACATAAAGAAAATCAGATTTTTTTTCTAATATCTACTGAGTGTTATTTGTTACGACCATCTTCTTTCAAGTAACTGGTAAGGCTATCAAGCAACTGGTAAGACTATCACTATTTCTATTCAAGTTTAAAGACCATCGTTTTTCAGAATTGTGTCCTAACGTTTCCTGAGTCCGAGTGGCTGACTTCTTCAGAGATCTATTCATCTTCAATATTTTACCGATAACTCAGGGATTTCTATTCCACAAGTTCTATTTATGCTGCTTCAGGTAGTCTTGTTCATTAGTTACGTTTCTTGGTTCGTACCTATGCTTGTCGTAGCGTTGGAATTTGACAACATGTCTTAACCAGCTGTCATTAAATTATTGTTAGTTGTTCTTTTCCTCGTATTTTCTCTTCTGTCCTACTAAAATTCTCCCTATGCTTGTGGATCTCTTTTGCTTTCAGTACAAGTACAAGTCGACTATGATACCCCTGGTCGTGGGCAATAAGTTTAGCGTCTTCAAGAGGTATTCTGTGATTTTCTTCATTGAGCGCTTGTTCTGCAGATCTGTACCTTTGGCCAATTCTACAGTTCCTCCAGTGTTCCTTCAGCCTTGTTCCCACGGATCTTTTAGTGGTTCCGATACAAACTTATCCGCAAGTACTCGGTATGCGATCTCGGCAGCTGCTAGTCTCTTTTGTCTTCTGTCAGCCTAAGGCATTGTTGTATTTTCTTGGTCGTCTTGAAAACCGTTTCAATTTTGTGTTTTCCCAAGAGTTTTCCAATTCTGTCAGTGACCCTAGAGATATATGGTAGGTATTCACGTGCAAGCAGTTGAGTATCCTTAGTTTTTTTGACTTATGGAAGTCTTTGGTTTCGTAGTCTTGTTGATCTCGTCTTCACTATGTCCATTGGATCTCAACGCCATTTGAAAATGCTTCAGTTCTTCTTGTAGATGTGCCGGTTCCCAAATATTTCGTGGTTGTGGAAATAATTTTTCAATTTTGACTCGGATGGTGGTTCGATAGTGCATTCGTGTTTTCCAAGACCAAGACCGAGACCGAGACCGAGACCGAGACCGAGACCGAGACCGAGACCGAGACCGAGACCGAGACCGAGACCGAGACCGAGACCGAGACCGAGACCGAGACCGAGACCGAGACCGAGACCGAGACCGAGACCAAGACCAAGACCAAGACCAAGACCAAAACCAAGACTAAGATTAAGACCAAGACCAAGACCAAGACCAAGACCAAGACCAAGACCAAGACCAAGACCAAGACCAAGACCAAGACCAAGACCAAGACCAAGACCAAGACCAAGACCAAGACCAAGACCAAGACCAAGACCAAGACCAAGACCAAGACCAAGACCAAGACCAAGACCAAGACCAAGACCAAGACCAAGACCAAGACCAAGACCAAGACCAAGACCAAGACCAAGACCAAGACCAAGACCAAGACCAAGACCAAGACCAAGACCAAGACCAAGACCAAGACCAAGACCAAGACCAAGACCAAGACCAAGACCAAGACCAAGACCAAGACCAAGACCAAGACCAGGACCAAGACTGAGCCAGTCTTGTCTTGGTCTTGAAACATCTACCAAAGCCAAGACTAAGACAATATTCATTTTTCGATGCCAAGACCAAGACTGATCAGTATCGGTATACTTTCCACTTCACCTATCGCTCCAATTTCGGAAAAACCCTGTATAAAGGTGGATAGATAGATATTCTCCTTCAGAACCGTGGTCTCCCAGATTGCCGAATATTACCATTTATATGAATTATTTAGAAAGTAAAGAACTGATTGATGGAGTTGAGTTCAAGTACGTTTTTCTGTTGAAATAACATACCACCAATTGCTTAGGGTAGACATAAATATTCTTTGGAATACAAAGAATGCAAGTGAGTTTGGTAACTTTGAGCTCCATCTCTTTGCTACCTAAAAAAGTATGTGAATTGTGATATGGATATCTTCAGCTTGCAATATGTATAAGTGCACTTGTATCCTTTTCATTCTTATTGGATTCTGGTGGTGTTGGGTGATCAGACCCACATCATTTTGTAATTTTTTTAACCTTCCTATTTCATTTAAAATTTTCAAAAGTTGATGGGGTGATTATTTGTCCTATTTGCCGCTATGTTGACAATATTATTCTTCTCCTTTAAAACCTTGGTAACCAAAATAAGGCAAATAAAAAAAACTTGTTGTTGGGCTTTAGTACCCGCATGTTAGGGTAATAAAGCACAAAAGTTATGCAGAATTTTGTTTATTGATTGTATGTATGCGATCATTACTATGATAAATGAACAAAAATAATAATTGTTTTCAATATAATTGAAAAACGGAATTCTAACGAAGTAATGAAATAACTTTTTCTTACAAACGTCAAAAAATCACAAGGTTCGCGCATTGACAACAATATGCGAAGTGACCCTTTTCTTCATTTTTCTTCGTTATACCATGACACCGTGCGCGAAGTAATGTGTAAAATACCTATTTCGCACACTGCATGTAAACTATATGGGATTTCCATATTCTAACCTATAAGGTCTTCAATCAAACAAAAATTCAAGAAATTGTTTATTTTTTACTTTATGGTCCCCAATCAAGCCAAAATCCAAGAAATCATTCATTTCTGAATATTCAACGATAATTAAGTAAGGCTTTTTAACACTTTCCAGATTGTTACAAAATTTTATAGTATCTATTTTTTTTTACATTTATAGAAAAATTTGTTTGCATCTCGTGCGCGAAATACTTTGGTGATCGAGAACCAAACCAGGCGCAGCCGAGTTGAAAATAGGATTTCGCGCACTAGATGCAAAATAACTATTTAACGAACTGATATATGAAAACTCCAAGAACATTCACGGCAGTAAAAATCCTCAACATATTCAACCGTCAATCCTATGCAAGTTTCGTGGATTCAAATTCCGTATTCTACACACATTCTAGCCTTATTACCAGGAGAGCACTTTTTCTCAATAATGCATTTTCCAGGAAAATGGACAATGCTTTTTATTTTTCCCTCACTGCAGAAGATAGTACCAATATTACAGTAGAGGATGGAGCACTAATAATAGTTAATTAGAACACGTCTCACCTTCTCGCGACTAGTGAATCATAGACTATACGGTTCATAATTCTCATAGAGCAGGTCGAAAAATAGAACAGAAATCAAACAGATACATAGGCTTCAAATTAAGTTTTACTTTGTCACTTTCTTACATCCTCTCCGCACTTTCAAATCCCGTAAAAACGTGAAAATGTATGATGAGTCACTATCAACAATTTAGAAACTAGACTATAGTGTTGTTAATGGCGGACTGAACCCAACGATTTTTTCGTATAGCTTCAACACTCGGATGATGCAAATAAACATGTTGACACTGAAACTGAAAATACCAGTCTCTAATGAAAAGGACGGAGGGCCTTATCAACCTCCCGGCCTTACCCCAACACTACTTCATTCCACAGGTGTTCTTATAATTTGGCAAAAGTTAATATGAATGAATAATTTTTAAGTAGTTACTCGTGGCCAATGACAGTGGAAAGTTATGGAGGGAAGCAAGTAAGTAAGCAGAAACAACCTGCAAGCCAAGGTTCCAATACCGCAAACAGCTTAAACTTCTAGAATCAGATTCATTATACGATAAGAATTTTGCTACTACGATATGGATGATGTTTGCCACTGTATGTGGAAAACACATTAAGTTGTGGTACGTGTCCCATGTTTTACATTGGACAAACAGACATAATTTCAAAATTAGAATAACTGAACATAGAAACAGATTTGTGAACTGAAAAACAAATCAACTTTCACTATCCATTCATGAACACAAAACCACATTCAAAAATGAAAAAACCTCCATCTACTGTTGGCTTGAATGAATGATAATAATGATAAACTTCCTCATGAACACACATAAGTATAAGTATATATGCAGTCACTGTCCACTGTTGTTCTGGCGTTGAATGTGGTCATTATTACGCATTGGCCAAAGATGAAACGGACTGGTTTAAGTTTGATGATAGTTGTGTCACTGAATGTTCTGACTATGTCTTGAATTTATTGGAGCCTCTGGAAATGGCCTACATTTCATTTTATGAGAGAGAGGACATTGGCAGATCGGGATCTTCAGATGATATGGTGCTGCAGGTTTTTCCGAGTTTTCCTGCAGCTGAAAAAGCAAATGCTCCACTGGAATCAATCAAGTCGCCCCAGAGCGCCAATTAATTTTTGTTGTTGTTTTATATTTTGTATTACTACTGTTTTATTCTTTTATTTGTGCATTTTAGATTAATAAATATGATTGTTATTATTTGTCAAGTATTTCTGTTCCTTTTTTTTTCTTTTCAACCTTGGTTATTGTGAAATCTTCTCAGAAGATTGCATGTGTTTAACAGACTATACTTGAACGAAGATCCCACTCAAAGAAACAATCATTTGAAACAGACGATGGTATGAGCATATGCTCATAAAATACAGTGTTCACCTTTTCGATAACTACTACTTGGAAACTCCGAAAGAAACAATTTAGCGTCTCAGCCCTGGATCTTCGAACAACACAGGCATTTAGAATTCGTTAAAGAAGTATATGGATGGGTGTAAAAAGCGGCAAAACGATAAAGATCGGCAAAGACCACGATCCTCGACTGCTATATAAGTGTGGGAAAGGAAACAGACGGAAGGCGACCACTCGGAAAATTCGTTTGTGAAGGAAAATGGAACGGGGTTTTTCTAGAGACAAATGATGTGGGGTGATGTGCATCCATACTAATGTGCTTGCTCTTTCTGGGATAGACGCCCTCGATGTATCGAATTGCCAAACTACCGAAAATTGTTTCTAAAACGTTTAATTTAACACCATCACCCTTGGTAATTTGTTTCCACTTCTTTTGTATTCGATTGTGTTTATCATTTCATACAGGGACTGGAGTAAGTGCTTCATCATGTTCGCTTCCAAAATGAAGATTGAATGATCCCAATTAATTCTCACATATTATCACAACGTTCAATTCGACTTATGAATCCTAAATTTATTTTAGTGTCGTCTTAGACGAAGATTGCGAATGTATTTAATACGAGGAATATAAAAATTACATATTCAACGATTAATATGGAATCACAGCCTTCTCAGTACCACAATGAAGGGTTTTTGTGCCAGTTTATAGGATAATATGTGTGTATTTATATATAGAAAATATCGAAAAGGAACATTGGTACCACCCAAGTCGTCCACAAGCGAAGTTGTCCAACCTATTACATAAGATCCTTTTCGAAAACACAGAGATGCTACGAATATCAATACATTATCCAAGCAGAATGTAATTAGAATTCATAGAAATACACAAACAACAAGAAATAAAAATGTTACAGAGCTGAAAATAGCCAAAACAAATAGGCTGGTTCACAGTTGCTTTTTTGGAAAATTTTTTTTTTCGGCAACCGCCCGGGAAGTATCTACTTCCTTTTTCTTTTTTTGGGGAAAGTATGGCACTTCTCCGCATAGTCCGGGAAGTGCTCAAATATTAATATTAATATTGATATAAATAATAATTAGATTGTTTCCGTAAGTATCTATCTTCTGCTCGAATTTCAATATTCAATACAAATATGAACTGAAATGGTCGAAATTTTGTTCTACAAAGATATATAATAAATAGAGACTAAAGGTCGACCTCCACCCAGCTGTTAACCGGATGAAAAATACTGTTTATGGAGTTTCATAAATAAAGACATAGACCTATAATGGCTTGCCTATCAAAATGTGGTCCACACTATATACAGTCAGAAAGAAAATTTCAGCATACGAAAAACTTTTTTATTATCGATTTGTCAGAGAAATTTTAATGCCCATAAAAATTATTGCATTGCAAAATACTTACATATGAGTTGTCAAAATTTCAAATTTAATTTAACAGTATACAGGGGAGAATAATAAATAGGAATTTCGATCAAGTGTAAACTATCCTTTATTTTTGACATTATCAAAAAGTTTATTTGACGAGGTTGTTTGGAATTGAAAACAATATTTAAATTTGGAATCACAGCCAGGGTAGTTTACTCTTGCTTAACATTTAATTTTTTGTTGTTCCTTTTTTCCTTCTGTTGGAGATATAAATTATTGGATATTTGGTTAGCTTATCTATTTGGGATTGAGATTCATTATTAGTTTTCTTATAGGCAATATTATTTGCCTATTTTGAATGAATTGTCAATCGTTTTTTCCTCCCTAGGGAGGAAAAGTATGAGTTTCCTCCACGATTTGGGGGACGAAAGTGTGTAATTTCTATAGGGGTAGGAGGAAAAATAGTGTACGCAACATGTCCGAAATAGTAATTTACCTAACAAGTGCGAAAAGACACTTTCCGTAAGAGTAAGGTACAATATTTTTCCTACGAGTGTTTTTGTCCATCTTATATTTATGAAAAAACAAGGTTTTTAATAAACAAGTTTTTATAATAATGCTACAAAAAGTTGAAAAAAAAGTAATAGTATGCACGCTGAATTTTTTATCGTTGGTAGATCATGTGATTCTCATCACGAAATCAGTCTTCAGACTCTTGAGTAGCGGTGGGTTGCACAGATACAGGGTGTTGAATATAGAAAATTAAATCAATTTTTTATTCATAATTTCCACAGTTTTGGAAATTTCACAGTTTAATTCGAAGAAATATTTTTGTTCAATAAGAACTTTATTTTAAAAGACAAAAAGGGTATATTGATCCCTTTCATCCCCTATTTTTCTTCCGTAATTATTTGAGAAGGACTTCGTAAATTTCAGGATGAGTCTGAATCTTACCTGTGGTTGATCTGAGTGAAACTTAATGCTCGCCAGGAGCGATGGACTTACCCAGTTTTGCGAAAAATTACATTAGGGGACAATATACCTGGGCTCAAATTTCCATCGGATTCGGAATCAGTACACCAATTGCACTACCAATACAGATTGTACAGTTTGTATCACTTTTCATGGAAACACCCCCGCATCTTCCGTAACGATTGGATTGGAACTCTGTAAATTTTGGGATCGTTAGGTATACAGGCAACGAGTCTGAGTGACATGAACTGCTCGCCATGAAAATTAAGACAAATTTGGTTTTTCAGAACTGAAAATTTTTCAGCAAAAATCTGTACTGGGAGTGATTCCGAATCCGTTAGAGTTTTGAGTCTATAATGTCCCCTAATATGATTTTTCGCAAAGCTGGGTAATATAAGTCCATCGCTCCTTCTGGCGAGCAGTGTATTTCACTCAGATCGACTTCAGGCAATATACCCATCCGGAATTCATAGAGTTCCACTCCAATAGTTACGGAAGATACGGAGGTGTTTCCATGAAAAGTGAATTGGAAATTTTCCATCGAATATCTGTACTGGTAGTAATATTGCTGTCCTGATTCCGAATCCGTTCGAATTTTGAGCCTAAGTATATTTTCTTCCAATGAAATTTTTCGCAAAACTGGGTAAGTTCATCGGTCCTGGCGAGCATTAGGGTTCACTCAGATCAACCACAGGCAAGATTCAGACTCATCCTGAAATTTAAACAGCACTTGTGAATCAAACTAAGAGCCAAGCCAACTAGCAAATCGAGTGGAAATTACGCGCGAGACCACCCTCCAAATAGCGCGCACCAAAACATCATCATACATGGTGTGCCAGAAACGAGAGCTTAGTTTCAGTGTAACGTCAAAAAGGGTCTTTCATCCACCGCATTGAAGATTACTGCCGCAGTTGCAGTAGAAATGTTTGGAGATTTTATTCAAAGAAAGAAACTTATCGTCAACTGGTATATAATAAATACAGTTTTCTGAATTTACAATTCATAAGTTTGTGAAAGTTCCCCTAGGTGTCTCCTCTGTCTCCAAGGAGTGTCATTCTGCCGTTGAGAAATTTGTTCTCTGCCATTTTGTAAAGCTTCGTGTATGGTAGTGTCACGTTTTAATTAATAATGCTCATTGATTTGATTTTCTAGGGTTCTACCCCCATTTCATATATATAGAAATTAATTAAAATAGTACATCATGCACTCTTAGTGCCTATATTTTTATTTTATACTATTTCTCTCTCCACACATTGTAAGTATAACAATTGTTTGAATTTCTACACGTTGTTAACCTTATAATAATTTTTTCAGGTTCTCTCTATTATGAATTTTGTACCAAACTGATGATGAACATATATATGTTCGAAACATGTCTTTAAGATAGGATTTCTATCCTGGTCTTATTGAAATCTTTGTGGAGACGACTTTGTGTTCTTTTTCCAAAAAAAAAAATATCGTTAAAAAAAAAAAAAATCGTTTTTTGTTGCGAAAACGCTAACCCAGAAAATATATATTTGTACGCCCATGGTCGGTTTACTTTGATAACTACTTAGGTGTCATTACTCATATATAAATTAGGTATCGATAAACTGCTATAAATTAAATTTCCGTTCTCTATAGAATTTATATTAAATTATCTGTAAAATAAATACTTTTCTTTCGTTTAACGTGCATTCGATATAAAATTCAACGAAATTCAATTACTTTCTGTGATATTTCTGCCTTTGATCCACGGGATGGCATGTCAGGCGTATAAAAGTCCTATTGAGAAACTGGCAGGAGGTATAATAGAAAATGAAATGTAATTTAATTTAAATATTGAGTGTTTGATTCTGAAGTACGACAATCGATCGATATTGTGGAAAGTTTAATATCGCTTTTGTATTGGCATAAATATCAGAACAATATAAGCGATGATTGATTGATATCATATTGTAGATGAATGAAAATGTAATTGCCTTGAAAACCGAATTGAAATGTGTGGATTGATTTTCCAAAAATCGATAAAAAATAAAAAAAAATAAAGACAAGCTTTTTTTCGAATACTCTGAAAAGTTGAAAATAATATCTTTAGATCTTTTCAGTGCATGTGACGGTGAGCTTGTATGTTTTTTGATATTTTGTTACGCCGAGAAAAAGGTTTTTTTGCAGATAATAAATCAATTTGTTCAAACGTAGTTAGCTCAATATTAGCAATTTTGTTTAGTATTCAAACAACCTCGTTAAACATAACACAGTTATTTCAGAAATAACTAACATACATCAAAATATTCGTTACCTGCTGATTTTTTGACATTAAAACATATTACTTGGGCTACAAAATAAAAAAAAATTTATTCAGCATATTTCTTATTTATCAATTTTAAAAAAAATTATTTTTTGATAATTATTCGTTGAATATAAATAAATGTTTGTTAGATTTGAGTTAGTTTGGGATAAAAATATGACATCATTTGGACAAAACTAACGACTCTGTAAGCGACGGGAACTTTATAGTCACCAACATAATAATTTCCAGAAAATGTAAATTTGTTAACTGTTAACTAAAAGGATTTGGCGGTTGCAAATTATTCGACAAATCCAACCCCTCCGCAGAGATTTCTACTTAAAAAAAAAAACAATATATTGTATTTTTTCAGATTGAACGATTTCAGAAAAAGAAAATTTTCGACTGATTCTACTGAAACAGTCCCAGATACAGATTTTGTCAAAAATTCATGCTCCCTACTGAAGAGGCGAGGATAAATTGAGAAAGGCATAATTCAAAAAGCGTTAACTCAAATTTTGCAACTTAGTTTTCACCTACTTCTTGGTGTTTGACTTTGAAAAACTGATGATTTGACAGATAATAATCTTTAGGTCCATTTCTTTTTTTCTGGGTTGAAAAAATATAGGGTACACAAATTCAGTGCTAAATATAACGAAGAAATTTGTTTCTTGAAATTACAGAAGGAAAATAGATTCTGAAACGACTGTTCTCGAAATTGATCAGATGGTCACTGATGAACCAGTTTATGGGAAAGTTATAGAACCACCTTTTTGAGGCACCATGACTGAGCGAAAAATTAATATCAGGAGCAAGAACAGGACAGAGTCCTGTGATTTTGCGAAAGAAAAAGTGAGCAGTAGCAGTTGGTGGCAGTATCAAATATCTCTTAACGAGAAATTCTTGTATATTTATTCTTACTAACGGCTTTAACGATTTGGATGAAAAATATTATTCAGATGAGGTATTTCCTGAAAAAACTTGATTCCACTAATGATAATAGGAATGATGATGTGAATTTTAAAATTCTATTTTCACCCACTTTAAATTATCATAATCTGAAATTTGGCACACATATCAAGGACCTAGAATACAATTCAAACAAATTCTTCAATTTTATTTTATTGCGGTTTTTGTGACACCCTGTAAGTAGTTGATTTTTCAGACATTCTGGAAATAAATGTTGGTCCGATTATCTGTATTGTGAATGTTGTTTGCATATTGTCGTAAATACATTAAAATATCGCATTTCTGAATTTGAATGTTGCTGTGAAATATTTATTCTTCACGATATTCATATACGATAATATCGATATAAGAACATGTATTTATTGAACATAAAAATTACCATGTTTTACTAATTTTATTTTTCTTTTTTTTTTAGTCGTTTGTCTCCAGGTTTCCATTCATTGAAAACAGAAGTATCATTTTTTTATTCGGCAAATTTCATTAAACAAATATTCTAAGGATCGATGATGATAAATAAACACTAACTATCTCAGTCAATGAAGTATTTCATGACATGTTGATATGTCAAATGAGTTTTTCTATCTCACGAAGTCCCATCGGATGTATACTCTATCACTTTCGTTCATATTTTTATCATTTTTTCAAAATCAGCATTTTTTTCTTGTAATTGAACCCTATTTTTATCAAATGCGTGCGCTCCTGTCGGTTGTGGGAAGGTCACAGTCTATCGCTACCTTCTCTCTTCACCGCAGCCCGCGCGACCACAAACTGAGCGACTTCAGAACGATCCGTGTTGTAGGTATGGCAATGCTGAGTCCATCTGTATTTATACGATATTATACGTCCATGCTTACACCAGATGAGAAAGAACAGATGTATAAGGAGGTCATTATTATCTCTCTATAGCTGTTGATCAGTGTTTATAACAGCCTTCATTAAAACTTTGATTAATAACCGCCAAATTGAGTGTTAAATTCATTACACAAAGTGAATAAATTGAAGATTAATTAACCATTGATAATTTAAACTTGCTAGGCCGTCGCTTAACAAGGTTAAAATTTGCATTTGAGGACGGAAAGCACTTTACAGGCATAAACACAATTAGGAGGGGGCGAGCAACCGCTTCCACCCCGCTCGACCTGTGCTCGCAGGGCGGAGAAGGGCGGCTGATGGCCCCAATGATGAAACACACCACTAGACGAAGAACTTATACTGAAAATTATTTAGAGAAACCAAAGTTCCAATAAACAACGTGAGTATCAGTTTATGCTTGTTCTTACATAGTGACGCAAAACAACGGTACACTGATAAAAAGGAAGTCTTCAATCAAATATATATATATATATATCCTCTTGAACATAATAATCTTCTGAAAAGAATAATTAATTCTTATTGATGAATATACTCTTGATTCAAACTTATTGAACTGTTTGCTTCTTTACATAAATTCTCTTGGAATGAATTTGTTTGCATTAATACATTCCAACTCTTTACCCTAGAGAACACTTACTTGTGAAAAATGCTCCTTTTGACTCAAGAACATAATTTCTTGGCGAAGGTTAGGAGGAAGCAGCACGTGGCACAGTCAACCAATGAGCTTCACTCTAGCGGGTGCACGCGAAACCCCGCACCGGAACGGCACGAACCCACGCGAAAGCGCGCACTGCGACTGCTGACTGGGACCTCCTGTTTGCTGTTACCCGCGTTTGGTTTGGGGGTTGTGTTTGGATCATAATTTAAGTTGTTAGTTTTGTATTTGTCACAGTGGTTATGTGCAAATGTGCTGCTACAGAAGTGCAATATGGCGGTCCAATTATTTCTGCACGATTTGAATTTAGGTCATTTATGGACCAGTTGTGAAAGTAGGTTGAAGATATTTTTGTTTTCAACAGGTGTGTGATAATGGCGGATGACGCTGTCGTTTCTATATTCGATCGCATTTCTATGCGTCACCGAATAGGTACCTACGTTGATTATATAGTTTCTGAAATTGAAATATCACAAAACTATTCTCATATATAACCATTATACCTCAATTGTTCGCAGTTGTTCTGTTTCTTGAAGTGTACCATATGAACAGTTTTGGTACAGGAATGCGGAGATGCTCTTGATAAATTAGCGGAAACAAAGGAAGTCGAGTTGGTATGGGTCCCTGGTCACAGGGGGTGCCGGGAAACGAGGTGGCAGATGAGCTTGCCAGAACCGGTTCCGCTGCGCCGTTCTGTGGACCGGAGCCAGTACTAGGCATTGCAAGAGGTCAAATCTCTTCTACCCTAGATGAATGGGTGGAAAGAGAACTGAACGAATCTTGGAGGAATACCGCCGGCTGCAGGCAGTCAAAAGACTTTGTGGCCGGCTCTAGCAAGTCAAGGATCTAGAGTGGACGGACATACTGACCTTCGCTAGAAGATCACAAAGGTTCGGAAAGGAAGACTAGAAGAGACTAGGAGAGCAGGGGATGGCAAAAAGGGCCGATTGGGGTCTACTTGTCTGGCTGCGGCAGCGGCCTCCCCATGATTACTACTACTACTACTACTACTACCATATGAACATGGCTTCCACGACATTTTTTTATAACCCAGTGCACATTTGTACTGAACCTCCAAATGCAGATAATCTTGAATCAAAAATGTATTGCATTATGAAGAAGAATATCGTTCTTTATTGAAGTTGAAATATTCTTGCCTCAACCAACTCACACCATCGAACAAAGAAAGTATTCTCAATAGTGTTCATTATCAAAAATAAAATATTCTTGCACCAAACAACTCCCATTATTCAGTGAAGAAAGTGTTCATATGTCTCAAAACAGTTTCCTATCAAGTGGTCAAGAGGATTCCGTCAAAAAATCAAACTAATATTTGTTGGACCTATTCAAGAATACAGTCGACTTGATGCAAAAAATCCTTTTTATCAGTGTAGTATTTTTCTGATTCTTTGTTAGTATTGAAAATGTACAAAGGCGTTAGTTTTTGTTTTTTTTCCATCCCGACTTCTAACTCGGGATCTCGAGATCCCGACTTAGACGTCTGACTTATAATCCGGTTCACAAGTGATATTTTGTCAAAAAGCTGACCTAGAACACCGAAAATTATGATTTTGGTCTCATTCGATTCGAAATGGCACCTAGAAAAAAATGTTGAACTGGAACAATTGAGTAAACAAAAAAATTGGTTGGGTTTTTTTGCAGATATTTCATAAACTATTTGAGATAGGTATCCAAAATTTGAAAAAAGATACTCAAAAAGCAGGATTTTCCTCTCTGTACTGTACCGACAATATTTATAATTTTAATATAGAGGTGAAACTTGGGATTGAAGTGGGTGATCCTTGCATGTGCGACGACCGATTCAGAAGAATGATAAAAAAATATTTCAACCGTTTGAATATGAATATTAAGAAATAAAAAAATATTGGTACTATCTAAATACATGAATAAACAATAATCCATCAACAAAAAATGTTTACCCCAGTTTTTTTAATCAACTATGCCTTTGTTGCTTGGTTAATTTTTACCTATTTTTGTTGTTACCATAAAACCATGATTATTTAGAAAAACTGAAAACCTAGATTTTTTTACTTCTTCAAGCTATTCGCGAAAGGATTTAAACTCCTTTGTAGAAATTAAGACATTTTGATTTTTCACTTTTCTATTTTAAGGTATTGAAAAATCAAAATTGCAAATTATTAAGCATTCAGATTTTTTTTAGTCATCCTCATTATTCTGTTCCCTTATTGTGACAAGCTACATAACAATAATTTTGAAAAAATTGTAACTTCCATTGTTCAAATAATAGTTATAAACGATAGCATTGTTAATAGAAATTTTGAAAATATTTCTTTAAGAATTTAGTCCTTGAAGAAAGTAATGATTCATAAGAAA
Source organism: Chrysolina haemoptera (assembly GCA_958298965.1). NCBI lineage: Eukaryota > Metazoa > Arthropoda > Insecta > Coleoptera > Chrysomelidae > Chrysolina > Chrysolina haemoptera. The sequence continues at coordinate 9,760,043 of OY282590.1, read as the reverse complement.
AAAAATCGTTTCTGAAAGAAAATTATTGCTAAAAACCGCAACGCAAATACTACTTAACAATTAATTTTTGTTGCTTCATGTTTATATTGACGAACCACTTCTTAACATGATTTATCACGTTTTTTTATATCATAAAAAAAACATATATTTTTCATTAGTTTAATAAACAAACCATTTGATATAAACAAATGAATTTTTGCACTATATTTTTTTAAAATACTAAAACAATACTAAAAAAACCATGTGCAATTTTGTATGGAATTTAAAAAAAATATGAAGAAAAATTTTCATTCATTCATTCAGAAATGCACATGGTTGTTTTTATTATTTTTTTAGTATTTCAAAAAATATAGCGTAAAAATTGTTTACAACAAATAGTTTGTTAAATATACAGATGAAATAGTATATTGTACAATGAGCATGAAATGGCATACATTTCCCACGAGTAGGTATATGAAATTTTGTAGTACGAGCGTAGCAAAACATCACTGTGAACCGAACTATAAATCAGAAGTCTAAGTCGGGATCTCGAGATCCCGAGTTAGAAGTCGGTTTTGAAAAAAAGATAAAACCGTGGCCCTTCTACGCCTTCGTAATAATGAACATTTTGTATCAAGTATTTTTTTTAAGTTGTGGTTACGGGAATACCTTCCTAAGTAGCGGGTTCCAAAGCTTTGCTATTCGTTGGAAGAACGAAACCTGAGAAAGAGAATTTTTGACATGTCTGCAAAGGGACGGTACATGGATGTGAGGACTGTGCTCGACGGGTTAGTCTCGATGGGACCGCTAACGGTGGAAAAATTGATGATAACCTACTCTTCGAGTATCATAGCGTTTCCTTTCAGGCAACCACAGACGAAGAAGTCTATAAAACTTTACTTAAAATAAAATCTGATGTAGTAGGACCTGATAATTTGAGTATCAAAATGATATTCCATTGCTGTCCGTACATCACTCCATGAAAAATGTGATTTATTTGTAATATCTAACAGAAAACAACTACCAGCTAGGGAAGTAGTTGTTTTCTGTTAGATATTACAAATAAATCACATTTTTTATTTTTCAATTTTCATGGAAAATGTCCCCCTCTTCAACATGAAAACCTCCCAAGAGGTTGTCTTGAACGATGGAAAATAAAGTCTCAAGTTTTCTTTCAGACGCAGATGATTCTATAGATTTCATGAATATCCTATTCATATTTTCGAACTAAAAAATATGTGTGATATATGGAATGATTTAACACACCTATTCAAGATTCTGTGTATCCAAATATTTGGAAAAAGTGTCAGGTTATTCCTTTGGCTAAAATATCGGTACCCATGAGTTCAATTCACTTGCGTCCTATCAGTATCCTATGTGCGATATATAAAAGGCTTTCGAAAAAATTATTGATGCTCAAGTGCGAATTTATCTCGATAATAATGAAATTCTTCCCTCCTCTCAGTCTGGATTCCGATCGGACTACAGCTGCACAACCACTTTGCTAAAAGTTGTCGATGACATCCATTCATCAATTGATCGCAATAAACTGAACATATTGGTGCTGATCGATTATTCCAAAGCGTTCGATAGATTCAACCATCAGCGACTATTGGGTTTACTGAAATATCTTGTTTTTTCCGTTAATGCAGTTCACTTACTGGGCAATTATCTGCTGAGTCGTTTCCAGTGCATATCACTGAAAGGAAACATATCAGATTTCTTGGAAATACTGAATGGTGTCCCACAAGGTTCAATTTTAGGTCCTCTTCTATTCATACTGTATACATCTCAATTTTCCCATTATCTACACTATGCCAATATCCATAGCTATATGCTGACGACGAACAAATGTATATGTAATGCGATGAAAATCTATTGGAGCAGCTTGTCATAATATGTTGGCACAGATCTGGATTCTCTCATGGAGTTGTCGAAAAAATATTGCCTTACAGCAAATTCTACTAAATCATTCCTTATGCTTTTTGGGTAATCTGCTTCAAGAAAGAGATATTTGAAAGACATCGAAATATTCCTCGAAAACAAGGTTTTGCCTCTCAAAGATCAAGCCATAAATCTTGGTCTGATAATTGACTCTTTCCTCAAATTTTCTTCCCACACCTCATTGATTCTGAAGCGCGGCTACAATTATCTTAAATCGATTTACTCCAATATAGGTATAGAGAAATACTGAATGATAATACCAGAAAAATGTTATGTGAAGCAACTTTCCCACGCCAACTATGCTGATGTGGTAAATGGATCACACTTATTGAAAAACGACTCAAGGAGATTGCAAGTTTTACAAAACTCTTGTGTTGCGCCGACGGGAATATCCATATATCACATCATCTGAAAAGAGTGGGGTGGATGAAGATGGAAACGAGGCGGATATAACACTTTATTTCACAAAATAATTTATTCTAAGAAACCTTGAATCCCATCACTTTTAGAACCACGCTGAAAAATTATTTATCAATGATAAATCAACTGTAGAAATAAACCCATTTGAATATGACGTCTGAGTTAGTTTGACAGCGATAAATAAGCATGCAACTTTTTTATCGCGATAAAAATGCCTGTTCCTCAAAAACAGGCTTCATCTAGTAAGCAAGTCCCTTCAATTTCTGTTATGACAGCAATGATTGTTCAGTAATGTTGACACAATCTGAATCGTTTTGGGAAATTTTCATCTGAACAGATTACAAAACGCATTACTATAATTGTTAATAACTGCTCCTTCAAATAATATGTTTTAATCAATGTTATTATTATTGTGGTGTATTTATATTTTGTCGTTAATTTATCTTGCCAAAAAAGCACTCGAACTTTTCTTTTATTGAATAAATTTCTTTCTTCAACTCAAAATTTTTCCATCAGTAATTTCACTCGAAAAACTGACATTAGACAAAATTGCTCGACCAACGGTCTCGCAATTTTTTCATGTAAGTTTTTCTCGTGACATTACTGATTGACAAAATTATTTCGTTGAAGAAACAAATTTATCCGATAAAAAAAAGCTCTTGTGCTTTTACTGGTGAATAAAATACCCAATTTAGTATCCTGTTTCAACTGATAGTTTAGCAAAACGTAAACTTGTTAAATAATATCCATCCGTTTCCCGCAATATCGGAAACAGAACAATCATCAGTGGAAATGTGAACATAAATAAGGGCAAGGGCTCGCTCGAACCGCGCTTTGCGCTGCTCGCTTAGGAATAAGAAGGGCTGGCCGGAAGTGTCAAGTGCACGCGCACTTCCTCTGCCATCTGACTGGGCAACATCCATCAATCACCCCCGTTCGTTAATCCTCAACACAAGATGCAGTTCGCACGTTTAACCCTTACCCTAATCAACCGCAGTCAAGGAGACTGTAATGAACGTTTTGTGGACACAATTCCGAAACAGATTACCTTCACAACTCCACGCTCGGTCCCCCGAATGGCGAACCACCCTAATACAGACGCTAGCTACCGTTCTGTATTTTTTTTAGGTCCACGAAATAACTCATTTGCAGAGTCAACTTCAAGGTTTACAAAACAAGATTTTTCAGGTTACCACGCTTGAAAATGGCCAGGTTTTTTTAAAGCTCTTCTACATAGTGAATATAGGTCTAATTCGATCGTTTTTACCATAAACTGGAATTAAAATAAATTCTAAGCTATAAAACTGAAAATAAATGAAAATGCAGTTTTGACTGAAGTTTAAACATGTCAGACTAAATGTGGCAACATTGTTTGTCCCGGCACGTGATGCACGATCACGCACGATGGTCAATACGAACGAACGAACTTTGTTGATGCTTGAACCGATTTCAGCATTGCCACATGCAAAGAAATTTACTTAAATTTAAAGAAATTGTCGAATGTTTGAAGAAATAGGGATTTTCGATTGGAAATCAATGAAATCTGAAGAAAAACTAGCAGCACCTATCGAACCAATATTTGAGTTATGGAATAGAGTAAATCCAGTTGAACACATTTATAACACCAGAACTACGTCACTTTCACTCGATGCGCGTATTGCCAACAAAGTTGGCATTCTCAAGAGCATATAAGCTTATTGCGGAACGCGCGTCCACTAAGAGTGACGAGGTTTTGGTGTTTTGGGTAGCTTCTATTTCTTGAATTGTATTCACACCAAAAGGTTCCAAATATTCACTTATTCGAAAAGTATACTAAACTAATAACTTTGATTCATTCAATAATATAATGAGGCAGGATATTCAGGAACAAATACCATTTTGATGTAATATTTGTGTTTGTTTAGGTACAAATTTATTTAGATTAGGTTATTTATTGGGATTTATAATTTTGTCCGATTGATTTGCTTTTATTTGGAATATATACTAGGTAAAATATTCAATATACCAGGAAAATATTGAAGTTTTGCATTGAATATTCCGTAACCTTGGTTTTTGCGCATGCGTATAGGTTCTATTAGGTTTCATTATTCTGTCGGATCGATTCACTTTCATTTGGAATATGAGTTCATTTATTCCCAAACGTTTGTTATACTTATATGTACCTGAAACTAGGAAAATATTTAAATTTTGCATCGAACATTTCGTAACCTTGGTTTTCGCGCATGCATGTTTTTTGGAATTCTAGGGATTTTCAGTAGGATTTGTCTGAAGATTTTCCAAAGTTTGGTCTGGCAACACTGACCGATTTATTGTTTTGTTTTGTCTATTGGTGCAATATAAGTGATTAGCGTTTTGCAAATATGGAAACTATTGGACTTTCTCTGCGGCGTAATGCAGCAGAATTTAATGTCAAATTGTGTATAATTTGTCTACAACATAATAAAACTGAATTACACAAGTGAAAGTCATTGATGTGCGCGGATTCGGTGGGCATCTAGTGAACGAAAAGAAGTTGTTTTTGGAAGATTGAAAAGTGTATCCCAGGATGAGCTATTTTTATATCACATTGTTCTCAATAATAAAATTCATGAACACCAGACAAAATCAAAAAATGCCTACTTTCATATATATAGAACTCATACCTCATACTGGTGGTGGTATGAAAAATGTATTCTTCAAGGGACTACGAGAGTTTAACAATTTACCAAATGTTATTAAAGGGGAAAATACTGTGCAAGGGTTTAAAAGTAAATTGTTGGAATATTTAGACCGTTACTCAAATGGTTAAAATATATTTATATATGTGTATGTATATGTATATTTTTAATGTTCTCATTTCTATATATTTTTACTAGGTACGTGTGTGTACGTCTGTATTTGTTTCTCAATCGCTGTTATTTCTATTCACATTATTAACGTTATATTATATTATATTAACATTTATCTTGAACTAGGTAGATGGAACTCTGTGATTTGTAATTATTTATCATTTCTATTGTAAGATTAGGATATATCATATAATAAAGATTACTGCTACTACTACTGACCAACGCTTGTTACTGGACTTATACGATGAAAACACAAGTGGAAAGGGCGGCAAGAAAACTAATGGACGACAAAAACACTGAAAATATTTCGGACAAGCAGGACTCAGGTGAAGGAACTTCTGTATCACCATCGAAAAACTTTTTCTGTAAAAGAGTTACCTCCTATGAGCGCATCAATAAAACTATATATTTTGCGAGCATTTTTTATATAGTTTACAACCAAATCAGCTGTTTGGAAGAAAACATTACATCTTTAGATCTCCTTTTGTTTGGATACAAAATGGAAAATGATGATCTTATACCTAAATCCGTGGACAATATTTTTCCTTCAGCCGAAGAATTAGTTCCGAATTGCAACTGTGGTAAATATTCACGTAAAAATGGTTGTTGTTGTCGGGCAGCTGGAATAAATTGTTGTTCATTTTGTCGTTGCAACATAACACACGAGTGTACTAATCTTTATGATACATGATTCCATATTACTTCCTGTTAATTCCACCTATACCTGAATTTTTCTTTTGTTACTGACACTGATATTTTGGACTACCTTGTATAATAACAATAACTTAAATATATTAAAGATATATTGTAAATTCCACTTCAAAATTACAATACTTACAAACTCACGTCTTGAGTAAATAAAGAACATTTGTACACAAATATCATATTTTTCATTTCAATATATGACCACCCTGTATAAAAACCAAACTGACCATTTTTGGGCCTGGTAGATGTTAGATGTTACAAGGGAGCTGGCCCCTTGGCCTAATCCACTGCAACTTTTTCAGATCTATTGTGGAGGCTCCGATTGCTTATAGCACATCATCTAGCTTCGTCCATTTCATCAGACTGAGCAGATTTGATAATGGCCTCTCGAGATAGCTTTCCGCTCTTGGTTTTTCATCTCCAAGTTGTAGAAACCGCACCCTTGCTAGTCCTTCGCACTGGCACATTACGTGTATTGCGGTTTCCTCTTCTTCCTGGCAGAACCTGCAAATGGCTTCTTCCGCCAGATTTATACTATTCATATGTCTGTTAAGCCTACAATGGCCTGTCAGCGGACCTACTACTTGTCTGACGATCCTCCTTTTATAGCTGAGGATTTCCGTCGTGAATTTTGGCGAGCGTCTTTTGATGAACTCCTTGGCCTGTCCCAATCCTGGTCGGGTTTCCCACCACTCTTGAGATTTGTTTTGTACCCACTGTTTGGTGTGGGCTTTTGTGGTGGATTTTGCTATGCCGCAGAAGGGTTCCGGCCCAATGAGCGCTGCTGAAGAGCCTTCTCTGGCTAATATGTCGGCTCGCTCATTGACCAGGTGTTCCTCGTGGCCCGGCACCCAAGCTATGGTCACATTATTATGACTACCATTTCCAAGGCTAAGCTGGATGTTAAACTCCAACGCCGACTCCGTTATCTGTCTTTGACCCGTCTGTATACCAGACCGATTTTGCATTTACGGTTGGCCCATCGCGTCCGTTGGCATTCCCATTACTGGGCCTAGTAACCAAATGATTCTAAATATGTACGTCTAAGACAATATTGTCCCACAAAAATACAGGATGTATGGACTAGCCACCCTATTGCCCAAAACATACTGGAAGAGATCGATATATGACTGCGCGACAAATGTTGGATAACTCTTGATGAATGTTATTGAACTGTTCAGATTTGAATATTAGTGACGACAAAGTGCAGTGAGGTACTGAAAGATCATCAATAAATATTTGTGGGAACAAATTATACAGTGCGGCTTTTAATAGTCCCCTCCCCCTGTTAAATTTTGAACGGTTTTACGTAGAAACATGAGTAAAAAACCGTTACGAGTGTTTCACCAATACTACTTTTCGAAATGAAAAATATGGTGATTGGTCAATAGGGGGCGCGGGGGGGCAATCGACTCAAAATTTTAAAATGGCATGGGGGTTAAGTGGCACATCGTTGAAAAGAAAGAAAGAAAGAAATTAAACAAGAACACAGAATGTTTCTCATGAGAACGAATTAGGACAAAAACTCATCTAGACCCTTCCATGAAAAAAGCGCCCGAACAAAGTAGTCTATGGAACTGAAAAAGATCACCAAATTTTATATACACCAACACACCCATCAGGTAAACTCCGAACTTGTTGCAAATGAAAATTAAAAGGTGTACTAGCCTATCATGTAGAAACACAACTGTACAACTCAGGAACAATCCGTAATGATTCATATAATTTTTTTTCCAATCATCAAAAATGTGCTATTGAATCAAACACCTATATTTTGACTTGAATGTGATTTGTGCTCAAAGGAAGACGTTGTCCACATACCAGGAAAGCTCATTCAACATCAACTTCATTTACTTACATGTTGTGCTGAGTTGTGGTGTGCAAATATCCTAAATTTCTGCAACTTCCTATTGGTATTCATGCTGAAACTTCATTTTAAATCACCTGCTTCAGTTCCACATATGATGAGGAAAGGGGAACGGAGGAAAACTGATTTTGGCTATCTATATCTTTACGTCCAGGGGCGGAGCTTTCCTACACATACAAAAGGTAACTGTTTTTGGTAAAAATTTCTGAATTTTTCGCTTCTTCTGGTGGGTAGAACACACTGTATAATTTTCTGTTATTTTTCGTATACTTAGTTGCTTATAGTCTTGCCCATTATATTACAGTAGTGCTAGATATATTCTTGCGGGTAATTTCATCAAATTATGCATTGTATTATTATTATTATGGTGTTTCCATTCTTACAATCTATTATCAATCGCTCATTTGTACTTCAAGTGTTCAATCACTCATCAGGACCCATTCTGTTCAGCATTGTATTATAGCCATATTGTTTTTGTATTATTGTATTATTATTGTATTATTGTATTATTGTATTATTGCATTATTGTATTATTGTATTATCGTATTATAATATTATGGCAACAAAAAAACGCGTATACTAATTTATCTTCAATAAAAATTTCTATTCTTCCGAAAAATCCTGTTGATGATTTGATTTGCATAGGAAAATAAAATTTAACCCTTTGAGGTTATGGAACTTTATGATATTTTGAATAATTTCTGATATACTCCAGTTTCCATACAATATACCGATCTGATATTTGCCAACTTGACCAAAAATTTTCAATAAATAGAATAAATCGAGTATTTTCATTTTATTCGCCTAGCGCCTCAGATTGGCCCGAGAATATTATATAAGAAAAGCTATTTGCCGAAGCAAAACTTGCAGCCTCAGGCGAGCGAGCGTCTCGAATATAAAACGCCAATTGGTTGCCTTGTTGGGTGCAATTCAAAAACTGAAATTTCATTTGGAAGTTTCACATTTCCCCATGAGGTGGAGGTGAAGGTGTCTGTCTAGTGCTGTTAAGGTAAATACAATTAGATTCTGAAAAGATTATCTCTGACGTAAATTGTACTGAATGGGTAACAGTATTTCCACTTTGATAAAGAAAATGCATGTGTACATTAGTTTCGTGTACATTAGTTTCATGAACACGTACCTGGGTGACATACTATCAGTTAAGTCGTTTTGTTTACTGTAAGAAAACGTACGTCCATAAAATTATTGTAAGAATCAGGGGATTTAATTATTTAAATAAAATATTTTGTATAGACCAGTCAGTTTCATCACAATTCAACGACATACTTCTCATATCAAAACTTCCATCTTATGCCTTGCCTCCCCAGCTGTGTTCCTTGCTATATATCTTTCTCTCAGAACGATCGCTACACGTGGTGGTCGATGGAGTATCATCTGATACTATACCAATAAATTCTGGTGTTCCGCAGGGATCCATTCTAGCACCAACACTGTTTCTTCCTCACATCAATGATTTGTTGGGAGCTACCTCATACCCGCTTTCTCTTCCAAAGCTCCGATAAGAGCCAGTGAATGCAGAAATAAACGGGGAAGAATCGTGAAAGAAATAAATACCAACTAAAAAAATTCTAGAATGGGTATCCAACAATTCGGTGGAATTCAATGCGAATAAAACCCAAGCATGTCTTTCCTCTAGAAATGCCTCTATACCAATGAAATCTTCCATTTCAATGCTCGATATTAACATCAGCAGTACCCTCTCATGGGAGAACCATGTGAGGTCCATTCTCAAGAGTGCCTCTCAAAAACTCGGTATTTGGTTTCGCGCCAAGAAGTATTTTACTTCTCGTCAACTGATTATGATTTATAAGGCACGAATTCGACTTGTTCTGGAATACTGTTCCCTTATATGGAGTGCAGCACCCAAACACACATTGAAACTTTTAGATTCGTTCCAAAAGGGAGCCATATGTCTCGTCGGTGATACTTCGCTCACAAGCTCGCTTACTCTAGAACACCGCAGAAAGTTTGTGATCTCTGTTTTATAGATATTTTCATGGACGAAGCTCTTCCGAAATATCATTAAACGTTCCACCGTTAGCGGTCTCATCGAGATTGACCCGTCGAGCTCAGATCTCAAATTATATTGTAGAAAATTATTCTTATTATTATTATTATTTTCTATCCGGTTGGATTAAACCAGTCGGGCCCTGTCGCCGGAGCTCCGACACACCCGTAGGGCGCGCTGGTGAAATTTACCCAGATAGCCACTCCCACGTCCGTGGGTGAGCAACTACTGGGTCCGAGAATTATGTGCCCTGAGCAGACGGAGTGAACCAAGGATGACGGCCTTCTGCATTCGTCCGGCTAAGATTTCTGCCATATTATGGCAAACCGGTATGATTTTTAAGTTCGAGAGCAGTGTGTCCATCATACCACCAAGGACCCCTATAATCAGAACCACCATTTTGACAGAATGGTTTGGGTACTTTGATGTTCGAGGAGGACTACATCAGGCTTATTGGCTTGTATTTGCCTGAAGGTGGGGAATGAGTAGTTCCAATATACTCTCGGCACTTCTCATTCTCCACAACGGACTCAATATCCCCCGGAGCATAAGGCAACACCGGTGTCTCGTCTATACCGTACGAGCGTCGTAGATGGAAGTACAACACTCGTAGAGCCGCGTTATGTGGATATAGGCTGAGACCGCATATGCTGGACATGCTGACAGCAAATGCATAAGGGTATCAGGCGCCCCTCGACACGCTCTGTATACCCATCACGCGGCTACGGTAGACCAGGGTGTTGAAGATACCATCCTGGCAAGCCATTATGAATCCCTCGGTCTCCGACTTCAGCTTACTTGACCTGAGGAAAGCAAAGGTCAGGTTTTTGGATAAGCAAAGGTCTTCAATGTTCTTGAGGAAGACCCCATTATTATTATTATTATAGATAAAAACTTGTGGTAGATACACACCAAATATATGATATGAAATTGACTAACTTTGGGAAATACGTATAGTACTTAACATCCATATCCAAACCCTCAATTTGCAGTGGGTTGAGGATCATCAGTGCTATTATGGCTTTGATTTGGTCTTCATATCGCTGGACAGTGTCACTACTAGAACTTTACAATGTCACTAAATAATCACTTTTTGCTGCAGACGACATTTGATATAGGTAATCAAAATTCACCTCGTTACACTTCAAAGATGATTTACTCTTTCCATGTTCTGATAATAATATATCTATATATCACCATTAACTGGTTATAACTAGAATCTGATCTAATCTAATAATCAACAAATATATAGATGATTAAGATCAACCTACAGATAAAACTCGGTTTGTCCGACATCCATTTTTAAAGGGCAGTGGTCACGTGTTCTGGAATGCCTAATTGCCAAATATTGAAAATCTGGTAATGGCAGCTGCAAGGCATGTACATAAAATGAGTTTAGCCGTTTCACCATCCTCTATTTTGTAGCGTTGTGATAGTCAGTTTAAAGTGTGTCTGTCGTTTCATATTGGTCTAGATTTAAAACAGTTGAATTCAAGCATTTTCAGTGCCGCTGAAAATATTTTTATCGTTTTCCTGTGTGGTGTCAATTTTCCAGTTCCCTTGGACACATTTCAATGGCATATACATATGCCTGGAAAATCGTAGCTAATTTACCCACATTGAATATAATCCAGTAACGACAGACAAACTCGAGCAAAAAGTGAAGAATGAATTGTAGCACTCTTAAACTTGGCACATGACATCTCATCTTATGTTTTATTAGAAAAAAAATTGTTTACCGAAATATCAGGGGTGGAACCTAAAAAATGTTTCATTTAAAAAAAATACGATTTTTTTTAACGATTTCGATAGGTTGAGAGATCAATTCTCCACAAGAATGATTTTCAGTAATACCTCATGAAATACGCTCGTTTTCTCAGAAAACGTGGTTTAACGCCGACGTCACATTTCATGCTTGCGCTAATCCGCCACTGCAAGTTCAGGCAGGGCCAAAAATTAGATTTGTCATAACTTTGCTAAAAATTATAGTAGGTAGGAGGAAAAGAAAAAAATCAAACCGTTCCTAAAGACTTCTTTCCTCATGCAAATATAACATGTGAGTATCTAAGTACCTAAAATGTGTTTTGTCCCACTTCACATAACCTTTCTACGATATTTACGGAGGATCCGAAAGTCATGGATATTTTAGTTGAAATGAAATAATTATACTGAAGCAGGAATCAGTACCCTCTTTGGACCATATGCAACGATTTAAGACTAGTGAGACAAGTCTGACTTATACATGCCAAAGAAAAAACTGGGTTTTACTCCTTCTTCAGTTTTCAACTCACCCATAATCCCGGCAATTTCTTCAGTAAATGTTGAAAACAATCGCTCATACACATCCTACATAAAAAATGGAGTTTGTGATTTCAAGCTTGAGGTTTGCATTTCACAATAGTGTTATTAAATTTATACAGAGTGGTCCAACGAAAGGTATGGACCTAGCTTTTCTCCTTTATTTGGAATTCATAGGAAATATACTCGGACACGTGAAGTGTGCCTTTGAGGGGGACACATTTTAGATATATTTTGCAACTTGTGTCTTCAACCCCCTAGCGAGGGGGTGTTACAACCCTAAAATTTTAAATGGAACGTGGGGTCGAGTGATATATCATTTGAACGGGCATAAAATTATCTTTCCATTGAAATTTACTGAAACAGTTAATGCGAAAACGGCTTTAAGAACATTAACCCGATAATTTTGGTATTAATGAAAAATACAAATCGGTTTTGGTTATTAGGAATCAGGATAACGACAATCATTTCTAAATTACTTTATTTTGCCGAAAGCAACATTTCAATGATAATTTTTTGTTATCACAACTAAATTCCCCCTTTACCGTTTGCGTAATTTTGTCGAAAACGACTGCAGATAAGTGTAAGAAACAAACTGCAGATATGTGTAACATTTGTTTTACAGATGAGTGTACATTTTATTTGAATGGAGCATTTAATAGGCATAATTGCCGTTACTGGGATGACAGTAGCCCATATTTATTCCGTGAGGTTCATTCCCAGGCCCCTCAAAAAATAAACGTCTGGTGTGGCATATTAGGAAGTCATATCATAGGACCACTTTTCATTTCTGGAAATTTTAATGGTGAAATCTACCTAAATATGCTTGAAGACGCAATTGATCCTTTCATCACACAAATAATAGAAGATGACCAAAATCATAATGCTGATCGGCTTCATTTCTAGCAAGATGGAGCAGCTCCTCACTATTTTGTTCCTGTACGAGAATTTTTAGAAAACCGGTCCCCGGACAGTGGATTGGCAGGAGAGGCCCAATGGAATGGCCTGCCAGGTCACCTGATTTATCGCCTTTGGACTTTTTTCTATGGGGACACTGAAAAATAAATGTTTTGCTACGAAGCCCGAGTCCATAGAAGATATTCGCCAACGGATTATAGCAGAGTGCCGAAGCATAACATCTGATACGCTACAAAATGTTAGACATAGATACTAGCATACCAAGTTTGGTGGTGCTACAATCGATTCTTGTCTCAAAACCCAATCGTACTGGATTAATAAGCGTTTCAATACTGGGTTAATCCCCTCATATTCCGTTTCCAACGCCTTCCAAATATTTGGACCCATCGGTAGGTTTCTCAAGCGAGAGTACTATTATATATTAGGGATATCCACCATGTAACGGCCACGTCAATTCAAAAGAAAAATGTCTATGTTGAGTCATTTTTCTAATAATTCATCCATACCTCGTGCAAGCCCACAAAATTTGGCAACTGTGTTTTATTTGGTTTTCATTTGAATACATGTCACATCGCGTGCTCGGCTGACAACAATCTTCGACTGTTTAGTCGGCAATAAAATTAATTTATCTCACATTATACAGGGCCAGCGATCCGGCTGTAAACCAACACAGAGTTGGGGCCCGAACTGTTAGAACGGCATGCAAGGGTAGTTCGCATAATTAATGCGATCACGAAGACTGGCACGGGGTAAGAAAAGGCTAGTGCTGAGCGTGATTGCTAATAAATGGCAGGAAATAAGGGTCCTCGTGCGTCTCAGCCACTGATAAAATAATTCCGAATGTCGTGTCTAATAACGGTGTTGGCGCAGTCACGCCACCTTTAAGGGCGCCTCTTAATCAAGGTCAGAAACTTATCTGTGTCTCCGTTCGGATTATGCTAATTAATTGAACATTTCCAAACAACACTGATTGTTATCTGTGGAAATGGTACCAAACCCAGATAACACAAAGACGTCCTCAGTACGTCCACAGGACATAAATCTAAGACATTCAGGACGTGCCGAAGATGTCCATTACTGGACATCAGACGTCCTTAGGATGTCCTGGGGACATCCGATGTTACAAATTAGAACGTTCTGGGGACGTCCATTATATGTGCCTGTAAGGTCTTTCATGGACGTCCCTTGGACATCCTAAGGATGTTTTTAGCATATTAATTTTCCAGGTTTTCTATAACCCATGATCCTAGTCAATACAAATTAAGTGACATACCAACAAGAAAAAGTGAAAAGGATAATGATGGAAAGTGATTTTCGAAAAAACATTTATAAATTATTTTAAATTCTGACACATTTACATCAATTACAAAACATAATACCTATAGAAAAGTATAGAAGTCACGTCTCAAAACATCAATAAATACGCGATAATTATATTTTCTCAGTTCATCGTATTCTTTTGATTGTAAAAATAACTGCAAATTCGGCCACAACCAGAAATTATGTTTATAAGTTAGGTTAGGAAACCACAAGGCAAGAGATAAGACACATCACAGGACCACAAATGGCACAAATCACAGACTTCACGATGCACTCAGTTACAGGTTTGAAATGAAAGTCTATTTTTGGAAAAAATAATTGGAGAATTGTTGGAGAAATAATAAACTATCAAGAGTGTGATTTAAGTCGCCATCCCAACGACTCGAGACTGTGAACTCACTGAAATATAAACGACAGACGACAATAAAAGGAATGCAATAAGCGCTCTGTGATTGGTCACTGCAATGGCGGGAAGTTTAAACGAAAAGATAAGAATGAGGCAAATTAAGTTGAAAATGCGTGAATTACTACCAAACCTAACCTGACCTGACTAACCTAGCGCAGAATTGATAACGATATAACGACTATTCATCTAATACTGGTGACAACTGGAGAAACTCACTGAGCTAAATAAGCTCAGTGGAAAATGTATGAAATTTATGACGGAAAATTAAACCAAAACACGTTTTAAATTTTTGATAATCGGTAATATGAATTTGGCCTGAGTTTGGACGTCCTGGGAACGTCCTGGGGATATTCGCATCGGACGTCCCAAAAACATCCGAGTCGTACGTCCCCAGGATGTCTATATTAGGTTCTGGAACTTTTGGACCCAAATGGGTCATAAAATGGACATCCTCGAGACGTCCAGTGCTATCTGAGAAATTGTGGTATTTTGGGAAAAAAGCAATCATTCAATAACGCATTGTAACATGGTGTAATAAAAATGCAATGAACTGTGCTGACTAATTGATTTTATGTCTGTAAAAATAACTAATTCATTTCTACAAACGAAATTTGACACACTTGATAACGACAGTAGACAGTAGTTAACTGTTGAAATGTCGAGGCTCAAAACATATGCAAAGAATTTAGTTTCTTTGTTTCTAGACAATGAAAGTCCAGAAGAATTCTGCTCACACTTAACATTATCAACCACTTTCAAACGAAAGGACCCCGCACGGAATTCATGGAATTTTGGTTTATTGCGGAATTCAATGAAACTCTAGTATGTTGTAGATCACTATCTATAGGTAACACTTTAAATGGACCATAATGAAATCATATGATTAGTTTCTGCGAAACAGGGTGATTTTAAAAGTAGTTACACAAACAGAAAATAAATTTAATTTATCACAAATTGAGAATATTTCTGGTTTATTCTCGTGATTTATCTTTGGAAACGCACAATTTTTATGATACAAAATAGTATTTAATTTACCAGGGTCGTCACAAACGTTCTCAAAGATATCCCGTTTTGACGTTATTAACCTTACTTATTAGAATTGAGATATTTTCTAGTTCAATTTCGATAGTTTTCTGAGTAATAATGATAATTTGAAAAAGCGATACTGTTTCATTACAAACACAGTATTTTTACCATATCGTATCATCAGAAAAGTACGTAAAAATATCCTATTCCAAAGTTTTTTACTTACTTCATTCTTTCAATAGGAACTTTGAAGAACCCTATGTTTTCAATTTTTAACGTTAATATGTGAAAACCCTCAAGCTACAATACGTGAAAAACCTTAAGCCGAACCTACATCTTTGAAATACGAGGGTACTACAAAACATATTTGTCAGCGACACTATATCTTTCTACTTTCTCAACTAAAGATTGGCATGTGGCGCAATTTCAATAGGTTTATTATTTTACTACGTGATATGTATTTTTGAAGACATAGGTTCGATAGAAAAAACAGAAATTTAGAGGGGTGTTTATCCAAAACGTGTGTGCTTTTGTGATATTTCTCGTAAATAAATATCGGTAACAAATTGCGTCGCTGGCAAACATTGTAAAAAAAGAGACAGAAAAGATAAAAACCCTGAAACGAGTGGAGGAAGTGGTCCTGTTATGTTTGGCTACCTTGTATATGTGTTTTCGTGGTCAGATTCCGAAAACAAACCAGAGACATCCATAACGGCTTGATAATGAGCCCAGTAAAATCGTTGCCTTACTTTCTAGAGGGTCTTTGTCAATTCTAGATGTTCTCCGGTGACTCCAGTATAGATTTCTCGTAGCACTTCCTGTTTTCTGTTGCTGGCTGTCTGAGGTTGAATTCAACCTGTGATTGACATGATGAACATAATGGTCTTCGATTCGTCTTTTCACAGCCGATGGATATACATCAAAATCTAAATCATTCTCTTGTTTTTTTTTCCAGTAATTTTCTACTACCGTAGTTTTACACGACTTTATCTAGTTTTTCTGAGGCCGTGTCGGTTCTTGATGTGGCAATGTTCGACATTTTTTGCAACGCACATGCCCAATATTCCTGCATCTCATCTATGTTTTTCTAGATAAAACTACACTCATCACTTTCCTTTCGAAAGTTTCAGTAGTAACAGGTACCTGTTGATCGTCCTCAACCATACAGACTTTACTCTGACTTTTGCAGGATATTTTGCAGGCTTCAGATTCCGAACGTGCCAGTGCATGTCCATTGTAACGGCTTCATTTTTCATTGTGAACTCTCTTTTTGGGCCATACAATCGTTCAATATAAACATTATTCAAATTCCAATAATACATGAGAACTTTTCGTGGATATTAAATTTGTCATATGAACGCCAGATCTCTGACTGAGGTTTCACATATTTCAAGCAGAAAGTTTTCAACATTTATGATATTATCACGATTTAGAACAAGGAACCGTAACATGTTTCCTCGGTTATTGTGACAGGAAGCTTAATTTTCAAAACGTTATTGTTTTCTTGAAATTCACTTCAGTTATATCATTTAGGTGGAATATGAAATCTGGTACGTATTTGATCATTTTGACTTACAAAACCTTCACGGATCAGACCTTGACTTTATTCAATAATAAATGGAGTGCTTTCCTCAGATTGTTATTTAGGTTCAGTTGGCAAATCTGAAGCTCCTGAATATTGTCATAGTCACATAGTTCAATTTGATATTATAGAGAGTGTAATCTAAGCTCTTGCAATGACGGGTGATAATGTCATTCCATGAAAACTTACAGTGGCAAAAAATTTGGAGATGTTTATTCTGTTGGGGTTCGATGAACAACGGTTTTGGAGAATTAAAAAAAAAAAAATTCAAAAATATTTAAATAATTTTTCAGTCAGTGTCATTAGTTATAAAATGATAATCACCCGTCATCCACTGAAGTGAAGGAGGTTAGATTACACAGTATATAAAATATATATGTGATATAATTTTTCTTTGAGCTTTAAGTTATTATTTCAAATGATAATTGTGTTCTTTAGTTTTTTTACACACTGTATACATACTGGTGGAACCAATTTATCACAGCACATAACTAACAAGACGTCCGTAACGATACAATCGGATTACACTGTTGATCTCGTGTCGGATTGACGCTTTCTGCCCAGACTTAGTTCGAAGCTCGCTAATACGATTGCAGATATCCAATTATCGCACAACACTCGGACCAATTTTGATTCCGAACTTGTGCCTAATTAACTGGATTGTGTTTGGAGACTTCCAGGAAATTATTTAACTTCAACTTATTCTCTCTCGGAATATTACTGGAGCGACCACAAAATTCATGTGAAACAAAGGAGAGATGTATCAGTCGTAACTGCTTTTTATGGGGAACATATGATGTAATAATCTTGTATAATGAGGTTGATACATCGGTTTGTCGTGATACGAGGAAATGAAAAGACAAATTTAGGACGAGAATCAGGAATCTAAAATCGAATTATATCTTATTCCATGCGTAACCTTTCCAACGAAGAGAAACTGAATTGATAAGGACTGATTCTGGTTAAACTCTTAGTGGTGTTATCGGAATGCTCTTCTAACAGTAAAAAAAAATGTTGTAAAGTTCTTATAATTATTTAAGACTCATTTGGCTATTTAAAACTCTTTGCCGAATGAGTCTTAAATACTCGTAAGAACTTTAACAACAATCAATTTTTGGTCAAATTTTTCCTGATGGTTTGAATGACTTTTTGCAAAAATAACAAGATAAACTTTTATCTCAAAATAGCACCTTATTCAAATTAACAAATTACTTCGATTGCAGTTTTAGTGCAAATGAACAAAATTTTGATTTTTGTTCGAAAATATGAATAGGAATGTCCTACTTTAGTCACTATTTTCCATCGTTCAAGATAACCTCTTGGGAGGTATTCATGTTGAAAATGGGAACATTCTCCATGAAAATTGAAAAATGTGATTTATTTGTTTCGTCCAACAAAACTTACAGTTGACACAAAAAAGAAATATCTGGGTTTGATATTATTCTTGGTGTTGGATCAATACACTGCATTTCGTTCATTTGACAATAATAACAACAGATATCAACAAAAAAGTTTATTCATTTTCAATTTAATAATAATAATAATAATAATAATAATTTATTCACTTAAAGAAATTTACAATAATAAATATTAGGTATAAGTACATCAATTCAGTGAATAAGCGAATCATCACAGAAGCAAAAATGCTTGTTTGTGATTCTGTTTGCGATTATATTGATCTTAGTAATGACCATGGAAGCATCGCAGATGCTTGTATATGGTCTGTAAGTGATGAACTAAAATACTAGTACAGATATTGTTACCAGGAAAAAATATAAGGTTAAAAAACAGAAGTATAAATATAAAATTACGGGTAAAAAAACAATTAAATCACTCAATGTACACATATTTAAAAGCCTAGGAGGTAGTAATAAATCAATAAAAAAAACGGACAAAAGTAGATATTAGATTACACAGATTTCTTTAGTCATATGGGAATGTCCCAAAAAAGTTCTCGAGGAGCTTGTCTATGGGCAGTTTCTACCTTATGGACGAGATGAATCAAATCAGTCGTGTGATTTACAATTTAGTACCTACTTTGGAACTGTCCATCCGCTATTACTGCTATTAGAAATAGTTACATATTAAGGACCTGTGTATATATGAGTATATGCGTGAAAGTCTATAAAAAGGTTATACAATGGTGATACGAGTAAGAAGTAAAGGATTTGAATTATTCAGGATTGCAAGATTAGACATAAGTATAAAATAATTGCTAAAAAATATGAGATATATATGTACGCCAACATGAGACCCCAACATAGTGACGTAGTCAAGCATATAGAGATATCGAGATCTGTACAATATAATTTTATGCGGAGTCAATAAGATTGTGCAAATTTATTCTATTCATAGACAAAATCCAAGCCTTCACTTTCTTTTTGAATAAATTCAAGGAGTTTATTGATTTCATCCAACCAGGTAACATGTTCCTCAACCTAGGGGCAATATATGTAAAGGATCGCTGGCCTAATGATTTGAGAGCACGTGGTAGTATCTCATTTGCAGCAATTTTTCCTCTCGTACGGTATGGGTGTTCAAGTAAAGGCGTGGGGTTTTTTTTATACGTGAATGTTAGTATCGATTTACAGAAGATCTGTCGGGGGTCCATCATTTGAGTTTCACTGAATAAACGATCGGAAGGGTATCTGGGTGGTTTGTCGAATATGATTCTCAGGATCCGTTTTTGGACAATTTCTAGAGGTCTCAATTTGGTTTTTCTCAATCCTCCCCATCCATGTTTATTTTGTCACATGAATTCAGATATTTTGTCCACTGAATCACTTGCATATTAGAAACAAATTCCATATTTTGTACATACAACAATTCCATTAACTTGCATTATCAAAGTTTTTCTTGGAACAGACACACATATATTGTTTCATCATCATGCACTATGTTGAATGTTCGAAGCAAAGCTTTGAATGATCTGTATAACCGGAGTGCTTCTTCTACCTCTCGCAAGGTGGCGCGGTTTACATGTATAAGGTTTACATGGAAAACCCATTGAAAAGGGATATAACCTTATAATTAAAATATTGTCAAGCGTGCGTCTGTGAACTTGGATACATTGATAGGTTATTTATTGTTTTCTAGTTAGTTCTTTCTTTGAAGTTTTATTAAAAATTATTGACTAAATTATTATTTCTTTTATTTTTTTTGTTATCTAATGATATGAAGCTCGTAGGAAAAATGTTGTGCTTTTCCGCACGCAAAAAACTCACCCGAACTCCTCTTCGCGTCGTTGGTCTAACTGTATTTGCGTACAGAAATTTCAAGCACTTTTAAGGAAAATAACTGTTTCGTAATGTGCGCCAACTGTTTTTCATAAAAACAAATTAACAGGTTAGGTTTCATGGCCATCAAATAATGAAAGAAGTATAACAACCAGCAAATAATAAATTCATTAATCACCTGAAATTAATCATAGTACATGTAATTTTTTTTGAATTCATAACCAAATATAAAAGGGTAATACGAGTTCTGATTCAAATTGGGCGATTCCGTGACTAAACCAATAGCGTGTTACTGTGTGCCTGTACGAATGTGCGTTAATTATTTTAATCAACAAAAACCGTAGGTATTAAATTAAATAATACACGACCATGCATATGGCTACATCCATGTGATGGGCAATCAGTCAAATCCTATGCCGGCTCTACACTCGCGCCGCGAAAGCTCGCGAAATAGCGCGAACGCGAGTGTGGAGGGTTTCGCGTGTTCGCGTTCGCTCTTCGCGCTGGCTTCGCGCCGTTCCCCATTCGATGTCGGTTTTTTGGCCCGCTTCGCGATCGCGAACGCGAATACATCCACACTGGTGGCGTGAATTCAGTCGGTAGTCTATTATCGTTGTGTTATATGGCTTATTATTGTGTGGATTGACGATTCATCGTATATTTCTTGGTTGAAAATACTATTACATTTTTTCCATAAATATAGAGTGATAAATTGGGAATAGGGCAAGACTACAAGACTAGTCTTGACCTTGAAACAAGGCCAAGATCAAGACCAAGACAAAGAAAGAAATCTTCCCAAGACCAAGACCAAGACCAATACGAAAGAAATTAGAACTCCATTTTTCGTGACAAGTATTTGTTTCGAAATAGCTATATACTATTGGTTGCTACAAATGGTATCTACCCTACTAACACGAAGGTGAAATATTTACTCATACGTACCTTGTTTTGGTACGGTGAATCGCTGTCATCCACCACCTTTCTTCCATTTTTCTTCAGTTGTTTCTTGTTTTTAATGTGAAGATTATATTGCGTTATAGCGTAAAGCACAGAGGCAGCAGCAGTGGCTACCTCTACGTCCATCTCGCTTGAAAGCGCGAAGTACACTGCGAAGTTTGTGAGTGTGTAGGGCATGTTTTTCGTGCGAAAATCGCGAGCGAATCGCGGCGCGAGTATAAAGCCGGCACTGGAGAAGAGATTTATTTATAAGATATCCAATATAAACTTGGAGAATGTTGCAAATAAGAAAGAGATAGACAAGGCTGGAAACAGACGCTCAAAAACGCGGCCTGAATATCCAATGAAATGATAAGAAATCACCAAAATATTTTCATTTCGGAGGGACACC
Source organism: Chrysolina haemoptera (assembly GCA_958298965.1). Classification (NCBI taxonomy): domain Eukaryota; kingdom Metazoa; phylum Arthropoda; class Insecta; order Coleoptera; family Chrysomelidae; genus Chrysolina; species Chrysolina haemoptera. The sequence goes on along the minus strand of OY282590.1, from coordinate 9,738,137 downwards.
TGTAATTCATATATCAAGAGCGTCAAGTCACCTCTCTTCCAAGACCCTTACCACCTTTATTTCAAATTTGAGAATTTGGTTTTTACCGTTATACAATATTAGGCCAATCAACAGAGCAATTTTTCTCATGAATGTTCAACTATAATTGCACCAGCGATTTTTTTTTTGGTCGTCACTGAGGGTAAAATTATAAGCATCATGATTATTCCCCCCACTGGGGGTGCAACCTGCCCCAAAATCCAAATTCCAAAATCTGGAGGGCATTTTCCAAGAATCTTGTCATTTTTGAGTTCTGTGCAATATATATTAATTAAAAACGGTATCACTAATATGGACAAATCATTTTCAACAATTTAACACTCTCCCCGGGGCATTTCCCCCTCCCCCCACCCTCTAATCGCTGAAACGTGGTTTTTTGAGGTATTTTTTGGAAACATGTGAAATTATCAGTCCTGAGTGATGAAAAATTGGAAGAAATAATAAACAGAAATTATTAGAAACAATTCCACACCTTGCACTCGGGGCAGGACCGGCGCAACCAGGTCTGCCGCCCTAGGCAAGAAGTTACATTTTCCGCCCCTTCCACTACCAACAAAAGCCTACTCCCTTAACAGTAATAAGTAATAAGCCAATAAGAACTGAAAGGATGGGATCCTCAAAGTGACCTAGGCAAAGCTGGAAATCATTCTAAAGTCTTGAGATAGTCTTGAGAACGAGTAATCTGAGTTTGTACTCCTCCAGGGGTTGAGCATTACAACGACAATATGTAAAATTCCAAAAACTGTCATATTGGAATATCTTAGATCTTGCTTCCTCATCATTTCCCCATCATTTCTTTATTTCAGAGGTATATTTTCAGTGAATATTCGTAAATATTTGTATTTAGTAGTAAATTTTTAGCGGGCCCTGACTCGGGGCATACATATTCCCCTCATCACAAAGACATTTGGGCGGAAAGGGAGAGAAGAGTATTTAAGAAAACTATCAAATTACTACTCTTAACATATAAAAAGGGTGAAAAATCGTTGAGAACTATCGTTATTGAGATTTAGAAGTATTGCTAGGAAAATTATTCTCAAATTCGAGAGAAGATAAACTTATTGTATGAATAAAACGTGGACCGGAGGTAACGAAATATGTTCGTGTTTTCCAATGATATCGGGGAAGGGTATGGAAAAATGAATCCACAAGTATTCACCATAAAGAAATGTATAGGAAAATTCACTCATCCAACTCGCCATCTACCCCATCTTCACCCTCCTCGTCTTCATTTTAACAATCCGGAACAATTCCTGGCAAGTTTCTAGAGATCTCTGTGGTTGATACATTTTAGACCACTCCTTCTTCTCTTACAGGAGTCTCTAATGTATCCGGTCTTGCATCAGCAGAACTGAATCCAGAGCGGTTCTTCCTGTCATCTCGATTTGTTTCAAAGTGGTACCCTTTTCCCACCCCCTATTTTTAGGATGTATCTTATAGGAAAACCATTTCTGGACTTATTCTTCTATTGGACAGTCTGACCGTAAAGCTTTTCCGTTGCAGTAGTATGCAAAGATATTTTCTTCTGGCGGATCGAATTCCAAAATGGGTTGTAGGAAGAGATTTTATCTATTACTGGCTGTCGTGATATCCGAGTGCTGCCTTTTGCTGATGAAGGAATCTATTGATCATTCCATTTGCTGCTGGGTGGTATGCCATGGTTCGCAGCTGAGTCGTACCTGTTAAACGGATCAAGTTCTTCAATAGGTGTGACTACAAATGGTGTCACTCGAATTTGCTGTGAGGTGAAGAGTCCGGCGTGTCGAACACAAATCCAGTGGTTGCGAAAAGCTGCAGCTAGCTGTTTCTTGGTTGAGTGTAGAGAGAGATGTGTTTTCGTGCCAGCCAACTTCAAGTGGGCCAATAAAGGCGCTTGTGCAAGGCTCTATTTGCAGATCTTGGAAGCTATGTCTAATTCACTGGTGTATTTCCCTTAACGTTGTTCTTCAACAGGTCAGTCAGTGAGGCTTGCGTGGTGACAGCTCTAAACACAAATCGACGATGAAGGTTTATCATTCCTGAGATTTGTTTTTCACAACAAAACTCATGATGTTCGATGAAAAAAGTTATCGCAACAGTATAATCGTTGAGGAACAGAACCATTGGGAAAATGAAAACATCCTGTATCTAAACACATAACCAATTCAGCGGCCGACACGCCGCCCCGAGCAAATACCAATAATTAGTTTTTGGTAATTTTGTCCCATTGGAAATTTATTATTTTCATTCAAAATGCACTAGCAACGCTTGTAAAAATGGAGCCACCATGCGTGTATCCATGGACGAAACGGATTTTAATTGGACACTCACAGTTCACTGCTCATTTCAGATAAAAAGGATAGATGAAAACATTTCATTTGAGTGGCAAAATGAAAACCTATGCTTTTTTGCGACAACCATGTTGAGCACTCGTTCGCTTTTATTAATAATTGAATTTTTTATAACTGATTTCCATTTAAATTACGGACCTATTTTGCTGTTAAACATCATTTCGGTTTTTCATTTGGATCCATTGGAACATGAGGTGAGAGTTCAGTTAGCATACAATTGTGTAATAATTTTGCAGTGATTGCATACACCTGAAATATCCGCAAAATTTTGAAACGGAAAGATTTGTAGGATGGTAATGATTTACTGAACGTATCGAATTACTCTGAACGTAAAAATATTAAAAGGGAAGGGAGAGGGTATGTTTTATTCAGGAGTTTCGCTTTCCTTTATTTATTACTCGTGAGTCCAATTTCGAATCGATGAACAAGCTGCATCTTTTTTCTTGCCATTAATACACGCCCATCAACTGTCACAGTGACAAATCAACTCCTGTAGGAAGGAAACCCTTTGAAGAAAAAATATTTTCAACATTTACTGAAGATCATGCCGGTTTTTCGGCATGTATAAGTGGAACCTATCACACTACTCTAACATTGCATATAGTCCAAAGACGGTATGGGTTGCTGCTTCAGTATAATAATTCCATATTTACTAAATTATTCATGATTTTTGGATTATCCGCAAACATCTCCGAGAAGTGTGACAAAACACATTAGGTACTCAAATACTCGCATATTATATTTGCATGAGAAGGTTAGGAGTCTTCAGAAACGATATGAACTGTTTCTTTTCCTTCTCCGATCATTTTTAGCAGAGTTGTGACCAATCAAATATTCGGCTCCGCCAGAAATTTTAGCGGCGGGTAAGAGAAACCTGAAATTTGATGTCAGCGTTCAATCACGTGTCAAGTTGTTCTTTCAATAAATCATATACTTTCCAAGATTACAGCAAAATTCATTTATTTTCAAACCCAAAAAATATGTTCCACCCCTGGAATTTTGGTTAACAATCATTTTTCGTGTTTATCATGATTCCAACTACTAGTATACCAAGTTTGGTGGTGCTACAATTTATCCTCGCCTCAAAACCCAATCTTACTGGATTGATCTGAGGCGAATATAGCCAGCAAATAACCGAATGATTGTGGTGACAAGTTTGACATTTGAATGAATTAATGTCAATTTGTGATAAACAATAGGAGTTATGGTGAATGATATATGACAATTACTTAGAAGGCAATAACCACCCAATACCGCAAGGCTACTGGGTTAAGTGTTGGCCCTGTACTTATATCAAGACGGTTCGAGTATTCAATGATAAACGATAATTTCAAGATGAAAAACTCACTTGTACTCTCACTTCTGGCAAATTGACTTTCATGGCGAGTTCCTCCCGACTGTACACGTCGGGGTAGTGGCTTTTCTCGAACGCCCTCTCCAACTCGTGCAGCTGGTACGTCGTGAAGGTGGTCCTGTTGCGTCGGTGTTTTTTCTTGCAGTTGTCGCTGTCTGCGTGTCCGGAATTATTGACGGCACCCTCGTCTTCGGATCCGCTTCCTCCTGTGCCCGATCCGATCTTTCCGTATCGGAGTTCTGAGACGCCATCATTGGAATTGCAACTTCCTTCGCCTGGAAATCAGAAATTCGTATGAGAGTGTATTTACGATTTATGAACATTTCCACAAAACATGGGGAAATGATTTGAAGCCCGTTTATATATCGGCATATTCTTATTGCCAGAAGCTATTAGCAATTTCTGGTGACTAAAAATTAGGAATTATTTTGGCTGTTCTACTTCAGGGTAAGAATCGCACATCAAAATGAATCACTCGATTTCAATGAATACATTTCTACATAAAAATGTATCTCAATCCATTATATAAAAGTATAAAAAATGGATGGCACTATTACAAACTATGAATTCAATTTCATTAATATATTGCTATAATATCCAGCATAACTTGTTACATTCGTCTCTGAAAATAAAATTTCGATGATAATTGTACATGCAAAAATGAAATTCATTGAACATATTGTAAGATAATGAGAGTATAGTTCAAGTAACCTATATTATGCGAAATCAACGTTGGCATCACTCTCGAAAATTAAGGCATTATGCTTGGAAATGAACCGTCTACTAGATTTTGAGCGCTTCGTATTGAACAGTTTCTACCAACATTGTTTTATGATTTGCTGACAAGTCATCAAATTTTAATCGAAGTATTTCTTGGCGGCTACTCGAAAATGTTCCTTGTACAGACTTATGCCCTAGGGTTCGGTATTAGGGCCTTTCTTTCGCAACCGTTTCCTGAAGAAGATAGAGTAATTTATTTTCTGAGTAGATCCCTGGCGAGACAAGAACGGAACTTCAGAATAAGAGCGACGGTCTGTCGAGAAATTCCGTTCTTACTTGAAAGGGGTGGAATTTACTGTGGTAACAGACCATTTTTCGCTTCGTCGCCGTCGGATTCATAATTTGAAAGTCTTGACTGCTCGGTTGGCTCGTTGGGCTGTTCCACTCCAACAGTATAGTTTAAGAGCTGTGCACATGAAAGGCAGAGAGTAGTACTCAACGCTCTGTCTAGGCTGTGGGACCGAGTGATTTACCTTAGTTTGGTAATATAGATGGTATAAGACCATGGTTGAAAAAGTGAAGAGGTTTCCCTTAAAATTATCTTGTTGCCGAGAAAGGGATGGTCATTTATGGAAGCATGAGACTACTGATTATGCGGCTTTAGTCACCTTAGGACTCTTGGGTATTAGTTGTTCTAAGGGGTGATCGCCAAAGAGTTATTAAGGAAGCCCATGAACCTGTAACTTTCGGCCATACAAGCGTATTCAAAACTTTCTGTAGAGTCACAAGTAAATATTCCTCAACACAAACTCGATGATATTGCTAAATTTGTTGGTAATTGTCAGGTCTACAAAGCTCACAAAGTACCACAAGCCAAGCCCATGATAACGTCGTGATAGTGGTACTGTTGACCTCTCCGAACTTCAACTTCGAAAAAAATTAACTCGTAAGATAATGTAGCATACAAAAATGTTGGGAAATATGAACAGTGGTATCTTTTATACTCAGTATACTGTTACTTGACTGGTTAGATATAAAATAGGTAGTATGGTTGAACTCAGAAAAATATGGGGGGGGGGGTTGATACCCTTACCCTTTCAATTAAAAAAAATATCGATGACGTCATAACTCGTAAGGTGGTGGGCGAAAAAATCAATTCTCCAAAAAGAAGGTGAAAACTGAAATTCAAAATCGACGTGTCTGAGCTTCACCTCCGAAAACAATTAACTCGTAAGATAATGGAGCGTTTCCACACTTTATGAACGCAGTGTATACAAGATGGCGGCTACAGGATGGCATGTTAGTTAATATTCAGATGTTCCCCTTATTGAAGAATTCACGAAAAACACGCCTTATTAAAACCAAGCTTCATTGAAAAGAAAGAGGCAAAAGCTTGCCTCTTTCGTATTCCAACTGAAAACTATGTGCGGCAAGCTTTTAAATCTTCAATTCATAGAATTACCTACATTACACATTCAAAGGAATTCTTTTTTACTATTTAGCGCATTTGAATCAAAGTTTGTCTTTGAAACATGTTTTTCCATCGTTATAAGTTATTTTGTTTCCCCTCATCTCGTTCGCTTTGAAATGGATTTGGGTACTTCCGAGATATTCCTACTGAAAAATTTTAAATTTAACTCATGGTATGATATTCCAAATATAGACCATCTATATTCATAGAAATCATAGTGAAGAAATTGAGCAACATAAAAGTCAAAGAAAAGAATACCTAGTTACAAACTTAAATGTTTTCGATTTCGTGATTTGTGATAAACTTTTTGTACAATGTAGTAAAATTAATAAAAAAGCCGCTATAATAGTATTTTTGAGAACAATAGATACCATAAGTTTATCATCACAAGGATATCGATTCAATTACGATGAATGAAACACCTGATCTATCAACGTTTCCACCTCACCTATTTGCTTTAACATTAATTGCAATAGTATTGTTGAAATAATTCGATATATCTGAATAGAATCACACCTCTCCCCAGGCGGCAATCAAGCTCTTAATGCCTCCGGCTAATAGAATACAATACAAACATGCCACCGATGTTATATATCATAACCTAATGATTCAATGTCCGCACTATCTGGCTAACTATCTCCAACAAAAGCTCCCCCAATTATTTACCAATGCAGAAACACATAAATTACAGCCGTATCTAACAATCTCGACACATTTTATTAACAATTAAGCTTCGGTAAAACACAAATACTTATTATTCTAATCATTAATTCGCGGTGATAATTAAGTGATTGGAATGAGGAGGCAATAATGACACAAATATAGATTATAACGACTAGTTTCAATATTTTCATATATAGGGTTATTCAACCGGTTTTTGAAGAGTTGTAACTTTTTTTTGTTTGTTGTCTTAATCATAAGTAACTCAGATTTCTCCATTCTTAGCCCTACACACGCATCAGGCTTGTATAAAAATAAAATTAATTACAGAGATTAGAATAAAAACATTCAATTTCTCTCAGTTTGTGGAAGTTGAACTTGTTGAAGAAACTCCAATACCAAGATCGATGTTTACAGAAAAAATACGTACCAAGTTGAAATTACTGGAATATCATGGAAGGAAATGAAATAAAAAGAAATCTTCTAAGTCAGAAAATAGAAGATGACACCATCCATACTTCCTTATTTTTTATACCAGCCACTTTTTGCTCCTTCTTATTTCTCACACAGAGTACTGTTTGGTTACGCTAGGGGTTTTCCTCAACACTGAGAACGGATCCGGACATATGTATTGTTCTCTCAGCAGTGATTACTATACAGTGTGTTACACTTCTCATGGAAACACCCTCGTATTTTCCGTAATTTTTGACGCAGAATCATGAAATTTTCAGGATCCATGGATACACTAGAAATGAACTCACTGCACAAAAAGGGTTAACCTACGTGATATACACTGCACGCCAGCAGCGATGGAACCACTCATTTTTACGGTAAAACATACTGGGGGGCAAAATTCGCTCAAAATTTTTCCAGATTCGTGATCAGCACCCCCAAATTACTATAAATACAACTGTCTCCTGAAAAATTTTCAGTCCTGAAAAATTCAAATTTGTTTCACTTCTCATGGAAACGCCCCCGTATCTTCCGTAGGTTTTGACGTGGGGCCATGAAATATTCAGGATTGATGAATACACTAGAAATGAACTCACTGCACTAAAAGGGTCAACCTACGTAATATACACTGCACGCCAGCAGCGATGGAACCACCCATTTTTACGGTAAATCATACTAGGGGCAAAATTTGCTCAAAATTCTTTCAGATTCGTGATCAGCACCCCCCAAATTACTATAAATACAACTGTCTCCTGAAAAATTTTCAGTCCTGAAAAATTCAAATTTGTTTCACTTCTCATGGAAACGCCCCCGTATCTTCCGTAGGTTTTGACGTGGGGCCATGAAATATTCAGGATTGATGAATACACTAGAAATGAACTAACTGCACTAAAAGGGTCAACCTACGTGATATACACTGCACGCCAGCAGCGATGGAACCACCCATTTTTACGGTAAATCATACTAGGGGGCAAAATTTGCTCAAAATTCTTTCAGATTCGTGATCAGCACCCCCCAAATTACTATAAATACACCTGTCTCCTGAAAAATTTTCAGTCCTGAAAAATTCAAATTTGTTTCACTTCACATGGAAACGCCCCCGTATCTTCCGTAGGTTTTGACGTGGGGCCATGAAATATTCAGGATTGATGAATACACTAGAAATGAACTAACTGCACTAAAAGGGTCAACCTACGTAATATACACTGCACGCCAGCAGCGATGGAACCACCCATTTTTACGGTAAATCATACTAGGGGCAAAATTTGCTCAAAATTCTTTCAGATTCGTGATCAGCACCCCCCAAATTACTATAAATACAACTGTCTCCTGAAAAATTTTCAGTCCTGAAAAATTCAAATTTGTTTCACTTCTCATGGAAACGCCCCCGTATCTTCCGTAGGTTTTGACGTAGGGCCATGAAATTTTCAGGATTGATGAATACACTAGAAATGAACTAACTGCACTAAAAGGGTCAACCTACGTAATATACACTCCACGCCGGATTCGTGTTCAGGATCTCCAAATTACTACTGATTCACCTGTCTTCTGAATAATTTTCAGTCCTGAAAAATTCTAGTATGTCTCACTCTTCATGGAAACGCTACCATCCTTCAGTTATTATCGAGTTATAGTGATGAAACTCTTAGGATTGATATCCCAGAAATGCAGACATTGCCTCAATACATTGTCGCCAGTCGTTAACTATCAATTTTTTCGAAAAAATATATTGTTGTTGAAATTTCCAGGGTCGATGGAGATTTTCAAAATATACATAGATTTTGTCCAGCTAAGAAACGAAAGCAGCTCCCAATTAGTCTCATATGAGAAAATTACTCGATGACTCCTTTGTGCAGCGAACAACGAATTATGAGGAAGTGGCAATATTGTATGCATACGTACCTATTGCACAGTATTTTTTTTACTACGCACTGTTGACAGTGCATAAAGTGATACTTTTTCGCACAATTATTTCATTATCATCTTATGCATTACTGAAAATAGATATTTTTCACGAACTATCCGTAATTCATTTGAAATTTGATATTGCTGGAATCCAAGTTCAAAGTTATAAAAACATATTCTGGCCCGCGCAGAAAAATTTAATGATATATTCAAATTATTGTTATTGATAATCATAGTTTTACGTCGAAAATCACGGAAGATACGGGGGCGTTTCCATGAGAAGTGTAACAAATTCGAATTTTTTCAAGACCGAAAATTGTTCAGTGGATAGGTGTATTTATAGTAGATCACGAATCTGAAGGAATTTCAAGCCAATTTTGCCCCCTAGTATGTTTTACCGTAAAAATGGGTGGTTCCATCGCTGCTGGCGTGCAGTGTATATCACGTAGGTTGACCCTTTTTGTACAGTGAGTTCATTTCTAGTGTATCTATCGATCCTGAAAATTTCATGGTTCTTCGTCAAAAATTACGGAAAATACGAGGGTGTTTCCATGATAAGTGTAACAAATTTGAATTTTTCAGGACTGAAAATTTTTCAGGAGATAGGTGTAATTATAGTAATTTGGGGGTGCTGATCACGAATCTGGAAGAATTTTGAGCGAATTTTGCCCCCTAGTATGTTTTACCGTAAAAATGGGTGGTTCCATCGCTGCTGGCGTGCAGTGTATATCACGTAGGTTGACCCTTTCTGTACAGTGAGTTCATTTCTAGTGTATCTATCGATCCTGAAAATTTCATGGTTCTTCGTCAAAAATTACGGAAGATACGAGGGTGTTTCCATGAGAAGTGTAACAAATTTGAATTTTTTAGGACTGAAAAATTTTCAGGAGATAGGTGTAATTATAGTAATTTGGGGGTGCTGATCACGAATCTGGAAGAATTTTGAGCGAATTTTGCCCCCTAGTATGTTTTACCGTAAAAATGGGTGGTTCCATCGCTGCTGGCGTGCAGTGTATATCACGTAGGTTGACCCTTTTTGTACAGTGAGTTCATTTCTAGTGTATCTATCGATCCTGAAAATTTCATGGTTCTTCGTCAAAAATTACGGAAGATACGAGGGTGTTTCCATGAGAAGTGTAACAAATTTGAATTTTTTAGGACTGAAAATTTTTCAGGAGATAGGTGTAATTATAGTAATTTGGGGGTGCTGATCACGAATCTGGAAGAATTTTGAGCGAATTTTGCCCCCTAGTATGTTTTACCGTAAAAATGGGTGGTTCCATCGCTGCTGGCGTGCAGTGTATATCACGTAGGTTGACCCTTTCTGTACAGTGAGTTCATTTCTAGTGTATCTATCGATCCTGAAAATTTCATGGTTCTTCGTCAAAAATTACGGAAGATACGAGGGTGTTTCCATGAGAAGTGTAACAAATTTGAATTTTTCAGGACTGAAAATTTTTCAGGAGCTAGGTGTAATTAGAGTAATTTGGGGGTGCTGATTACGAATCTGGAAGAATTTTGAGCGAATTTTGCCCACTAGTATGTTTTACCGTAAAAATGGGTGGTTCCATCGCTGCTGGCGTGCAGTGTATATCACGTAGGTTGACCCTTTCTGTACAGTGAGTTCATTTCTAGTGTATCTATCGATCCTGAAAATTTCATGGTTCTTCGTCAAAAATTACGGAAGATACGAGGGTGTTTCCATGAGAAGTGTAACAAATTTGAATTTTTTAGGACTGAAAATTTTTCAGGAGATAGGTGTAATTATAGTAATTTGGGGGGTGCTGATCACGAATCTGGAAGAATTTTGAGCGAATTTTGCCCCCTAGTATGTTTTACCGTAAAAATGGGTGGTTCCATCGCTGCTGGCGTGCAGTGTATATCACGTAGGTTGACCCTTTTTGTGCAGTGAGTTCATTTCTAGTGTATCTATCGATCCTGAAAATTTCATGATTCTGCGTCAAAAATTACGGAAGATACGAGGGTGTTTTCATGAGAAGTGTAACACACTGTATAAATGTTCCCGTGTCATTCATCAGATTCAGTAGTCTATTTATTAGGTGTTTCGGATTCATGTCTATTTCTAGGTTGGTCTGTTCGCATAGAATGCTGGTCTCAGATGAGTGTGTATGGGCAAGATTAATTTCTGTTGGAAAACAGTAGCTATTTGACCATTCCGTTACGACGGCCACCATTTTTCAAGTGTTTTGCTACGCAGGACAACAAAGGAAAATAGTGGAAACACATGAGAGTACCTCTTTTAGTGCCTACGAACTGAACTAAAGTTATTGTTTATATTGCGAGAATACGAACCAACGTTCCTATAGATTGAACAGAAGAAAGAAGTTGCATACGAATTAGAGAGTGATTGGTTAGAGATATGTTTCATAGATGGTAGAAAGGAAAACTGGAATGACCTAGTTATCTTATATACCTCCTTCGATATATCAGCAAGACCAGTGGCTCAGCCAGGAAGTGGGCTTAGGGGCTGCAGCCCCAAATTTTAACGTTGATAAAGCTGACGAAAAAAAGCTCTCGTAACTAATAAATTGACCATGCAAAAAGAAAGGACAAATCAAATGATCCCCATGTTATACCTCATACATTCAATAGGAAATTTCAATGAAAATGCCATTCTACAATTCCATTTGTGGTTGTTATGAAAATTTCCAATAGAATTCTTTGAAAAATAGGCTTTGTCCGTAAAAAGGATTTTATTTACAATCAGAATTGGGATCCACTGCTAGCATAATGAGTTACTTCTGACAGAAATTTATCTTTGAAGAGAAATATCGATAGAAGAGGAGGATTTGAATATTCAGAGATTTTTCTGTTGCTATAGTGTCTGGATGTTCTTCTATTTCATTGAGAACAGCTACTTCGATATGGTGTTTTAGCAATCCGTGGCCTACCCGTATCATTTTTATTCAAATGGAAAAGTTTCAGTTTCTACAAAACATCTATGAATATTTGATGATCATATATCATTCTATAGAGAAACCGCCCAGGCACTATGTCTGGCTTCTCTTGTATTTTCATTATCAATGCCATAAAGTATTTAAAATAAATTTACCCTTTACAGTTCACAACCTGAACCTTCAATTGGGGATACTTAGTATGGGTTCTGGCCCAACTGGTGGTTTTACTGATCACTCTTTCGCTAGTCTGTCTGCCTCCTCGTTCCCGTGTACCTACACCCGAGTATCCTAGGACCAATATGAGACTGCCTTTTCTTCGTTCTGTCAGTTTTTTTTTTATGGCATTTCTACAATAGGCCACTATCATGGATGTGTTTCTGTGTGATACCAGTGTAATCCAGTAACGACAGACAAACTCGAGCAAAAAGTGAAGAATCAATTGAAACACTCTAAAACTCGTCACATGACATCTTGACATCATGCATTATTAGAAAAAAAATGTTTACCAAAAAATAGTTATTTATGATACAAGTGTTAAAAGTGGCATTTTATTTTGTGAGTGGGGAATATTGCGAAACGAGCGTTAGCGAGTGGAGCAACCCCACGAGCAAAATAAAATCACTTTTAACAAATGTATCATACAAAATTTTTTGTTCAACAGTTACTGCTAGTAAGAAAAAAACAAAAAAAAAATAAGATCCATAAGGATTCGAACACACGATCTTTGGATTACAAGTCAGATGCTCTACGGATCTAGCTACATGGACTTTATAATTGACAACCATATTTTGTATTTCAAATCTAAATTGCAAGCATGACAGGCAGGTAAAAAACAACTGCCTAATAATTGTTGTTTATTAGTTACCACAAATTAATAAACGATCCTAGCTTCTTTGTGTTCGTAGCTATTACTGTTGCAAATATAAATATAATGGAAGTTGGAATGGATGATTCAGATGATTTTCTTCCACCAGAAATTCAAGAAGCTGCAAACAGAGCAACTTTAGATCTGTTGCCTGAAAAATCACGGCAACAATATGATATTGCTTATAATGGATTCATCGAATGGAGTCAACTGAAGAAAGTTGAAGGCAAGTTCAGCGAAAGCGTACTTTTAGTTTATTTCGAAGAAAAATCGAAGTTATGGAAATCATCAACACTGTGGTCTAAATTCTCTATGATAAAAGCTGAACTGAAAATCAAGGAAAACGTGGATATAAGTAAATACCATAAATTAGTCGCATTTTTGAAACGAAAAAGTGTCGGATACCGTCCGAAAAAATCGAAAATTCTGACAAGGGTACAGATTGACAGATTTTTAAATGAAGCTCCCGATACCAAATATCTTATGATTAAAGTGGCAACCATTTTTGGATTATTTGGAGCGTGCCGTCGTGAAGAACTCTGCAAATTGAGCGTAGATGACATTGAAGAAACTATACAGTCATTACTAATTCATATTTCGGATACCAAAACCAACATTCAAAGAAGTTTTTGCATCGTTGGACACTACGTGAATTATTACCGTGAATATGCTGTATTACGCCCAACTTCTGTTACTCACCGTCGATTTTTCCTGAATTACTCTAACTACAAATGCACTATTCAACCAGTTGGAATAAATACTTTTGGGAAGATGCCTTCCACTATTGCTGAATTTCTGAAATTACCAGATCCGCAGCAGTTTACCGGCCATTGCTTTCGAAGATCTTCAGCATCTCTGTTAGCGAATTCAGGAGCAAATTTGACTACAATAAAACGACATGGCGGGTGGAAGTCCTCAACTGTAGCTGAGGGTTATATCGAGGATTCCATTGAAACTAAAAATAAAATAGCTGATAAAATGTTTCCTGGTATAAGTTCTAGTTCTCTCCCAGCATTATTTGATCATCCCACTTCAATAATAGCACCATCATTGATTGGCGATGAAGCTTCTGCAGTTACTTCGTCAGTTAATATCACAAATTGTACAAATTGCCTAATACATATTTATAAGTAATTTTGATTCTGATTGTTATAATAGTATTAATATCTGATTAAAGTGTTTCTATTAGAGAGATCTATATTACTGAGTATCCATCATCTCATCTGTCATTTTACTTTTAACACTAGTGTTAAAAGTACTTTTAACACTAGTGTTAAAAGTGATTTTGTGAAAACGTCAGTTTTTAGTTCATGTGTCAATGAATTAAAAACGTCATTTTTAATGTCAGTTGTACAAAAAATATATTTTTTTTTGTTATTTCAGAAAATATAAGATTTTCATTAATACCTCATGAAATACGCTCGTTTTCTCAGAAAACGTGGTTTAACGCCGACGTCACATTTCATGCTCGCGCTAACCCGCCACTGCAAGTTCAGACAGGGCCGAAAATTTGATTTGTCATAACTTTGCTAAAAATCATACTAGAACGAAAAGAAAAAGTGCATATCATTCCTGAAAACATCTACTTCCTCATGCAAATATAACATATGAGTATCTAAGTACCTAAAATGTGTTTTGTCCCGCTTCACATAATCCTTCTACGATATTTACGGAGGATCCGAAAGTCATGGATATTTTAGTTGATATGAAATAATTATACTGGAGCAGGTATCAGTACACTATTTGAACAATATGCAACGATTTAAGGCTACTGAGACAAGTCTCGCTTATACATGCCCAAGAAAAAATTGGGTTTTACTCCTGCCTCAGTTTTCAACTCACCCATAATCCCGGCAATTCCTTCAGTAAATGTTGAAAATAATCGCTCATACACATCGATCCTAAATAAAAAATGAAGTATGTGATTTCAAGCTCGAGGTTTGCACTTCACAATAGTGTTATTAAATATATCTATGCAGGATATTAATAAGCGTTATTTTCAACATTTAGTTAAGAGAATGCCGATTTTATGGGAGTAAAATAAAGTTTTTTTTTGGTATGTATAAGTGGGACATGTTACACTACTTCAAAATTGTTGCATATAGTCCATATTTACTAAATTAATCATGATTTTCGGATAATCCGCAAACATCTCCGTGAAGTGTGACAAAACACATTTTAGGTACTCATATACTCGCATATTATATTTGCATGAGAAGGTAGGAGTCTTCAGAAACGATATTAACTTTGCTTTTTCCTTCTCCGATCATTTTTAGCAGAGTTATGACCAATCAAATATTCGGCTCCGCCAGAACTTTCAGCGGCGGGTAAGAGTGAAACTGAAATTTGATGTTCAATCGCGTTTTCTGAGAAAACGAGCGCATACATTTCATCAGAAATTACTGGGAATAATTTTCGAGTAAAATGAAATTGTTTATCACCCTGATGAGCTGTTTTTCCAATAAATCATATACTCCCCAAGATTACAGCAAGAATCTGCTTATATATTTTCAAACGAAAAAAAAAATATGTTATACTCCTGGAATTTTGGTAAACATTTTTTTTTCGTATTTATCATGGTTCCAACTACTAGTAGTAAGTTTCGTGGTACTTCAATCGATTATTGTCTCAAAACCCAATCGAACTGGATTAGTGTCAGTATTGGAGCTTTAATGTCCGAGCAAATTCCTATTGATCTTCGATCGATTGTCGAGATATTTTTGGACAGTTGCAATATTATATTAGGTAAAATAATTATCCCCAAAATAAATGGAAAATAGAGATTATTCACATTAAGTGAAAAATAATTTTTTCTCTTGATAACGGTCACATATATGAAAAAGCTACAGGAGAAAAAAATATTTTAAATGAAACAGAAAACTTTTTTTTTGTTCAATAACAAAGCGTTTGCGGACATATGTGTTTATGACTTTTAGTCATGACATCTTAGGAAAACCATGTACATGGTCCAAAATAGCTCTTGATACACTGGTAGTATCTTTTTGAATTGATATTAAGAATTTTTCTAGTAATCTGATACTTTAATTTGTATATCTTTTTCAGTTCATGTAAAACTTCCATTAGAAAGGATATTTTGTAGAAGTTGTAGGACCGATGTTGAAAAAAAAAATAATTTAATTTTCCTGCAGTAAAATCTCGTCTGCAGTTTTCCAGATTTGCATACATGTCGGACGCGATTAATCTGTGTATTATGTTCATGGGGTAATTCCTAATGTGCGTTTTTCGAATCATGCAATGTTCAAATAAATTTCACTCTTAATAAAAGTCACATTAAATTTATACAACGTTAAATATCGGCTAGAATTAAAAATGACCGATTGTCGCAGTTGATTAATGGATCGTTATTTGAAATAATTAGCTTGAAGTGATGAAATGTCTCATATATCAAGTGACTATTTACAAAGGAATGTTGTTAAGGTTTTCTACTCTTGGATGAAAGCAGGTAATTTCAAAATCATAGAGGTGTTAAAGTCTTGGAAAATGTTATTGTATGTAGCGATCCTGAGCCGACTCTGGAAATTGTAACCGACGAAACGATTGAATGAAACGAAACTAAGCCAACTCGTAAACAAGATGATATCATAAGTCACGTACGTCGGGATGACTCGAGCCCTCTGGAAGCGAGTAGAAGTATCGAGAGTGAGCTCAGTAGATATCTCCCATCTATAAATACCGCCGCGCAAGTCACTTGGGGCACAATTCTGATCGAAGACTAGAGATACCATAGTCCAGTGGAGTGGAACCGAAGTGTACCTTTATTTACATTGGTGACAGAAGTGAATTTAAAAATAAATACTTAGTGTTCGAGTAAGTAGACAGTAATATAATGCACTGAGGTAACTGAGCCATGATTTAACCATGTAACATGAATTTTCTGAAAAAGTGCTGTCATTATCAAAAGTTAACATCAATAAGAAATGACAAATATAACATCAAGTGACTAACTATTAAACAGTCTGAAACATAATATACCATTTATATAATTTACTGCAAATACACGTATAAAAAAAATAATAACTTGAACCTCATATGGGCCCAGTGGCCCCTTCATCGTGGGGCAACTGGACCACCCCAGACTACATTCCATTAGAGAACTGCAGCGATTGTATGGGGTGTCTGGGCCGTTTTCTAGGCAGTTTATTGACTGGGTTAACGTGATGGTTGGTACTCAGAAAACTGCAAAAGTTACATGAATACAAATTAATAAAAACAATTTTCACCTTGGAATAACTCAATTAAAACTACTGAATATTGGTTAAATCACTTCACATTCATTGGTATTGGTATTGGTAAGTATAGATGGTGACTGATGCGCTGCGACCTGATTATATCTATTGTGCCCCATCTTGTTCTGCTGTCTCAAGGTGTTCTTGTTTACAGCAGCCCTTCAAGCCTCAATTCCTTCAGGAATTTTAGGATTTTGAGGAGGTCTACTTGTGGTATTTCTCCCACAATCAGCTGGTGTGATCCCAGTATATTCAATCTTTTACTATGTACAGCGTAACACTTCATCAATATATGGTGGAGTGTTTCTGGATGTTCCCCACATAATCTGCACTCTAAGCCTAGCTTCCTCAGGTGTTCTTTGAGTCTGCAATGTCCCGTTAGAAATCCCGTGATTGTCTTTAGACTAGTTTTGCTGATGTTAATCAGTGTCTTCGATCTTGCTCGGTTGAAATTGCCGAGGAGATCTTTGGCCTGCCTCAGCCCTGGAAGTCTTATCCAGCATGATGCTCTCATTGCTTCTTCAGCTTTATTGAGTTCTTCTCGGTAGTAAGATTTTCCAAGTCCACAGAATGGTTCTGTCCGGATCAGTAGCGTTGCTGCGCTTTTTCGTTCCGGTATTTGCTGTTGCGGTTGAACTGAATGCCCCTTTCTATGGCGTGAATTTCCACTCGAAAAATGCTGGTGAACTGGCCCATGGATACGAAGTATTTGGTGCGAGGCCAAAGTTTCCTCGGGAGTTTTGGACCCGTCCGTGTACCATGTTATGGTATTCTTTCCAGTGCTCGAATGGATTCTATGTTCCATTCTCGCATTCATACTTTTATGGTAATTCTCTTCACGTTCTTGTAGTGAATAGGTGTCAGACTCATTTTCATCAATATTCGTATTTTCTGTTCATATTTTTTTGCATTTCT
The DNA here is from genome assembly GCA_958298965.1 of Chrysolina haemoptera. NCBI lineage: Eukaryota > Metazoa > Arthropoda > Insecta > Coleoptera > Chrysomelidae > Chrysolina > Chrysolina haemoptera. The sequence goes on along the minus strand of OY282590.1, from coordinate 9,720,260 downwards.
CACTTTTTATTTACGAGGAATACTGTAGAAAGCACCAGCTCCTCATGTTGTTTCATTACCATTTTTCACATCATTACCAGCGTGCTCAATATCTTCAGTAGAGTGAGCCAACCCTGTTCCCTTTTCCGCCTTTCTTTGGTATTATCGGACCATCGTCTGCAACATAACCAACAGAATTGCGTTACTTGGTTCCTGAAAATTATTTCTTCTGCTATTGGGGTAACTGGTCCCCCCTGAGCCCGGCTACCTCAATGATATGGCCCAGATACCCCATTCTGAATAAATTCCGTGCAACTGGACCACCCATGACTGGAATAACACCAAAGGTTGAGTCATTCCAAAAATCTTATTTATGACTAGAACTAATCTTTAATATTATGTTTAGTAGTCAATATTAGGAGAAAAAAAATTACCAGCAAATTGTTAGAAGACAGTTGCGGAAAAATTCCATAAAAGAGGAGACAAACCAAACTGAACAAAAAACAAACCCATTAAACCCATTGAACCCATTTTCCATAAGGCTACGTGAATCTTTCCGGTAAATTTTCTGCGAAAAAAAAATTCTTTGCATCATTGTGATAATTAATTCATCAGATGTCAAATGCTTTATTTGTCCCACCATCACCGCCATGTTGTGACGTCAGCTGACAGTGCCACTTTATCAGCACGTTGTCAACCGAAATACGTCTTGATAAATTCTCCAACCTGTCACACGAACAAAAGGACACCAAGTGACGTTATTAATGATGTTTGAGGAAAAACAGAACATAAACGAACTGGACACTACATCACAACTCAAATTTTCTACACATATTCATTTATTTCACCTATGGCCCATACCCCCTGGGACCAGTTACACCAATACCGGGCCAAGTAGGTCAGTGGTTGAGACTGAAGCGTTCAAAACCATTGACTGGTTCGAATCCTAGCGACTACAGATTTTTATCTGATAACCCGAGAAACTGCTAGGAATCGCACGTTGAAAGGTAAGACCTCGTTAATCCTTGGCTTGCACAAGTTTCGACTTTTGAGTGCTGCCGTTCGTAAAAGATGACAGCTGGTTAACAAAAAAAAAACAAAAAAAAAACAAAAACCTCGATCAAAGACAAAAAATGCTTACAAGTGCGGCTGGTTGACCTGAATGTGGCGGAATTAAAAAAAAAATTAGATGAGGGATAACTTGAAATAATGGTGAGAAGGCTGTAATCCAGAAGAGACTTTTAGACGGATTGATTGCTGAGGAAGAAGACCCCGAAACATTTTTATTCTAAGTTTCTGGAATTGATTTGTGTACGATATAGAATAAACTTGACGAAAATACCAATTTGCTGAAGGAAGAACTTCAAAAGAATTCGGCGACTCTGAAAGGAGAACTTTTAGAAAATTCGAATAGCTTGAAGAAAGAACTTCAAGAAAACTCAAAAATTCCCAAAGAATTTCAAGAAAGTTCGAAGAATTTGAGAAATGAACTTCTAGAAAACTCGTGTAAACTTAACGAAGGATTTTATTCCTAACAACGTATTGATCGTTTCAACTTTAGATTATATAATGATAATAATATAATAATAATCAAGAACATGGAAGGCCTTGGCTTATCCAAAAATCTGACCTTCGCTTTTCTCAGGTCAAGTGAGCTGAAGTCGGAGACCGAGGGATTCATAATGGCCTGCCAAGATGGTGTCTTCAACACCCTGGTCAACCGTAGCCGCATGATGGGTATAGAGATCCCCGACATATCCACAGGCACTACGCGGCCTATGACACTTGTACGGTATAGACGAGACACCGGTGTTGCCTTATGCTCCGGGGATATTGAGTCCGTTGTGGAGAATGAGAAGTGCCGGATATATTGGAACCACCCATTCCCCACCCTCAGGAAAATACAAGCCAATAAGCCTGATGTAGTCCTCATCGACCATCAAAGTAAAACGATTTTCTTCATGGAGTTTTCGGCTCCTGGCGAAACGAACATCGTCCGAAAAGAGGAGAAACGGACTCAATAACGAGACTAACTCTTTGAACTCCGCAGGCTCTACCCAAACCATTCTGTTAAAATGGTGGTTCTGATTATAGGGGTCCTTGGTGGTATGATGGATACACTGCTTGCTTGCTATAATATGGCAGAAATCTTAGCCGGACGAATGCAGAAGGCCGTCATCCTTGGTTAATTATGAACCACCATGTTTTTGAGATGTTTCCAAGCATATTTTGACCCTGGGTATGAGAATGTTCCTTTTCCTGAATTTTTTTATAATTTTCTTAAAAAAGTCAGCAATTTCCAACTTCCAACTAGAGGTTCCATGCATTTTTAAATATTCATCAATGGAGGAGCACAAACAAGCACTATAATTACTATGTGAGCAACATTTCCTGAAAATTTGTCGTATCTGTACCCATTTCCCATGTTTGCCTTTCCTAAAAATGGTCTGTTAATAACGCATTTATGCCTATTACGTTCTACATTGTTAAACAAGCAAAGGCATATTTAAGGCCAATAAAAAAGTCCTGCATGCGAAAAAGCAATTAACAATTACTGCTCTTATCGCAAATCTGTTGTGTTTATAATTAATGCAAGGTAATACCAGTGCACGAAATGTCTGGATCAATGCCTTTAATTGAATAATCAATTGTTTCACTTAAAGGAACCACCAAAACGTTCAGCTGTTTATGAACCGGGGAAATATATTCGGTGGTTATTGACGGGCCTTCATGTTCGTGCAGTTACATGGGAAGTATCGATTTGTAGAAATCCTATTAAGCTTGTTTAAAGGAAAATGTCATTCGTTAACTTTTCAATTTCGTCAGACACAAAACTTCATCTGATAAAGTTGAGAGGTGTATTCTTGCTTATTTCTATACGAACCCTTATATCTGCAAATAATATTGGTCAAAACCAGTTGTTATATGGTAATAATAATAATAATAATAGTTGAAAAGGAGAACAATCTCCATGAAAATTGAAAAATGTGGTTTATTTGTAATATCTAAGCCACGCATGGACATTGAACTACATCTGATAGATATTGTGAAAGGACTCTAACTGCAAAGAAATAATCTGAAATTGAAAATTCGCATTTTCATTCAGATAGTTGATTTTTTTATAATCTTCTCTAGTTTTCATTGAAAATTCATTAAATAAATTAGATAGGGAGAATATTATTAAAACAATATCACAAATTGAAATCGTTCATTTCAGATTTTATGAATATCCTATTCATACACAATTTCGAACAAAAATCAAAATAATAATAGTATTAATTCTTGTGATTTGGTACGTAGTACAGTAATCACAGACAAAGGTAAGTGAAGAATGAATCGTAGCACTTTGAAACTCGGCACATTGCTTCTTGACATCATATATTGTAAGAAAAAAAAATGTTTACCAAAATATCAGGGAGAATCCCATAAAAAAAATTATTTAAAAAAATTATATTTTTTTGCTGTTGTTTTGGAAAGTAGAAGAAAAAAAAGTGTATATCGTTCCTGAAGACTTCTACTTCCTCATGCAAATATAACATGTGAGTATCTGAGTACCTAAAATGTGTTTTGCCCCACTTCACGTAACCCTTCTACGATATTTACGGGGGATCCAAATGTCATGGATATTTCAGTTGATATGACATAGTTATACTGAAGCAGGAATCAGTACCCTCTTTGGACGCAACGATTTTGGACTAGTGAGACACTACTCACTTAGACATGCCAAATAAAAAACTGGGTTTTACGCCTGCCTCAGTTATCAACTCACCCATCATAATCCCGGTAAAATAATCGCTCATACACATCTTACATGAAAAATGAAGTATGTGATTTCACAATAGTGTTATTAAACATATATGCAGGATATGAATAAGCGATTATTTTCAACATTTACTGAAGGGAATGCCGGTTTTATTGGTAAGTTGAAAATGAGGCAGGAGTAAAACAAAGTTTTCATTTTGGCATGTATAAGACCAATCAAATATTCGGCTCTGCCAGAATTTTCAGCGGCGGATAAGGGTGAACCTGAAAGTTGATGTCGGCGTTCAATCACGTTTTCTGAGAGAACGAGCGCATTTCATAAAAAATAACTGGGAATAATTTTTGTGGCAAATTCAATTGTCCTTCACCTTGTTAAGTTGTTTTTCCGATAAGTCTTATACTTTCCAAGAAAACAGCAAAAATCTATTCATTTATTTTTAAACGAAAAAAAAATATGTACCATATGTTATGTAAACAATTTTTTTTCGTGTTTCTAATGGTTCCAACTACTAGCATACCAAATTTGGTGGTGCTACAATCGATCCTCGGCTCATAACCCAATCGTAATGGATTAACAATATTTTTTAATACATTCAAAATTTCGAAATGGCGAATTTCAGCAGTTTTTTCAATTAACCCAAAGACGTAGTAGCTTCATTGTGATTTTTATCTCAGTTGTCACTTATAAGTTGTTTGTTTAAATTAGTAACAAATTGTGTTATTTTTTCAGTTGAAGGAAGAACTGGTGAAAATAAAATACCCTTGATATTGACAATTTCCAGTTTATCATTCAATTAAATCTTTTTATGCTTTCAGAAGACTGGCAGTTTCTTAAGGGAACTAGCAGAGCTGGGCCCGGTACTGATAAATTGTACTCGAGTACTGGGTACCGGGTAGTTCCAATAATTGATGAAGGAGTACAGAGTTCCAAGTACTTTACTCATTACACATGCTCAAGGGTACAGTACTCCAAGTAAAAGTACTCGAATTCTAAGAGTACTTTTTGCAAGTACTTTCTAATCAAGTTGTATGTAGCAAGTCCAAAAATAATTGAACAATATATCCACTTTTTGCACCATATAAATAATCATGAACTATCAAATCAATAATTACTTAACTATTTTGTAGTTTTCAGTCCATAAAGGATAAAATTAACGATAATAATAATAAAAACAATAGTTATTTTTGTATCTAATGCGCGAAATGCTCGACTATCTCGACTATTTTTTTCCCTCGGCTGCGCCTCGAACACCAAAGTATTTCGCGCACGAGATGCAAACAAATGTTTTTCTACAAATGTTAAAAAAAATAGGTGATATAAAATTTTGTCACAATTTGAAAAGTGTTAAAAAAGCCTTATTCAATTATTATTGAATATTCAAAAATAAATGATTTATTGGATTTTTGCTTGGTGGCGGACCATATATAAGTTAGAAATAAATGATTTCTTGAATGTTTGCTTGATTGAGGAGTATAGGTTAGAATATGAAAATCCCATATAGTTTACATGCAGTGTGCGAAATAGGTATTTCGCACATTACTTCGCGCACGTTTTCATGGTGACGAAGGAAAATAAAAAAAAGTGTTACTTCGCATATTGTTGTCAATGCCCGAACCTTGTCATTTTTTGACGTTTGCAGAAAAAATAACTATTCAGTAATGGCATAACTGGTTGATTCTGTTTGCCAGGATTGGCTTCATAATAACTAATTTTGATGATTTATAAAGCTTTTGGAGTTTTGAGATTGCTGGGTGCGGCATGCTGGACTGGACACACAGGCCAGGCGCATGTGCTGGGTAACGGGTACAGAGTACCAGAAATGTACTCAAGAGTACAGTATTCGGGTATTTGTACTGAGTACTTCCCAGCTATGGGAACTAGTATATTTTCACGATGCTGTGAGGGGAGGATCGCTCCAAATATTTCTTCTTTTTGTGTGGGGGGACTGTGATAGCTTGAATCAATCATCTGTGCGGTATTTAAGTTTCCTGAACATGTATGGAATATTTTTATTAAAAATTATTTTGTAATACATGATAGCACAATGGTAGAAACGTCTGTTTTTCATATTCAAACATTTTTTGAGTGTTGGGGTTCCTTTCAAGTATATCATAAATCAATCGCAGGCGGTAGTTTTGTATTATTTGAACACTAGCGAAGAAAAACATTTCTCATATACAGTGACCGCCAAAAAGTATGTTCAATAGGGCAAAAAAGTTTACTGTTGGGATATTGAAAAAAAAATCTAGGGAAAAGTTTGCGCATTTTCGATAACCTTAAAATCGATTTTGACACATGTCACGTGATCGCTGGTAGGGGTCGACGAATGTATCTGGTAAAGTCAGAGTCCAAACAGACCAGATGATGTGCCAAAATATTACACCCGAATCACAATAAAAATAAACATATATTTATTAATTAATAACTCTTCATCTATTATTCATCACCAATACTTATCAATTGAGCTAATCGACCTTATTCAGAAATAATGAACATAAAAACTTTTTAGTAACTAAATATGTCAATAAATGAACAATATTTATTGTGACTCTTTATTCAGTAGCTCTTAACAAATGTGTCAAACATTCAAATATCATAACTTTCATACTTTTCTTTCAGTTTAAAAACATTAGAAAGTTATAGGCACTTCTCTGACTTTCCTACAGAATAGAATATGGGGCAAATATATGTTTGGAAAACAACTACTTTCCTGGCTAATATTGCGACGGACATCGGACTGAAACATATTTTGATTGATTGATTGCATATTTTCAGGTCACCCCAGTGCTCTCTCTCTCAATACGTGTGCATATCGTTTTCTGAAATGATTTGATGTTTCAATTACGGAGAATTGTAACGGTATAAATCTATAAAACTGATCAATAGACGAGTGACAGTTCAGACATTCGGCCATTAAGAAAGTTTACAGACAAAGATCGTAAGTATATATCTGATCGGATCATTATGCTAATTATTTTTTTTATTCCTATATTAACCAGATTATTATTATTACTGCGACTCGACATTTAATCAGCAACTAATCAGTAACTTTGAAGCACGTAATACAAAACCTCCCTAATTAATGTTCGGTACATTAATAATCTGTCAGAAACTGATAATTTTCTAGTTGAATCAATAGACGCCAAAGAGTGATAATTTAATAAGTTTCCGAGCTTTGACCTCACCCATTATGAAGCTAAATGAAAACAGTGTGGCAACGCCATGGCAAAATCCGCCGGTAGCATGAAATATAATTTTCAACGACCTTGAGTGGATGGAAAATATTGAGCATCTATATATGAGTCTACTATTTCCGAATGAATCGTCATTCGGAGATAAACACAAAAAACCGTATTCGTCTTTTTCAAATGGTCTGAACTGTCATTACAAAAGCACGGATTTGGAACTGACCCTAATATTTATATGCAGTTATCTTTTTCAAGAATTTTTTTTGACTCGTAGTTACACCATGAAACGCGTCTTGTGAAGTCGATGTCCGTGATTTCCTTTGGAAATACTGGAATCATATGTACTATATAACCAATATTTGCATGTTGGATTTCATATATTTGCCATACATATTCGATAATGTCATACTTTACATTCAGTCTGCTGTGAGTACCGTAATATATCCCGTCGAAAACAAGTACACTTGGGTTCGCACGTCGAAAGGTGAGACCCTCGTCATTGCCAGCTCGCACAAGTCTTCTTAAGACTTCCGAGGGATGCTGGTAGGAACGCAGCTGGACGACGGTTAGAACAAACAAACAAACTTGGTCTTTTTCTCACCTTCAATCCTGATCCATTCAGTATAGAAATATTTACTGCACTTGGAAACTCCGACCACATCCAAGTCTCCACTCAGCAATTCGGAGATACAACAAAATACGCCAAGATCCTATTGTTGGGAATACAAAGATATATACCAATTCTCAAGAAGAACATCGCCTGATAAACCCTGGTTAAGCAGAAAGTTCATGCAGGCAGCATTATCGACGGAAATATCAGGGCACTGAGACCAGATCAGAATATGTTGGTTGAACCACAAAACACGGCAAGGAGACAATAAAATCATCGAAATAGGCTCACAATGCCAAGATACAATAAATACCTGTTGAGTATCCTGACGGGCCCCGCTCGTTTTGGTATTTTGTCATATAAAAGATGTGGAAGTAATTTCACTTCCAGCTAACCAAGGAAGTGGAAACAGTAGCGACGTAAGCACTGGAAAAAGCCAATATTTTTGTCCAACATTCTGCTCTGGAATCATTGGGGAAACAACGCAAAAACATGCCTGAGATTACTTATCAGACACTGTGTGTGCTGTAAGTTAACACCAAGAAAGCTAGTGGATCTAACTGAATTCCGCCCATCGTGCTCAAGGACTAACTCAGTTCTCTGCAAGTTATCTGCAAGTTGTTCAACCTCTTTTATGATTTGGGGATATTTCCGCCCAAGTGGAAAATTGCAAGAATACAACCAGTCTAAAAAAAGTGAAAAAATCACTACCCAGCAACCCTGATGTCTCGAAGGGTGGGAAAAATATAGAAGCGATCAACATCAAGGTCATGAAATATCTAGAACGCTCAGGAACTGTGAATGATCGACAATATGTGTAACGAACCGAAGAACAGATGGCTTCAAAGCTATTTGTAGTGACCTACCCTGTGTTGATGGCGAAAACCTCGAAACTAGTCTGCAATTGTTTCCTCTGCAATGAGGAACATTGCACAAGTATCTGTTGGATATAATTCAATACCCGTCTTGGTATTAGCCAGGGGAGTAGTTATTATCAGGTGTTTGCCACAATTAGCCTACGTTGTAGGTGTATATGGGAGTAAAAAGGGTAAAAACAAGACGACTATCTTTATAAAACGATCTCCCAACGAACTCTGAGCTTGGTGTTCAGATATCTGACTGAATCTCGCAACCCAGAGAATCAGAGTGCTTCTTGATCTTCTCACCACCAGGTGGAGCGGCTTATACCCGTTTCATCAGCGTGAGACCAGATTGACCAAGTAGACGGAATATGGTGGAACATTGCACAAGTATCTGTTGGATATAATTCAATACCCGTCGTGGTATCAGCCATAGGAGTATTTGTTTTTTGACAGGTATTCGCCACAATTAGCCTACGTTGTAGGTGTATATGGGAGTATAACGAGTAGAAACATCGGTCGGCGACTACTATTGTTATAACGAGTCAAATTGTTTGTTAACCTGGTACTCAGCTTTAAACCGCTTAACCCTAAACATTACTGCAAATTCGGCAATCAATTCGATACATATGGATAGTTAGTTATATTTCTTTTCACCAGTTGCAATAGATGTTTGTCAGTTCGCTCCAGAAGTTTAGGGTATTACTGGTCGTTTTATTTCGGAAAATATTTGTTTACGATTGAAGTTGGGTGTGACTTTAGTTTGTTCTCGTATTGTTTCCAGATTTCTTTTGTGTCATCTAGTCTTTCTGTATATAAGGGCTTTGGTAACTGGGTGCGGATGGTTTGTTTATGTGGTCAGTTATTCCGAGGTCGTCGAGCTGACATAGATTAAGTGGAAGGCTGATAGCGTTTCAAGCAAGAAATATATTGCGCAGATTTCCTTGTAGGAACTCTGCATGGAAATTCATAAAACGTACTTCAACGTTCGTCGTGGTATTAGCCAGGAAACTAGTTGTTTTCTGATAAATTTTCGACCCAATTATTCCTATTGTATAGGATTATGGCAATAAGCGTCGCCCTGGTAGGGCAGGACATCTTGTTTCTCTCTTGACAAGTCCACTGTGAACAATGCAGATTTCTTCATTTGTATTGGTGGTTAAATTAATCACGCAAGTTCTGAGTATTGCTTTGGTTGAGGGACTGGAGTTGAGATGGCGCCCGTGGTTTAGTGAACGCTAGGCTGCGATTGTGTCAGCTGCTACCTTGACATGGAGATTTAGTTGAATCATTTGTTGCAGGCATTAGTTATTGTGTGCAAAGACCTACCCTATACTGATGAGGGCATAAGAACCCAGAAATTGATCTATAGGAGGTCCGAATGTTTCAACGAACATTTCCATGCAACTAGCAATTGCAGAGACATCCTTGTAGGAACTTTCTTTATTTGGATGATATCTGTTGGCTGTTGCGGGGTGCTATATTTGTGATCATCTGAATTTGTTGTTGTGTGGTAGGTTTTCAGATCGAATTTGTTATTAGTATTCAGACCCGTTGGGGGTTTTCACCACCTAACACCGTATTTTTGTTTGGAACCTTTGCTAACAAGGGTGCTTTTGGTGGGCCTGGACATTCTTTTAGGGGGCCAGAAAAGGAATTTGTGATCACCCGAAATGAAAAAAAGTTGGCATAAATATTAAAGTCGTACCTAATGTAATACATACACACCAAAAACATTGAGTAATTTCTCACGTATGTTCAACATGCAAGCTAGGTTAGCTTGCTCAGGTTAGGTTTGTGTGTCACGCGCCGCGTGAAAATCTAATTCGCGCATTTTCGACTTGCAAGCTACATTAGCTTGTTCAGGTTAGGTTAGGTTAGGTTAGGTTATAATTAGTTGCTGCTGAAATATATAAATAAACTTCAACACTCAATACTTTGGGGCTCAAAAATAAATGATATGGTAATTAAATTTTTGATGACACAAGATAAATATGTGGAAATTATATCAATATTACTTTGGTGCTCGGTTAAATACGACCCTTTTCAATGTATGTGAAATAAAAAATAACCGACTATTAAAAATCGATAATAAATAAATTCCTTGTCCTAGCAGAATGCACCCATCGGGTATTTCCCTGTCTGATTGAAAGGGGAGAGTAAATTACCTTCGACAGTTACTAATACTTCACTCACTCGATGATTTATGTGTACCTAACGGGTTGAAGGAAGATAGGGGTGGCGGGACATCGCTGCATTAGCGACTTTCTGGTTAAATCGAAATAAAAACATCACGTTGAGTAATCTAAGTGGTGTTCCATTAAACTCGCCGTATCACGGCCGACATAATTACTTACACGCGATTCAACCAGATGGGAATGAAGTTCGCCTTATTACCACTATGTCTGGTTACCGTATAACACCGTTTATACTCCACATTTAGTATTATTATAAATGGAATACTTGTTATTCAAATTACGATGCACGGAAAAAATGTGTAAATAATGTATACAATTGTCGAAATTCAGTACTCCTGGTTGTAATATACCCCAATGGGCACACGTACGTTTTTCAAACGTGTTATAAACGTGGCATTGGTTAAATAAACGTTTCTGGTTGAAAATTTCAATGACAATAATTTAGTGTAATCTTCAACGTTGAAAGAGTATGTTATAAAGATGTGTTTTCAACGGTACTTCCTCAACAACTCGTTGAATATACGTTTAACAAACGTTATGTTAATTCAAAAGAATTTTTAATCAAACTCGCTTTATGCGATTCTTTCATCAATGTTTATGATACGTTCCTTATCCTTTTATTTGGTCAAAACAATGTTGTTTTATTGAGTATCTTCGACGTTCAAAAAACCTGATTGAAAACGGCATTAAGGCGATAATTATTAAGCAATTGGTTAATATACCATTGTTACAAGCGACATTGTTTCGTTGAAAAAACGTTCGGTTTTCAGCCATTTCAGGGTCAAGTAGCTCAGTGGTTGAGACTGAAGCGTTCAAAACCATTGACTGCTGGTCGGCTAGGTTCGAATCCTCAGCGACTTCAGATTTTTATCTGATGGCCCGAGAAAGTGCTAAGAATCGCACGTTAAAAGGTAAGACCTCGTTAATCCTTGGCTCGCACAAGTTTCGACTTTTGAGGACTGCCGTTCGTAAGAGGACGACAGCTGGTTAACGGAAAAAAAAATTAACAAAAAAACAACAATTCACAACATTATTTCAACTTCCTTGTGTTCATTGGGAGATTCAAAGAAATATACACAATGTGGATATATTACTACAACAAATTAGGATAAACAATAGCGTGGGAAATTTCTTCACAAAATTGTTTCTGTAATCATTCCAGACACAATTTGTTTAAAAATTTCAAAAAATTGTGGAAAAAATGTACACACATTTTTTTCCGTGTGGCATGCAAATTATTTCATATTACATTCCTTGGGTATTCTCTTGCAACAAGTCGGTGTGGAACTTAGGGTGAGGTTTCATAAATCCTTACTCTTTTTGTACTATGTTTTTGAAACCAGACTCATAGTGGGTATTGATCACAAGCATCTTCTTCGTAATTTAATTCAACGCTTCCAATTAAAAAAACTACCCCTCCAGGAAATCTTTAATGGCGGCGCCCATATGAATTTTTCTTTCGAAATGGAATTACTAGAGCCTCTGGAGGCACCATACATCCTATTTTACCAAAAAGCGAATATTCATAATACGTCGGACCTGTTATTCAAAATAATTCCTACTCTTCAGATGCTGTGGAGTTTTTTTGTTTTGTTTTTTTCCGGCGGCTCTAAAAGCGAATGCATCACCGCATTCAGTCAAGCAGTCCCAGAGCGCCAACTGATCATTTTTCATAGTGTAACTTTGTTATTATTGTATTAAACATCATCTTTGTTCAGACAACCGGATCTTTTATCTTCAACAACTGATGATAGTGATCTGTTTCAATGCAAATCAACAGTAATAATTAATTATTTAAGTTGAGCTTTTCATTTTCCTACACCTTAAAAAATAATTTTTTGCTTTTTGCATGAACGTAGAAAAATGTTGTATGTAACTTGTGCAAAAATTGTTTATTTCACTCGGCGTGTTGACAATTTAATGTTGAGTGCAATAAACTTACTTTTTGCACTTGTTGCCTAATAGCTATTTATGTTATCAGTTACGAAAAGCTTCATTTTGATTAACAAGAGGATGTTTGCGGGACGAGCGAAACGAGTTCCCACAAAATGTTACGAGTTACATAAAATGCTATTTCGTAACATGTTACATACAAGATTTTTTCTATGAAATATTAATATGTATTTTTTATTTACAAATCTGGAAAATTAAGTAGATATCTCTGAGGGTATGTTTCCATAGTAACCACTGTTATTGATGATCCTAATACATAACTTGTCCAACGTTATTTATTTGATTCCAAAGAGAGTTATAATTCATTAATACAGATAAAAATGTCTGATTGAGGTTCAGATATCCCAAGCGATATTGAAGATACTACAAGAATTGATTCCTGCCAAGAAATTGATGATGTAATGAACTTTTCGTAATCAGTTAGGAAAAGTAAAATACTTCCTAACTGGTGATGAAAAGTTGGACGTTATGAAATTATGAAAGTCAGCTTCAAAAAGTGTCACTTTATATGTCAAAATTTAGAAAATAAGTATTATAACACACATGCACAGACTTTCGCTTCTGTGGGTTCCTCACTATATTCGTCCATAATTTTTTTTTTTATCTGAATAGTATTACCATAACAAGCGGTATATCATTGAATAATTTAGAAAAAATTCAATCTGAGCTTACCTTGGCCTTCTTTTTTTTGGGAAGTTTGATTTTAACAATCCTTGGAATGATTCTGACACCACCAGAAACAAAGGGAACTGATTGCCCTCAACCTCACAAGCATTCATCCAGTAAGTTTGTTTGAACCTTTGCAGTGGTTTCTGACACCAATCCACGAGACACACACGCAACACCTCCAGAAGTTAAATGTGTGGGCTGGTATTTTTTTTCCTTCCTGGAAATTTAACAGGCGATATGTACTTGGATTTACTACAAAATGCCATCGACCCAGTTCTAACAAATATCATTGAGAACGATCCCGCATACCATGAACAGGAACTGATTTTCCAACAAGACGGAGCTCCTCCTCATTATTCCCAAAATGTGCGCAATTATTTACATGACACATTTCCAGGACGATGGATAGGACGATGGGGCCCAATAGAATGGCCACCTCGGTCACCCGACTTAAGTCCTTTAGATTTTTTTTTGTGGGGACACATCAAAAGCCTTGTTTACAAAACACCACCATACACATTAGAACAGTTGCAACGAAGAATCATTAACGTATGTCTCGAAGTGACACCCCAAATGCTTCAGAATTTACGACACCGGTTTGAAAATAACTTATACCACTGTATGTAGGTTGACGGACAGCAATTCGAACATTTACTTGACTGATAAATGAGTTTTGAAGTACAATTGAATCAATTTTTGCATTTTTCGTCACACATTATCGTTGGAGTTTCAACGCTCCATATTTTCTGAAAGAGTGGATCGATTTTGAAAATATAAGCAGCACTGTGTAGGGAATGACAAGCCCCTTCTGAAGAGGTATCGCTTGACCCCTCTTCCCTACTTAGGGGGTTGAAGGTTTTACTATGCTTGTTACGTCAAAATGTGCCCCCCCTGACAAACAAACTTGACCTGTTTTCGGATTTTATCGAAAAGTTCTTTCCCAGCCTGTAATGCCTTCCGGTACGTTTTCGATGGGCCACTCTGTATACATAGATATATAAATATACGAGAGCATACGGAAGGTATCACGGTGACGTCGATTGAGAGATAACATTGCCACATAGAGATTGGACCATCCTCTACAAATTGTGTTCATTATGCTTGAGATAAAATTTTGTGAAAGCATCAGATATTAAATCCATTAGTTCGTTCTTAATCGAGATATAACTTGTAAATGAGTCTGATTCTCACAGTTAACATCATTGTCCAAAATTTTATAAGCGAATCGACAAAATCGGGTCAATTCTGTTTCTCAATAGCAAGATTGTTATCATAGCAAGTAAATCTGTTTGGTGGAGAGTCGAATTCGAAAAACCTGAAAACTCTGAATCCATAAAATTTCCATTTAATAAAGGAGCCCATCCATCCACATGTAAATACGAAGCTTACAAAGAGACTACTTCGTCCTGAAGCGAATGGCGTGATAAGGTCTATTCGCGTTCATCCCGTGTATTGACAGCGCACCAATTTGACGTCTGCTCACTTGACGGGGAATTATATTTGATAGGATTACTAGATTGACAAATAGGATGAAGGAGACTTAATTGCGTGTTTGAGTGTGTTGTAGATCTCGTTCCACAAATTGTTTCGAAATAAAATTGGAGCGTCACTCTCTTATGGTTACGCTCTCGACTTGCCAATTAAAGTTGACATCTTCCGAAATGGTGAAAAATTGCCAATTGATATACTGTCGAAATATTGAAAGGGAATTCAGTTCTGCTGTTTTTGAAGGGGGTGGAATGTGACGAGAGCTGTTCAAGATATGTTTAAAACTGATATTTGGGAATGTCGTGGCCCAAATAGCACAAGACGTCCCGAAGACGTCCATTTAATGTCCTAACTATAGCCGAACGTCCTGGTATCTATTTTGAACGTCCTGGGGATGTACGATGAGGACGTTTTCAGGACGTATTAATTGAGTCAAAATCTATAGTATAGTTATATTGTAATGAAAATCGATTATGTAACGGATTCTGTGGATTTCAATTAAGGTTGAAATCGATTTTTTTATTTTAAAAATTAATTTGTGAAATTTAGAATGATCTGCGTTAAGGAAGCGTGATCATTCAGTGGTGCAGTCTAGGACCTATGTACATCCAAGCAAATTTTGTTTGTGTCCTTTTCTCTTTTGCAAACTGTGTCACTGCTGTGTGCTTCCAATGTTTGTACTTTCGGCTTTTCTCGGCTAAGCTCGGCTGTCTACACGCCATGTCATTTTACAGTTTACGCCATTTTAATTTTTACAAACGTTTTGAGCTTTGCCCTTCGCAGCTATTTTACTAAAACATTACCTCTATGGATATAATGTATATGTATATGTAAGTTTTAAATATCGGGAAATTTTTGTGAACGAAATCCCTCGTAAATGCCAACAATCTTCGAAATATTTGAATTTATACTCATTGCAAGGTATATGAAATATGTTGGTTATGATGTTATAAATAGTTACCGTCACTTTCCTTTCAAAAATAGTAAAGATTTTGATACGCACGCACTCATTCAAAACCGTTGATATTTGTGAAACGAAATGTATTCCTTTTTTGTATAGGAAATATTGGGGATTGAGAAAAAGAAGACGAAATCGATAGTAATCCAGTGGCGTGAAAGTTGGGGAGGGGCGAATAGGGGTACCCACCTGCCGTACGCCCCTGTTTAGAGTTACAAACACATGATTTGCCATGAAATATGAAACTGAATGCTGTAAAGTGACATATCAAATTTCATTAGGAAAAGTTAAGCCGTTATGGAGTTATTCTGGAAAATATATTTTTTTCTGTCACTTTCAACCTTAAAATAAAGTGAGGATTCTACCCTCGGAGTTTGTCCCCTTTATTCTGGGACTGTACAAGGAACAAATTTGTTTAAAAATAAGTTCTATGAATTGTGCAGTACCTACTGCTAAGAGTAGCAGACTACATTCAAAAATGCCGGTTCATTTGACGTTATAAACATGTTCACACTTTGACTTCCATCGTGTATTGGTCACCCGTTATTTCTACGATGTTCAATCTATAAATCTATAACATGAGTGATCAAGAGATAGGTGTTCTCATTAGCATCAAAACCAGATGAAACGTCATCCTAATCGACATGTTACACAAATGAATTTCAAATTGAAACCTCTATCAAAACCTGTGATCTCCACAAGGCACTTTTTCACAGACGGGGACGGTAGTGGTTCTCGGTAGTGGTGTATACAACTTTAAATCAATTAGGCGGACTAAATTAAAGATAAATGGACTACCGTGATTATCACGATCAACAAATCCTTCTAAGTGAGAAGATGATTGAACTATCATTAAATTAATGAAGTGCATACTTAATGGGTTAACTGAGGCAAAAAGAAAACAAGGCTGGAATGCCAGATAATGTATCGGCAACACTCACGAGAGAAAATCAAGATATCCATCCAGTGTGAGCGTTTGTTATCAATCTTGTGTTTTTTTTTTTTTTTTCTTCACTGAGCACTCACTTCACGATAATTATTTTAGGATGTTTTAACCGAGCACACCAGATTTCTCAGATTTGAACGTAATTTAGTAAATTATTTTTCAGTTTAAGTATCAAGCTTCATCGTGCGATTAACGTTTAAATTCAGAATACTGTTTCAAATTCCTGTTACGTTTGATACAAACTTGTTGTATCATCAAGTATTTAGTATAAAGATTTATTTGAATAGATATGTTTCAGTTCTAAATTCATGCTGTGGTCATTCTCTTAGAAGAAGACGCAAAATAATGGAGTATGGAAGGAAAACTTTAGGAAGCTTCATAACAAATAGCAAATGCATTTTCTGACTATTCTGAGTCGTGTGCTGTCTTCGAAATTGTTGATGGTGTAAACATTCCTTCAAGGAATACATCTCAGTCTACTCAAGTGTTAACACTCAAGTGTTAACATCATCAAAGGTTCTGCAAAGAGGAAATTGAAAATAAGTTGAGTAACTTGAACTTGGACAAAAACAAAAGTGTTGGCACCAATAGAATTCCTCTTTTAATTATTCTCAGACAGTATTCCGGGTTTTCCAGTCCCCTTGAAATAATTTTTCAAAAATCATTTGATGTTGAAATATTTTTTACAATATAGAAATCATTACTGTAATCGCCAATATGGTGAAAGCATTATTAAAAATAATAGGGGCAACTATATCAAAATTAAATATATCCCGAAAGATTTTGTATCAATTTTGTTAAAAAATATCGCAATTCAAATTATTTTTTAGGAGGTGAGAGCCGCTGTCAGAGCAAAATGTCAAATCATTTTTCATGAAAAATTTCGGCGATTCTAATTCTCAATTAATGTAATTGTGACAAAAATTGTTGTATTGCATGCCTGTAAATTATAGAACTAGACAAAATTTTACTTCTACTTCCATAGTGAAGTGTTCGGTTTTAAAAAAATAATTTATTTTTCAAAATTGCATGTTACATGCTAATAAAACTCCATGTCAAACCGCCAGCTTTACTTCCAAGTTTAATAACGGAAGAGAAAGAAATATTCTGGTTGCAGCGCGTTTTTACACTTATAAAAGTGATTTTTTTTTTGTTCAAATTTCCAAAGTTCTCTCAGTTTTCCACTTTATCTGGTAGGAAGAGTACACTGTATTATTTTCGGTAAAGTCGTCGTAGTTCACCCTGTATATGAACAGAATCTAGTTTTTGAAATTTTTAATCTCAATTGAACCGAATATCTGTATTGAAGGAATGAAATAGGGGAAGGTAGGGCAGGACGGGACACTTGAAAATCTCATCTTGCCCCATATACGGGGTGAGATGGGGTTGGGCATGGGGCAAGATGGAGTATATGTAATCATTTTGTTCAAAACCAAATTTGACACAAGAAATACAATATGTTTTTAAAATTTATTTGAAAAAAGAAAATAAAGTTTCAGTTAAACATGTATTAGTGGTAATCGTTTTGTTTAAAATATTTACAAATATGATGGGTCTCATCATCACCATCGTCTTCGCCAGTGCATGTGCAATATGCTCATATTTTAGACATAGCACATGAAACCCACCCTTCAATAGATTGGAAATATAATTTACCTCAATGAAAACATGGAGGGTCGTCTTCATCTCGATGGTATGTATGCCCCATCTTGCCCCAGAACCGGTTAGGTACACCATTTTGCCCCACATCGTATTTTTCTCTTAGTGTTATGAATATTTGTTAACCAATACAATATTGTATACAGAAGAAAACGAGCTTTCTCTCCATACTGAATAATTATTGAATTATCCTGAAATAATTTACCAATTCCACTCTTTAAATTGGTGAAAATTACACCAACACGCTCAAAAAATTTCTATGCACTCACTGCAAACCCCTAGCTAAAACCAGTATTGGCAACCATGAGCTATGAAAATATGGTCCAACCGAATGAAAATAAGATATCTTAGTACATAAAATTGTGACGTCATCATAGGTGGCAGAACATATAAATCCAATTTTGCGCATACGTATAAAGAAAAATATTCCAATAAGTTCGTTTCTATTTGCATAAATCTTCCCTATACGAGGAAAGTGATGACGCCACTAATGTCACATGTCATTCTTGTCAAAAATTGATTCAAAACAAACATCTGTTGAAATTATGACAAGTTTAATGTTTATTCGCAGCCATGCCAACATTTCAATAAAAGAACAGATTTCTATTGTCTGAGAGAAATCCAAACAGTCAAACACAAACTAATAAGGAGTTCAAATATTTCAAAATATACAAATAACAAAATACGTTTGTTAATCAACGTTTGTCACTACTCACTTGTCATTTGTCTGACTTTTCAAAAATGTCACATGTCACACGTCTGTGATCATAAACTGAAAAAAAGATAGTTGTGGCACAGGGCACAGAACACAATACACGTTTATATGTGCCTGTGGACTTGTTGTGTTCATGTTACGTGTACTTCGTGTACATCCGGTCAGTATCGGTAACACTCAATATGGTGACGCGCATATTCGTATGTCATGATTGTCATGTCAAGTGGTTACTCTTATTTTACACGAAATATGGAACAAATAGCGTACCTAGTCACATCGTTGAGGTACAAGGTACAGCGACGCAAAAAATGGTACATGTATACCTTAAATAAGGTACGGTTGCCAACACTGGCTAAAACTGACGGGATAAAATGCGTTTCGCAAGAGCCGATGACGCGTTTGTCGCTTGAATTCGGCTCCACTCGGGATAGTAAATCCATGTACCCCGACTTGCGCCCTGCCCAGTCTTACCCCACCTTCCCCTAATCAAACAATTCCAGTTTTTGAATGACAGTGTCAGAAACTTCAGCCCATCTAGACCTGGCTTCTATCAACAAAGTGGCATTAATTTTGAATTACTTATGAAATATCAAAAAGAGTATTTCTGATAGAAATGAATTTTCATTTTTGTTTTGAATTAATTTTTTTTTATTTGAAATAATGTTGAAAGCCCACGTGTGAGTGAGCACGGAGAAATAGTAGCTGAATCATTGCGGAAGAGGGTTCAAACGTCTTAAGAGAGCCTTATCAAAAATACAATCGAGGGGTGGGATTATCTCCTGACATTCATCCCTGAAAGACTAGAATTAGTGCCAACCGTTGTGAAGATATAAAATGAGATTTATACGATGAAGGCTATAAAGGATAGGTGTTCATCGAGTATAATAGTTTTGAACATATTTTTTACCGTTACATATATTTCTACAATAGTTACTTATTGTATAAGTGTTTTATATGGCATTTTATTCACGCAAAATGTTTGAACGCGAGACCGCCGGTTGAGCGTTTGTTTTTGTTGACTGGTTGAAATGGATCTGAAACACGAATACGATACAACGGTTTATCTACAATCACCACATTAATGGAATGATGTTATTTGAAATGTAATAAAAAACTATTGGTTTTCACATGACGTGACACATTGTGTCATATTTACTAGTTGTGGAATTTTAAAATTTCTAAACATGCAAGAAAGTGATCGTGTTCTCTATATATGTTTTCATTATTTCACTGGCGGGATGCGGTCACTTTATTGCACTAGTGGATAATAGGTCACTTTATAGCTTCATGAGTGACAACAACAAGAAATTATTTTCGATTTTATTTCTTCAAGCTAAAACCAAAAGAACTAAACGTTTTCGACTAGGACGTTCCTAAAGCACTTTTTCACGAGAAATCTTAATCTGTCATGGTATTTTCCAAGGCGTTTCTAATGCCAGACTCTTTCAACTTTCAACTTTCTTTTTTCGTAAGGGCGCCATATCGGATTATTGCATTTTAGAAAAGTTTTTTCCTGATTACAATGATGTATCACACGATATGCCAATCAAAATTGAGAAAAAATCGTATTTGCGAAGAGTGCTTTGGAAAGAAGGTCAACAGCTTTGTTGTGAATTTTGTTGTATTCTAGTGTTCTTTCAATTTTATCTACAAGAATGCAGTTTTCAAGTAAAAGAAAGCGTGATATGATTCAGATATATTAGTCCGTATCTCAAACGGTATCCAGAGAAAGAGAGAAAGAGAGGAAGAGAGAGAGAAAGAAAGCAACCAGTACAAAATAATTTTGAATGAGCCATAGAAATTTCTGGTTAATTTTTCTATCCTAGACGAAGGAACAACGAAAGAGATGATATAAATGAGTAATGAGATGGCAGTTTGGCAAGCGGTGAGTGAAATAGAAAAAAAATTACTAGTAGTCGAATCTATTTTCTTTAGGTAATCGTTCTGTTTCCACACCGTTGGTTGCAGCAAATCTTGCACCGAGAGAAATATCCATTAGCTGTAATACAAAATTATATAACCGATAAATGATTTCTGAATTGAATAGGCGCCAGCAAAGTTCGCTTTTCAGTATGATCAAGGTCTTTTTTTTTAAACAATAGTATTACTGTTAAAAGTATCTCACCTAATTATGTATTTAAATATTGTTTTTTAAATACCATCTTTTAACTGCAATCGTTTTCTTTGTCAAAACCAAAAGGTAACCTTTAGAGACAAAAAGAACGTTTTGAAAAAAAGACCTGTTTCATGTTGAAAATGTTCACATTTTGCATTCATCCCAGAAAATTTAGTGGTTACAATATTTCAATTAGCAGCTATAAGATTTATTTGAAAAAATACTTGTATAACTAGATTTTTGCCAAATAAGTTGCCTTTCTCAAGAGCTAAAAGCTTACTCTCAAGCTTTTAGTCCTTGAGAAAGCTAACTTTGTTGGCGAAACGCTCATTGAGCAAGAATTGGCGTAATTCTGGTGTTTTAGGTAAGTATTTCTATTTCTTCACCAAAAGAACGTCAATTCTCGCTCGACGCGCGTTTTGCCAAATAAGTTGCCTTTCTCAAGAGCTAAAAGCTTACTCTCAAGCTTTTAGTCCTTGAGAAAGCTAACTTTGTTAGCGAAACGCTAATTGAGCAAGAATTGGCGTAATTCTGGTGTTTTAGGTAAGTTTTTCTATTTCTTCACCAAAACAACGTCAATTCTCGCTCGACGCGCGTTTTGCCAAATAAGTTGCCTTTCTCGAAAGCTAAAAGCTTACTCTCAAGCTTTTAGTCCTTGAGAAAGCTAACTTTGTTGGCGAAACGGTCATTGAGCAAGAATTGGCATAATTCTGGTGTTTTAGGTAAGTATTTCTATTTCTTCACCAAAACAACGTCAATTCTCGCTCGACGCGCGTTTTGCAAAATAAGTGGCCTTTCTCAAGAGCTAAAAGCTTACTCTCAAGCTTACTCTCAAACTTTCAGTCCTTGAGAAAACTAACTTTGTTGGCGAAACGCTCATCGAGCAAGAATTGGCGTAATTCTGGTGTTTTAGGTAAGTATTTCTATTTCTTCAACGAAACAACGTCAATTCTCGCTCGACGCGCATTTTGCCAAATAAGTTGCCTTTCTCAAGAGCTAAAAGCTTACTCTCAAGCTTACTCTCAAGCTTACTCTCAAGCTTACTCTCAAGCTTTTAGTCCTTGAGAAAGCTAACTTTGTTGGTGAAACGCTCATCGAGCAAGAATTGGCGTAATTCTGGTGTTTTAGGTACCTAAGTATTTCTATTTCTCGAATCTGAAGAACACAAATCACTTTAAATTTTCCTTGTTCCTGCCAACCTAATCATATGACTCATACTGAAGGACGTGAATTATACATACAGTTAGGTGAGTACCTAGATAGGATTAGTTATAGTGATTTGTGTACAAAGGCCGTGAAGTCGATTTTGTTTGGCCGAATTATAAATTCAGAGCATTTTTCAGGTGAGGAGTTTAAAAAATGTTTAACCAAAAGAAAAACGTAGGTACTCATAATTAATTAACAGAATTACTTAACAGCGGTATGGGAAGGTAAAAAGGAACTCATTAAAAATAATTCAGGCTATTTTGTAAAGAACTGTTATGTTGAATGTATATTTATTACATCTTAAAATTGTAATACCATTTATAGATATATTATTAATATGTAGGAATTGCATTATCTTTTGGTAAAAAAGGTCGCTGTATAGGTATATACATAGTTATAATAATAATAATACTCCCTCATAAACACTAGTAGAGTGTACCCAAAGGCATATCGTGTGCGGGTAGAGGACGGCTATTATTATTAATTAACGTGGCGCTACGGGGCGACTTACTGATTTTTGGTGGCGTATTCACTTTTCAGCTGCGGGAAAAATCCGGAAAACCTACAGCATCACCATGAAAATAATGAATGAACTTTAATAATACTAGGATTTTAAACAATTGTTTGTAGACACTGCTGACTTTTTCGCTTCATAACTCACATTTTGCTGTATTCAAAATCAATCAATTTTGGAAACTTGATGATTCCAATATAATATTATATATTTTTGACAATATATTTCCTTGCTTAACGACCAATCAGTGGATTTCAAATTTTGAAATTCAGCCAATAGAATCGGAACTACATTGAAAATATAGCTTGTCGCTGTATTTTCACGGTGATAAACCTGCTTAGTTTTTGTTTTACTATCTGTCAAGTGAAAATAATGATTTAAATTATAAACGTCAAATTTATGTGTTTCGACTAGTTATCTTTATTTATCAATATGAGCGATCGTTGGGGACCCAATGTCCATTGGTATCATAGATGAGGCCGTGGAAAAGAGTATTCCGTTGAATACGGCTAGAAGTAAAGCATCAATTACCAGGTGACACGATTTTTCTTTATTTCAAATCGATATATTGTCGTCCTAAATATAATTCGTGGTATGATTAGAAACCTATAATTTTTTGGAATATCAATTCATTGGCAATCCCAATGCAATAAAATACAACTCGTCCTGCGGACTCGTTGTATTTTCAGCTTTGGGATTGCAATTCATTAATATTCCAAAAAATTATCGGTAATAATCATACCACTTATTATATTACCCCTGATGATAATTTTGTATTTTAACGTCGATTATGTGGACTATAAGCGTTGATTAAAATATTTTGGCCTTTTCCATAAAAAATTCTAAAAACTCTTTTCTTACATTTTTAATATATGTAGGTACGTCGTACCATTCCAAAAGATCCCATTAAGTTTCAGATAAATTTACCGGAGTTTTTCTGGGATTGATAAATCCAAAGTCGCTGTATTGGCGGTTTGATAAAATTTGATAAAGGTATTAAGTGGATTGTCACTATCACTATCACTCATTTTGTCTTTTACTGTTGTTATTATGTACTTATTTATTATATATTATTTTACCTACTGTCTGAAAGAAAAAGCTTTATAAACTGTCTATGGCAACACAATTTCTTCTTCTGTTTTATGAGTGAATAGGTAACTCAAACAAGAAAATTAACTGTGTTTAGGCTAGGCTACCTTCATAACGTATTTTTCTCTAAAAGTTGCGTTGTAAATATAGTCAAAAAAGGAATACTTTCAGGGCTTTCGAATCCTTAAATTTTCATGTTTTGTGACACTCGTCTAAAAAAACATTGAAATACATAAAGTTCGATGTATTTCATTAACTCAAACATTGAGTACCCATAGGCGGGTACATCTGGGAAAACGTTGAACTTTAGAACAGCCAACGTTGAACTTTAGAACAGCAAACGTTGAACTTTAGAACAGCAATCGTTGAACTTTTGAATAGCAAACATCGAACATCAAAACAACTGTCATGCAATTCAAGTCAAATCCAGACCCATCCATAAAACATTGAATCAAACAAAAATATTCATAATTGACCGAAGTGAACATAGCGCCAAATAGTGACATCGGTTTAGTAAAGAGCATTGTTTTTCTTACCGGCACTTTCAGCATTTCCGGGAGTCTGAGCTCTCTCCATGATCTCGTCGCCCTTTCTGACTAGCCCCAAAATGTTGTCGATAGTGTGTCTGGGCCCAGAATGCGGACTCGCGACCAACCGCATGGGTTTAACGTCCAATCCGTAATTAAGAATACTTGAGGTGTCTTCGAAACGTTCCGAATCCATCGCGCGCTGTCGAATGACTGAGGTTGGCAACCACGCTTTGTTTCCCATGGGCGGAAAAAGAGGCGTGGCGCAGCCTGTCGGACCAATAAAACTTCTCGAACATCCATCATGGAGTCGACAAGGGAGCCGGAGACGTGGTGCGGATGCCCGCCGACTCTAATAAGCTCTGTGCCGTAGATTTTATGGTGCAAAAGCTTCAAATTGGTGTCAATAGACGAGAATTAAGTTGAGTAAGTGCTATTGCTACTTGTCTTTGAGTGGGGTTAACCAATAAAGCGGATTTATCAACTCGTTCTCTCAAATTTGGGGTTTTCATGGTAATTTGTGTTATTGTTGTAGGTTGCTAGGACATACACTCTTTGATACGTGTACACCAATGCATTAGTTGATTGAAATACAAATGTATCGGTATAACTACTTGAATTTTCATTGTAAAAGATTTTTTATCAATCTTTTCATTTTGTAATAGGTTTTCAGTACATTAATCACTTTTTCGATAAGCGATGGATCCATCACTTCCCATGACATTGTTATCTTGTTCTGGATCGGTGTTGAGAAACTTTTCTCTCCTTGGATGTTTCCTAACCTGTTCCTTCAATCATTTTACCATATAGTAGGGTGAGTTGATCTGGTTGGTCAGTTGCTCCAAAAAATTAATATTAATTTATTTCACTCACTGAAAACAAGAAAATAACACAAAAATAGTTTTATTCAGTAATAACGAACCATATTCGTTTGATGGGAATTCAACAAATCTCTCTTTTTAGAGGATCTGAGATTTGGTGCACCTCATCTGATGAGGAAATGGCATTTTCATCTAGCACTCATCTACTGTACCTTGGAAGAATAAGGGCCAATCTCCAAAATAACCATTATTGAACTGAATACACTGCCAAACTCATATTTCATAACAGTTCGTTTGATAAAAAGGTCAGACTCATTCGTAAAATATTTTACGAAAATAGCTATTTATGATACAAGTTCGTAAAGTAGGAGCGTAAAGTTTGTTGAATGAGGCGCCGCCGAGTTCAAGAAACACGCGAGTACAAAAAAATCCTTCACGAAAGTATCATACATAGTATAATACACAGTATGTTTTTCGACAGTTATTATATTGCCAACTTGTAGCAATTGTATCATCAATCTGAATATTTTATGAATTGTGGTCGTTTTATCAAATGATGACTACCGAGTTATATTTGACGCAAAATACTGTATTTTTCAAAAATACATAAATGTAGGAACAGTGTGTAAACATTTACTTTACGCCCTGTTGATGATTTTACGCACAGGGGATTTTTTTACGGACTTGTCTGCAAAATACGCACTGTCGTCGAGTGCCAATATATTCTTTATCTTAAATGTAAAAATACCAATTTGTCAAATATATTTATTACATCAGATTGAAAAGGATTATTCCCAACACAAAAAAAAATTGGTACCTGAAGACAATGAAAAAGTTCAGTGACTCAATGAATATCTTCATAAATAGTGGTCCAATGAACGCGATCATTATGTCAATATACCACTGGTTATCCATACTATGTATACGTGAATCTTAATGAAATCAATAAATGCTTACGTTGATATCATGACCAAAGTACATTAAATAGGTTCATTAGCGTAATGAATTCCATTTATCAAACGAAAGGAGAGTGTTCACCCAAACAACGAATTGTATTCGTTCAACTGATGAAACTGTATTCATCAGATTAATTAATCATTATGAAGAACTTTCAGTGGCTCAATGAACATTTTCATCAATATTGGTCCAATGAACACAATCGTTATGTCAATGTACCTCTGGTTATCCATACAAAGAATACGGATGTTAATAATATCAATGAATGCTTTCGTTGATATCATGATCGAGTACATCAAATAAGTTCGTTAGGAGGATGAATTCCATTCTTCAAACGAATGAACAGTGTTTACCCAAGCAATAAACTGTATTCGTTCAACTGATGAAACTGTATACTTTAGATTAATTATTATTGTTCGTTCTTCGAATAAATGCTGTATTATTGAAATAATGATATAGATTATTTCGACGATGAATATTTTTCATCAATCCAATGAATGGTCATTATTGAATTCATAAGTATCGGTTACTACAATGCAAAGTTCGTTAGGGTAATAAATTCCATTCATCAAACGAATGAAGAGTGTTTACCCAAGCAGTAAATTGTATTAGTTCAACTAATGAAACTGTTTTCATCAAATTAGTTATTATGATTCAGATCATTTCGACGTTGAATATATTTCGTCAATCCAATGAATGGTGATTATTGAAAGCATGCATGAGTATCGGTTATTGCTATACCTTTCTTGATTCAATAATTGATATACATTAAATCTCGTAAAGCTTTTATACATTGAACTAATGATTTTGTTTATTATTTCAGTAAGTGTTATTTATTCAATCATTGAATATTATTCGTGAATGCAATGACGGCGTCTCATTGATATTGAGCATACAATGAATTTCCAGAAAATAGGAAAAATAATTAAGATGCATTTATCAGAAAATCGCCATTCTGATAGAAGGCACATATCCAAGTTATCCTTTATTTTGGCTGGCTCCTTTCGGAACTCTTCAGATGTCTCTGTATAGTCTGTGCTACCTGTGAGAAAATGCGTTAGCGGTCGCTTTTGTCTGCATAAGCAAACCTGCTCCGTGCAAACAATGATGTCGTGCGCAGTGGTCCCTCTAGTGAAGGCGCTGTGTACCAGCTAGCCCTAACTTGTCAGCAACGGAGATTTCTATGCGACGATTCGGCTGAACGGATGCTGGCAAAATCCATGAGCTATGATACTTATACACGAAATGGCGTTCGACAAAAGACTTATTATTATATTCATTCACATATTAATAACGGAGTTATAAAATGGGAGGAAAATCTTGCTTCTGCCTGCCTAACAAAACTGCGGCTTAGTAACTTTGTTACACCTTCCATGATCTTCACATAGCCGCAACGAAACCTGTGCGTAGATTTGAAAATAGATTATCATTGATCTTGATAAACTTGAAGTCATTGTAACAATAAAAACATACATATTTCACTGAATGGTAATTCATTGTCGACGAAAAATGTATTGTGCAAATAAACGAATATGTATTTATTAATATAATGTACCATATTTTTTAAGTGAGTGCTCTGGGACCATGAATTATGTTCATTGATATAATAAATAATTCCAAATTGTTTCAGTGTACCGCTTTCCTCACCTTAATGAGCTTTTCCATAGCCAGCAAAGGAACCTGTTCATGAATGTGAAAAACCATCATCTTTGATCTCAATAAACTAGAATTCATTGTATCAATAAATACCTACCTACGTACGTCAGTAAATGTTCAATCATTGTCACGATGAATAATGTATTGTGCCAATGAACAGAAAGGTACTAAACGGCATTTATTGATGTGATGTTCCACATTCTCATCATGAAATAGAACCCATTGTTTCAATGTACTTTTTTCTTGATTTCAATAATATTTTTCATAGCCGCAATAAAACCTGTTCATAGATCTGAAAATAGATCATCATTGATCTTGATAAACTTGACTCGATGAACAAATCGATGAACAAATGTATTGTGCCATTAAACAAAGAGGTATTTATCAATATAATGTATCATATTTTTTACGTCAGTGCTCTGGGACGATGAATTATATTCATTAATTTCATGAACAATTTCAAATTGTTTTAGTGTACCGCTTTCCTCACCTCAATGAACTTTTCCATAGCAGCGAGACCTGTTCATATATAGGTCTGAAAAATAAGAAAATAGATATTCAAGCTATACGAGAATTACACATTGCGGTTGGACGAAATTGGTGCAAATATTGACCAGTAAACAACGATCGATGTGGTCATGTCGACAACGTATGACAAACCGACCTGTTTGGATGCAATTAACGTACACCAAAAGCAATATCTATTAGATGTTATACAAAATTGTATAACTGTAAAAAGATTTTTGAATTGAATAGGCGCCAGCATAGTTCACTTTTCACCATGATCAAGGTATTAAAAAAAATGTATTATTGTTAAAAGGTCTTATTTATTGATGGTTAAATGATTGACATTTCAATATTATATGAAATTATTCATAAAAAATCATCTTGAGTTTACTTGTTGTTGTTGTTGTGATTATTAAATGATGGCCATTTCAATGTTATATTATATTTTGTATTGGCAAAAGAGTTGATTCCTTGGGTTAAAAAAAACTTGTATTAGAATGAAATGATAAACGGTTTCGTTTCTAAAAACTTTCTTCGAGTGACTAAGTGGTTTTTAGCCGACTGTTATAAAAATTGACGTTTCACGGAGCCGATAGCGGCCATACTTTTTTGTACTTTTCTGTCAATCTCAGACCAGCACTAAAGGCTGCAGTGGGGTGAGTTTGAGAGAAAATTACAAAAAAGTGACATTTCACTACTGCTATATCGGATCCGTGAAAAACCAATCTTCGTGGCACCCTTATAAAAATATTGAATGATATGTGCATGAAAATTGAAACAGGAAAGAATCTGAAAATAAAAAATACCTGAAATGAAACATAAATCTCTTACATTGAAAACGTATGGAAATGTAACTTTTCAAGGGTTGAATAAACACAATGGCGGCTTAACGAAACAAAAAAATATATAACAAAATTCAAAAACGTTCACGTTCACGTTTATTGAGGAATCTGGGTTTAAATATATGAATTTCACTGTAGGAGATGTAATATAATGTAATAAAGTTTAATTATATAAGAAGGTTGGTGAAAATGAAATATCCAATTCCATTTCGATACAAAATCACGTATAAAAATAAGTATATACGGGTGACAGAGTAGGTATTCCTCTGTTCCGGCGAAATTGGAGATGGAGATCATAAAAATTACACAATTCAGCAAACGAAATTACCATATTTTTCTTCAATATATTCCGGAAGGTATTTTAGTAATATTCTATACACCGAGAGAAATATCTATTAGCTGTAATACAAAATTGTATAACCGTTAAATGATTTCTGAATTGAATAGGCGCCAGCATAGTTCGCTTTTCAGTATGATCAAGGTCTTTTTTTCAAAACAATTGTATTACTGATAAAAGTCTCTCACTTAATAACGTATTTAAATATTGTTTTTTCAATACCATCTTTTAACTGCAATCGTGTTCTTTGTCAAAACTAAAAGGTAACCTTTAGAGACAAAAAGAACGTTTTGAAAAAAAGACCTGTTTCATGTTGAAAATGTTCACATTTTGCATTCATCCGAGAAAATTTAGTGGTTACAATATTTCAATTAACAGCTATAAGATTTTTTTGAAAAAATACTTGTATAACTAGATTTTTCTGGGTGTACCTATCTTCAACTGTTTTTGTGACATTTGAATGGAATAATTCAAATTTCTAGACGCATCTTGATCCAAGACCAAGACTTTCAAGACCAAGACTATCAAGGCCAAATCTAAGGCTGAGTCAGTCTCGTCTTGGTACATTTATTTTTCGAGACCAAGACTGATTAATCTTGGTCTTGGTTACGAAGATATATTTAAAATTATGAAAAGCGTTCAGACTGCCATTATAACGTTAATTTTTAAACGAGATAGCGTTTGAGTAATATTGTTTTATACTCTGAGAACCGAATGCTATTATTGTTATTATTAACGTTACTAACATTATTCCTACAAAGTCCAAATGACTTTTGAATTGGATTTCGAGCTTAGGAGATAGAGAGCTTCAAAAATGGACTGCCTAATATGATTAGTTCTAAGATACGAAGGTAGATGGAAGCTGCTATAAATATGCTTTTATTATATTTTCAACTACAATGGCCTGTTCGAGCAGATGATAAATTGATAAATTGTTCCTCCATAAAAAACACGGTATTTTTCTTTTTCGTCCAGGAGATGGACTACCGATGGGATCCTCATTGTCACCTGTCATACCAAATATTTATATGGAATAGTTCTAGGCTTTAAGAAACCTAGGATGTGACTGAGATATGCTGATGATATCTTTGTCATATGAAACCATAGAGACAAAGAACTCGAGGTCTTTCTGAGGCTCCCAAACAAGATTAGACCGTCCAAAAATTTCACAATGGAAAAGGAAACCCAGGAGGGGTTACCCTTTCTTGATGTAAAAGTCCAAAAAGCAGATGGTAAGTTTCAAACGTCAGTAGTGCAGAAAAACCGCACAAACCGGACAATACTTGAATTGTGAGTCGAACCATGATCGACGAATGGAGGAATTATCTCTCATTGGTTGACCGGGCCCACAGCCAACACCGATGTGAGTCTGACTAATGAAATGTATATATAACATCAAAAAGATCTGCGACAGAAAGGGTACTCCGACAAACATATAGGAGTTGTCCTTAACCGCAAGATGTAACACCGATAAAACAGATGAGGCAACACAGCCTACCTATGTGAGAGGTATTCAGGAAAGATAAGGCGAATTGGCATAAGAGAAATTTTATAGAGTCGGCATATATTCTGTATAATGACGTGTTCAGTCAACCCAGCATAGCGATTCTGAATTTGTGGAAGCCACTTATCACTCAACTGGATCAATTATTGCAAATTCAATAAAAGTCTGTGTCAAGACTGGTCATCAAGTATAACCCTCGCCAGAAAACAAAATTAATGCAGGTGTACCTGGAAAGTCCAAAAATAATTTTATTATTTCAGAACGGGTACGCTATCACATTTATTAACTTTTTTAGGCTCCCACACACGAAGCGATATTTTGCGCGACGTGGTATGTGACAGACAGTATCTGTTTAATTTGGCACATAGGCTCCCACACACGAAGCGATATTTTGCGCGACGTGGTATGTGACAGACAGTGTCTGTCTAATTTGGCACATTGGGAACGCACGTTAGTGCTGAACGACGGATCTGGTCGGTGACATATGTCATCGGTGAAGGATCAGGTCGCTACAAGTCAAATTTTGTACTTGCAACTAACGAAAGGTGCCAGTCGTTGAGCGCGTCTGTTTGATGTTGGTTTGAATTTTGGGGTGCAATGGAGTGGACAAAAGACATTGTAACAGAATTTATAGAATTATATAGGGAACGGCCATGTTTGTGGAAAATTAAAGACCCAGATTATATAAATAAGAATTTAAAAAGAGAAGCATATGAAGATTTGATACAATTTTTAAAAAGCAAAAATTGTAATGATGTAACTGTAAAAGATGTTAAAACAAAAATTCAAAATATGAGAAATGCTTTTCGGAGAGAACGTAAAAAAATTGAAAATGTTAATAGAAGTGGATCAGGAACAGAAGATGTTTATGTACCAACGTTATGGTAAGTGATTGACTAAAATTTTGCTGATTTTGTATTAAGGATTTATTGAAATTTAAGGTACTATAAGTTACTTTTATTCACAAAAGATCAGGATGTACCATTGGCATCCATTGACTCGCAATCTGGAAACTCGCAGGCAATAATTGATGATACTGAAACCCAAAACGGCACTATTAGTGATGAGTTGAATCAATCTATTGTAGATGAAGCTACGACGAATGCAAATGGTCAAGAATCTGTTGAGAAGGTAAGTGTTTTAATTTAACTTCTTCCTGCTCTTAGCATTTCTTCTTGCCAGGATACTTTTCCTGTGCCATTAAAATAATTCATGTATAATTCCCGATTTGCTTTTGCAGTATTAGTTGCATTTCTCATGATTGTTTCTTCCAATGGCGTTATTATTTCACTTCTACGTGCTATTTCATTGTCAAGTAATGGTGTGTTAGTGTATGTTGGACTAGTTTTTCTCAAAAAATTATGCAAATAACAAATGGCTAGCACAATATACTTGATTTTTCCTGGAGCAATGCTGATAGGAGTGTGTAAGATGCGAAACACTGCAGAAATC
Organism: Chrysolina haemoptera; assembly: GCA_958298965.1. Lineage (NCBI taxonomy): Eukaryota > Metazoa > Arthropoda > Insecta > Coleoptera > Chrysomelidae > Chrysolina > Chrysolina haemoptera. Next base: position 9,687,746 of record OY282590.1, on the reverse strand, counting down.
AATCCAAATGTATTTTCCACGACGTTTCTTGCTCGTGAAATTCTATAATTGTATATCCTCTTCTCTTTAGTTAAATTTGTTTGTGGAAATGGCTTGACAAGATTGTTATGAAGAGGGAAAGCGTCATCAGCAACAAATACAAAGTTCAATCCTTCATCATTTTCAGCTGCATCAGGCAGGTTTAAAGAGTTATTTTTCAAGCGTTGACCAAATAAGGTTGCATCAAATACACCTCCATCAGATATTCTGCCTTGTTTCCCTACATCCACGTAAAGTAAATAAACTCAGAATTATGGTTCACAACTGCCATTAAAACAATACTGTAAAAGTGTTTGTAATTGCGATAAAGAGCTCCAGAGTGAGGAGGCGGAGTAATTCTTATGTGTTTCCCGTCTATGGCTCCTCCACAGTTAATCATGTCCCAACGATCTTTGAAGCCTGAAGCTATCTGCTTCCATCCTTCGTTTGTTGCAGGCATCTACAACAAAATAAGTCATTTATTTTTGCACTATTTTACATCGTCAAAGAATATTGTTTTTACATAACCATTGTTTCAGGTATTTAAACAACCACCTGAACAAAAGATAAAGAAAAAAAGAACATCCAATACGGATATAGATGAATTTGTGAAAGTATGCACCAAGACTTTATCTAATCCGGACAAACCCGACGAATTCGAATCCATTTGTATGTCTTTTGCAGCTAAATTAAGAAAAATGAATACAAATCAACAAATATTTGCAGAAAGTCTAATGCACAACGTTTGTACATTGGGATTATTGAACAAGCTTAATGAAAATTATGGCGTAACAGATAACAATAGGATGCTAGCACAATCCCATACATCAAATAACTTGCAAAACGACTATCAACACTCAGCTCAAAGACAAGTACCACGTGCACATTCTACTTTATCCCATATGTGGCAAACTGATTATCCAGGAGTTCAACCTCCACTAACATCTCCGGACGAATCCACCCAGTCATCTGCTGCATCTACATATTCATCTATGGCAGATTACTATAATAATGCTACAAATATTAGTGAGTTACAGTTGTTAAAATAGTGTACTTTTGCTATATTTACTTTAGAAAAACATAAGAGTTACCATTATTTTGTGAAATTAGTTTGTAAAATTAATTAAATAAATGCATACTTTATGTTTGTACTTACCTCTATATAATTTTTTAAATTCCTACATATAGCCATGCACGTTTCCGGTATAATATATCCTAAAGTTTGGGGTGCTATACCTGTTGAAAACTTCAAACTTTCATACGACTGCCCTGTAGCTAAATAACGCAAAGTTGCAATTAGCCGCTCTTCAGGAGAAATTGATTCACGCATAACAGTATCTTGTTTCTTTAAGTCTTGAAATAATAAACCTAAAATAAATTAAATTGTTGTTTAAATCTCTACAAATAATTTAGCTATTTGATGACTCTTTGGCATCCATATTTGTGGTACCATTTTCTTTCAAACAATCTTTTACATCACATTTCAACTTACTTAGTAACTCATCAAAAATTGGACCTCTCATTCTTAAGTAATTCTTTAAATCATCTTGTACGGTTTGTCTCAATTCCCGTACTAAAGACATATGACCATATATTCCTCGTTCTGAAAGCCATTTCTTGACCCATTTCGTTCTTTTCTTTCTTCTATTATCCTTTTGACAGATTTTTAAAATACATAAACCCATGAGAGCAATTTTTTTGTCCATTTTGTAAACATATATTACACCGACTGACGAGGTATTTTAGACCAGCTTAAAATACGGAGTCGCACTACCCAGTATGTCGAACTTTCAAATATCTACCAACTAATTTGAGGGCAGCGTAGGTGCAGGAACCGATCCTTTGACAACTCGCGGACTAAGTATGGTCGTGTGTAGACACGACAAATCAGGTCGCTCACAGACCAAGTCGGCGGTCCTGGTATATCAGATCTGGTCGGTCGACACCGTCGGCCGACTAGATCGTTTCGTCTATGGGCAGCTATTGGGAACGCACGTTAGTGCTGAACGACGGATCTGGTCGGTGACATATGTCATCGATGAAGGATCAGGTCGCTACAAGTCAAATTTTGTACTTGCAACTAACGAAAGGTGCCAGTCGTTGAGCGCGTCTGTTTGATGTTGGTTTGAATTTTGGGGTGCAATGGAGTGGACAAAAGACATTGTAACAGAGTTTATAGAATTATATAGGGAACGGCCATGTTTGTGGAAAATTAAAGACCCAGATTATATAAATAAGAATTTAAAAAGAGAAGCATATGAAGATTTGATATAATTTTTAAAAAGCAAAAATTGGACCTCTCATTCTTAAGTTAATTCTTTAAATCATCTTGTTCGGTTTGTCTGAATTCCCGTACTAAAGACATATGACCATATTTTCCTCGTTCTGAAAGCCATTTCTTGACCCATTTCGTTCTTTTCTTTCTTCTATTATCCTTTTGACAGATTTTTAAAATACATAAACCCATGAGAGCAATTTTTTTGTCCATTTTGTAAACATATATTACACCGACTGACGAGGTATTTTAGACCAGCTTAAAATACGGAGTCGCACTACCCAGTATGTCGAACTTTCAAATATCTACCAACTAATTTGAGGGCAGCGTAGGTGCAGGAACCGATCCTTTGACAACTCGCGGACTAAGTATGGTCGTGTGTAGACACGACAAATCAGGTCGCTCACAGACCAAGTCGGCGGTCCTGGTATATCAGATCTGGTCGGTCGACACCGTCGGCCGACTAGATCGTTTCGTCTATGGGCAGCTATTGGGAACGCACGTTAGTGCTGAACGACGGATCTGGTCGGTGACATATGTCATCGATGAAGGATCAGGTCGCTACAAGTCAAATTTTGTACTTGCAACTAACGAAAGGTGCCAGTCGTTGAGCGCGTCTGTTTGATGTTGGTTTGAATTTTGGGGTGCAATGGAGTGGACAAAAGACATTGTAACAGAGTTTATAGAATTATATAGGGAACGGCCATGTTTGTGGAAAATTAAAGACCCAGATTATATAAATAAGAATTTAAAAAGAGAAGCATATGAAGATTTGATATAATTTTTAAAAAGCAAAAATTGGACCTCTCATTCTTAAGTTAATTCTTTAAATCATCTTGTTCGGTTTGTCTGAATTCCCGTACTAAAGACATATGACCATATTTTCCTCGTTCTGAAAGCCATTTCTTGACCCATTTCGTTCTTTTCTTTCTTCTATTATCCTTTTGACAGATTTTTAAAATACATAAACCCATGAGAGCAATTTTTTTGTCCATTTTGTAAACATATATTACACCGACTGACGAGGTATTTTAGACCAGCTTAAAATACGGAGTCGCACTACCCAGTATGTCGAACTTTCAAATATCTACCAACTAATTTGAGGGCAGCGTAGGTGCAGGAACCGATCCTTTGCCAACTCGCGGACTAAGTATGGTCGTGTGTAGACACGACAAATCAGATCGCTCACAGACCAAGTCGGCGGTCCTGGTATATCAGATCTGGTCGACACCGTCGGCCGACTAGATCGTTTCGTCTATGGGCAGCTATTGATGACCTGAGAGACCCCCGCACACTAATACTTAGTCTTTCAAACAAACAGAAAATATTAGTTCGTCCTATGTATCAACGAACACTTGTATGCGTCCACCTAGTAAAAGCAAAGAATTTATTGATGAGTCAGTGTAGGTATTCCTTCAAATCAGATAAATAATATTCTCTAAATAATGCGATAATAAACGACAGATAAACTTGAGCAAAAAGTGAAGAATAAATTGTAGCACTCTGAAACTCGGCACATGACATCATGTATTATTAGAAAAAAAATTATTTACCAAAAAATCAGGGGTGGAACCTAAAAAATTTTTTATTTAATAAAAATATAATTTTTTTTGTTGTTATTTCACAAAATATAAGATTTATCAAAAAACGATTTCGAAAGGTTAAGGGATAATTAATTTCACCACCAGAATGATTTTCAGTAATACCTCATGAAATTCGCTCGTTTTCTTAGAAAAAGTGGTTTAACGCAAGTTCAGGCAGGACCGCAAATTAGATTTGTCACCACTTTGCTGAAGATCATAGTAGAAGGAAAAGAAAAAGTGCATATCGTTCCTGAAGACTTCTATTTCCTCATGCAAATATAACATGTGAGTATCTGAGTACTTATCCCACTTCACATAACCCTTCTACGATATTTACGAAGGATCCGAAAGTCATGCATGGATATTTTAGTTGATATGAAATAATCATACGGGAGCAGGAATCAGTACACTCTTTGGACCATATGCAACGATTTAAGGCTACTGAGACAAGTCTCTCTTGTACATGCCAAAGAAAAAACTGGGTTTTACTCCTTCCTCAGTTTTTACCTTTTTTCAATTTCAAGCTTGAAGTTTACACTTCACAATAGTGTTTTTAAATATATATATATATATATATATATATATATATATATATATATATATATATATATATATATATATATATGCAGTATATGAATAAGCAATTATTTTCAACATTTAGTGAAGAGAATGCCGATTTTATGGGTAAGTTGAAAATGAGGCAGGAGTAAAATAAGGTTTTTTTTGGCATGTATAAGTGGGACCTGTCACACTACTTTAAAATTGTTGCATATAGTCCAAAGAGGGTATGGGTTTCTGCTTCAGGATAATAATTCCATATTTACTAAATTATTCATGATTTTCTGATCATCCGCAAACATCTCCGTGAAGTGCTACAAAACACATTTCAGGTACTCAAATACTCGCATATTACATTTGCATGAGATGGTAGGAGTCTTCAGAAACGGTATGAACTTTTCCTTTTTCTTCTCCGATCATTTTTAGCAGAGTTATGATCAATCAAATATTCGGCTCCGTCTGAACTTTCAGCGGCGGGTAAGCGTGACCCTGAAATTTGATGTCGGCGTTCAGTCACGTTTTCTGAGAAAACCAGCGCATTTCATAAGAATATACTTGGAATCATTTTTGTGGAAAATTGAATTGTTTTCCACCTTGTTGAGTTTTTTTTTTCGATAAATCATATACTTTCCAAGATTACAGCAAAAATATATTTATATATTTTTAAAGGAACAAAAAAAATATGTTCTACCCTTGGAATTTTGGTAACCATTTTTTTTTCGGATTTATCGTGGTTCCAACTACTAGCATACCAAAGTTTGGTGGTGCTACAATCGATTCTTGTCTCAAAACCCAATCGTACTGGATTACGAGTGAAATAGATTAATTCATTGAAAAGAGATAAATTAACCTATTTTCTAACAAAATCCTGACACAGTTTTCCATAAGGTGTTTAAAATTATGAAAAGCGTTTAGCCTGCCATTATTACGTTCATTTTTAAACGAGAGGGCGTCAGAGTAATCTTCTTTTATACTCTGAGAACCGAATGAAATTATTATTATTATTAACTATACTAACATTATTCCTGCATAGTCCAAATGACTTTTAAATTGAATTTCGAGCTAGGAGGTAGGGCGCTTCAAAAATGGAGTACATAATATGATTAGTTCCAAGATACGAAGGCAGATGGGAGCTGCTATAAAAATGCTTTTATTATATTTTCAACTACAATGGCCTGTTCGAGCACAAATTGGCACATTGTTACTCCATGTCTCGCTATGTTTGCCGTGGATGTTTCGTTTATGATTGTTTTATTTTCTTTGTATATGCCCTAACTCGATTTGCAGATGCGATGGTGATTTTTATCACAAAACAAATGAATTTTCGGCCTGTTAACTTTTGCTTATATTCGTAAGTTCGTTTGGTGATGGGATTATTTGAATAAAATGAATGTTTCATTTATGATTCCATGATAAAATTGTTTGAATAGAGTGGGATGTACTCCAGTGAATGCGTGAGATTTAATCAGTAACGAACTGAATACTTGTTGGAGCCTATACACCGAGAAAAAATGTTCAAATGTACTAGTGCACTTGACACTATTTTAATAATAGCAATACATATTTTACTCTAAAGTGAAGTATTTGCTGCAAATAAAAAAAGAACCCTGACAATGAAGTATTTACCATTATCAAACTATCCATACTTCTATCAACGGCCGCACTAAGTACAAATAACTTGCTCCCTGTCATAATTAAAATATATATTTTGATTTGTGTTCGAAAATATGAAGAGGATATTCATAAAGTATCTTGTGGAATCATCTGCGGCTGAAAAACAAACTTTAGTCGCTATTTTCCATCGTTCAAGATCTCTTATAGGAGGTATTCATGTTAAAAAGGGAAACATTCTCCGTGAAAATTGAAAAATGTGATTTATTTGTAATATCTAACAGAAAACAACTACTTCCCCGGCAAAAGCCACGCTGGACATTGAAGAACATTTGATAGATATTGTAAAAAGACTTTGACTGAAAAGAAAAGAAAATATCTGAGAGTGCAAATTCGCATTTTCATTCAGATAGTTCATTTTTTTAATTTTCTCAAGTTTTCATTGAAAAAAAATCATTAAACAAATTAGGTAGGGAGAATGTTATTAAAAAATATTACTCACAGAAATCTTTCATTTCATTGAAGCAAGGTTCGCTTCTCTCGCATTTAATACATTTTGGTCGACGAAAATCTATTTCGCTTTCTCAAGCTCTTCAGGGAGATTGATATGATTGGAAAAAAACAGGCTCTTCAGAAACAATTGTACACACCAGAGATGGATATGAGGGAAAATGTATAATTGAAGTGTCATTGTAGTCATAAGTAAACAGAGTGTTAGTTACTATCAGTTGTAGTTTTATTATAAGCATACAGTTTAATTAGGAAGATCACGGTTCATGCGCGAACTTATCACCAACACCAACGGCCAATAGTATCGCTTTCCGCGCTTGTCTTACGAGTAACTGCGGTTGCATTTCGAATTGCAAATCAATTTTCGTTTGGACTTCAGAGTGTGAAGATATATGAATGCGTCATATAGACAGATACACAGAAGGATGCGTCTTTACTCGAATATGAATATTACTGAAAGCTTGAATATTATCAATATTTTTCGTTAGTTTCGAAGGTGAGTACAAATCCTTCATACAGTTCACAACACAAATAACGTTTTCCCTATCCCAAATAAAATCGACTTTACTATAAGTACCTCATTTGATAGTAGGAAGCACTGCTTTAAAACTATTTAAATTTCATTTTGATAGTAGCAATTAAACACTGTCTGAGTCTTTTTTTTTCCTAGTGGCAAGTGAGACCCAGTCCCAAATACAGGTGCCTGTTTTGATTGCCAATACTATAAAGTTTTAATATTGATTATTAAAGTTTTTTCTCGGTGTATACATTGAGTTTCGAAAAACTTGGCAACATATGGAAAAGTTGTTTATTATCCATTTGTCAGAAAATGTCATTCAAAACAAAAATTGGTGCATTACATAAAACTATTGTTGCCAAAATTGGGAGAACACAAAATAGGAATTTTGATTAGGAGTAAACTACTTACCCTTATTTTTGACATTATTAAAGAAGTTTATCCAGAAAAGTTATTTAGAATCAAAACAACATTCAAATTCGAAATCACACCTACCTGCGGGACAAAAAAAGTATTCAATAATTCTGTTCTATAAAATCGCACTCATGGTTATTATGAACATAGGTACAGCAGAGAGAAATATCAAACTTGCACCAAAAAAACTATTGAAAATGTAACAACTTTCAACAACCGTCGATAATCTGGAACAAATAATAAATTGGGCCAACTTTCGCATTGACGAATCATATTAGAGATATTATAAGGGAAGTGTCTAAACCGCCAAAAAGTATGTACCATATGGGAAAAAAGTTTATTATTAGAGTATTGCAAAAAATATTCTTGGGAAAAGTTTGTGCATGTCTGATAACCTAAAAATCGATTTTGACACATGTCACATGATCGTTGGTATGGAGGCAAATTGAAAAAAATTACTATGAATAGGCAAAAAGTCGGGTAAAATGGAAGGATATCAAAAAAAGTTATTTGAAAAAGTTGCTTAGAATTCATTTTATACACATATACAAAGTTTGAGAAAATAATGTGAGAGAATTGAAAATAGCAATTTTTTTAAAATATTTTTCTAGCTGTAGAAAAATGTAAAATTATTTTCTTATGACTATAACTTGACCATACTGAAATATTTGTATTCCGATGATAATAACAAAACTTTCTCATTTTCTCCACACCAGAGAGCACTAAATTGAAAAAATTGAATTTTGTCAAAACCTTGCTGTTACATTAGTTCATATCTAACAGTTATATCACAATTCCACTATTATTGCGATGATAGGGAAATCCAAAAATATCGTGTTTTTCCAATTATAATCAATTTTTGATGATAATCGTGCACGAACATTTCACTTCGCACATAATCTTGAAAGTAGTGCGTCAAATTAAAGAAGCTAGAGTTTTCAATATTGCATGCGAAGTGAAACGCTCTAGCACGATTATCATCGAAACTTGATCATAATCTGGAGTGTCATGTCATTATAATGGTCGTGGAATTCTGATATAACTGTTAGATACGAACCAATGTAACAGCTAGGGTTTTAACAAAATCCAATTTTTTTTATTTAGTGCTCACTGGTGTAGAGAAAATGAGAAAGTTGTGTCAATATCATTAAAATACAAATGTTTCAGTATGGTCAAGCTATTCTTAGGATAATAATTTGATATTTTTATAAAGCTAGAAAAATATTTTTAATTTTCTCTCATTATCTTTTCAAACTTGGTATATGTGTATAAAATTTCATTCTAAGCAACTTTTTCAAATAACTTTTTTTGATATCTTGCCATTTTGTCCCACTTTTTGCCTTGTCATAATAATTTTTTTCAATTTGCTGCCATACCAGCGATCACGTGACATGTGTCAAAATCGACATGCACAAACTTTTCCCAAGAATTTTTTTTCTAATACTCTAATAATAAACTTTTTTCCCATATGGTACATACTTTTTGGCGGTCACTGTATATGAGATACTAGTAATCTTTGTGATAACGAAACCATAGAATATTAGGAAAACAAATTTTTGTCGTGTAGGTGAGTGTGATTTCAAATATAAATAGAGATTTTAACTTCAAACAACGTTTCCCTATAAACTTTTACTCTTGTTCTGATCTCCTATTTTTTGCTCCCCCCTGTACATGGTCTGAAAATTCATAATTTTGATTTGTCAAATACGAATTTTTTGTTGTTTCACATTACATCTACTGCATTATGCAAGCTGTGTATTGTTTTCAGTGGATAAAATTTTTTGATCAAATCATCTGAGAGATCAATGGTACTGCTTTTTTCTACCGAATATTTAAAACTGCTTCTTTCTACCGAATATTTAAACTGATTTCACGGAAAAAAAATGTGTTTAGTTTTTGTCCGCTATGTTTGAATTTTAAACGAATTGTGTTTGGAATGGTTAAAAAAAATTATTTAGAAATTTTGCACACTATTGTTTATCCTAAGTTGTTGTAATAAGATACATTGTGTATTTGAAACAATTTTTCACACAATATTATTTAAATTGATTAACAACACCTTTGTGTATAAATAAATGTTATAAAATTTTTTTTGTATACTGTGGACTATATAATTTCAAAATACACAACCGTGCAAGAAAATTCAACCAATTTTCTTGATAGCTCTGTTGAGAATCTGAATGGTAAATAAGTACATGATATTGTGAGGTAGTGGAGGCAAATATGGCCCAGCGGGTTATATGGCTCAGTGTACCCATTACCGAATTTAAAGACAGTTTTCACAATTTGGCAAATGTGCCAAAGTTGCCCAAAGGAAAATTAGCCGATGCCTGTTGTGTTGCCGTTTCCCGCTCATTTAGTCCCAAACTGCAGCTCGAAGAATGATGATCCTCAGTCTTTTCAGGTATCGATGTAATTTTAACGGGAAGTTCGACATTACGATTTATTTTATTAATGATAAGCGTGGAAGCTGCTATATGTGCATAAGTAAATAGCATCTTGTCAGTAAGTTATGCATGAAATATAAAAGAGATGCTTTGTTTAGAGGATTTTTTTAAGTAAACTTTTTGGGTAACATGGCCCAAGGCGAAAAATTAAATTTTTTTTGCTGTTGTTTCAGAAAGTATAAGATTTATCAAGAAACCATTTCAACAAGGTGTGAGATAATTCTATTCTCCACAAGAAATATCAAAATGCGGTCGTTTTCTCAGAAAACTTGATTGAATTCCGATATCAAATTTCCATTTCCGGCAGGTCCAAAAATTACATTTGTCATAACTTTGCTAAAAATTATAGTGGAAGAAAAAGAAAAAGTGCATATCGTTCCTGAAGAATTCTACTTCCTCATGCAAATTTAATATATGAGTATCGAAGTACCCAAAATGTGAATTATGCCACTTCACATAACCCTTCTATGATATTCACGGAGGATCCGAAATTCATGGATATTTTAGTTGATATGAAATAATTATACTGAAGCAGAAATCAGTACCCTCTTTGGACCATATGCAACGATTTTAGACTAGTGAGACATGTCTCACATGACAAAGAAAAAACTGAGTTTTACTCCTTCACCCATAATCCCGGCAATTTCTTCAGTAAATGTTGAAAATAATTGCTCATACACATCCTACATAAAAAATTAAGTATGTGATTTCAAGATTGAGGTTTGCGCTTCACAATAGTCTTATTGAACATACGCATATGCAGAATATGAATAAGCGATTATTTTCAACATTTACTGAAGAGAATGCCGGTTTTACAGGTAAGTTGAAAATGAGACAAGAGTAAAACATTTTTTTTGCATGTATATATAAGTGGGACCTGTCACACTACTCTAAGATTGTTGCTTATAGTCCAATGAGGGTATGGGTTACTGCTTTAGAGTATAATAATTCCATATTTACTAAATTATTCATGATTTTCGGATCATCCGCAAACATCTCCGTGAAGTGCGACAAAACACATTTTAGGTACTCAAATACTCGCATATTATATTTGCATGAGAAGGTAGGAGTCTTCAGAAACAATATGAACTATTCTTTTCCCTTCTCCGATTATTTTTAGCGGAGTTATGACCAATCAAATATTCGGCTCCACCAGAACTTTCAGCTGCGGGTACGCGTGAACCTGATGTTTGATGTCGGCGTTAAATCACATTTTCTGAGAAAATGAGCGCATTTGGTAAAAATTTACTAGGAATCATTTTTGTGGAGAATTGAATTGTCTTTCACCTGATTGAGTTGTTTTTTCGATAAATCATATACTTTCAGGAAACAAAAAATATGTTCCATCCCTGGAATTTCTGTAAACAATTTTTTTTCGTGTTCATCATGGTTCCAAATACTAGCATACCAAGTTTGATGGTGCTACAATCGATCCTCGTCTCAAAACTCAATCGTACTGGATTATCATGAATTTTAAAAAATTTTAATAGTTGGTGCAAATTTCTATTTATTTCAAAAAATAAAGAGTACCTACCTAATAAAAAATCGGCTCGGATCAAATCTTCTAACGATCTCGGGACACCTTGACAGTTATCCCCATCCGAAAGGTTTCCAATTATCTACCATTAGCGATATCTCGGACAAGAAATCGGTTAAGACCGAGAAAGGATAACTATAACAACACGTCACTAGTCGTAAGATTCTTAAAAAGCTTATGTAATACTTATTTAGAGCACACCTTTGGGAAAACCTTTTAAGTTTCTATCAGGGGTGGCTGAGATGAAGGGTAGATAAGTCGAAATTAGTAAACCCTTAAACAGTATTCTATGGAATCGGAACCATCAGCCACTTTAGGTAATGCGATGAATATTGGCATCACGCATCGTTTCGAAGCACGTTATCATTATTATAATTGAATTGAATGGGTCTGATTTGTGACTGTTTCAGATCTAGCACGATTACGATAATTATATACTAGCGGAATGAATTTATTTGTACACAAAATATTGTATTTCGTTTTCCGAGTTGCTTTCAGATCTTTGATTTCCTACATGAAATACAATTAAAAAGTCATTTATTTTTCATTAATTACTTCTCCGGTCTGCTTAGTTTTTTCAACAGTGAAAATACAAAAGTTTTTTTGAGACAAATTTCGTTTTTTTTACGAAATAATTTCGCCTATCAGTGATTTCACGAATGAAACTGACATGAAAAAATTGCGAGACCGTACCCAATGGGCACAAGGGCATTGAAATAACGTTGTGAAATGGCTGAGAACGAAACGTTTTTTCAACGAAAAAATTTCGCGTGTAACAACGGTATATTAACCAATTGCCTACTAATTATCGCCTTATTGCCGTTTTCAATCAGATTTTTTGAACGTCGAAGATACTCATTAAAACAAAGTTGGTTTGACCAAATAAAAGGATAGGGAACGTATCATAAACATTGATAAATGAATCGCATAAAGCGAGTTTGATTAAAAATTCTTTTTGAATTAACATAACGTTTGTTAAACGTATATTTAACGAGTTGTTGAGGATGTAACGTTGAAAACACATCTTTATAACGTATTCTTTCAACGTTGAAGATTACACTAAATTTTTGTCGTTGATATTTTCAACCAGAAACGTTTATTTAACGAGTGCCACGTTTATAACACGTTTGAAAAACGTACGTGTGCCCATTGGGTAGGTCGAGCAATTTTTACTAATGAAAAATTTTTAGCTGAAAGAAAATCGTTTCGAAGTACGTTATCATTATGGTAATTAATTAGTAAATTGAATGGGTCTGATTTGTGACTGTTACAGATCTAGCACGATTACGATAATTATATACTACCGGAATGAATTTATTTGTACACAAAATATTGCATTTCGTTTTCCGAGTTGCTTTCAGATCTTTGATTTCCTACATGAAATACAATTAAAAAGTCATTTATTTTTCATTAATTACTTCTCCGGTCTGCTTAGTTTTTTCAACAGTGAAAATACAAAAGTTTTTTTGAGACAAATTTCGTTTTTTTTACGAAATAATTTCGCCTATCAGTGATTTCACGAATGAAACTGACATGAAAAAATTGCGAGACCGTACCCAATGGGCACAAGGGCATTGAAATAACGTTGTGAAATGGCTGAGAACGAAACGTTTTTTCAACGAAAAAATTTCGCGTGTAACAACGGTATATTAACCAATTGCCTACTAATTATCGCCTTATTGCCGTTTTCAATCAGATTTTTTGAACGTCGAAGATACTCATTAAAACAAAGTTGGTTTGACCAAATAAAAGGATAGGGAACGTATCATAAACATTGATAAATGAATCGAATAAAGCGAGTTTGATTAAAAATTCTTTTTGAATTAACATAACGTTTGTTAAACGTATATTTAACGAGTTGTTGAGGATGTAACGTTGAAAACACATCTTTATAACGTATTCTTTCAACGTTGAAGATTACACTAAATTTTTGTCGTTGATATTTTCAACCAGAAACGTTTATTTAACGAGTGCCACGTTTATAACACGTTTGAAAAACGTACGTGTGCCCATTGGGTAGGTCGAGCAATTTTTACTAATGAAAAATTTTTAGCTGAAAGAAAATCGTTTCGAAGTACGTTATCATTATGGTAATTAATTAGTAAATTGAATGGGTCTGATTTGTGACTGTTACAGATCTAGCACGATTACGATAATTATATACTACCGGAATGAATTTATTTGTACACAAAATATTGCATTTCGTTTTCCGAGTTGCTTTCAGATCTTTGATTTCCTACATGAAATACAATTAAAAAGTCATTTATTTTTCATTAATTATTTCTCCGATCTGCTCAGTTTTTTCAACAGTGAAAATCTAAATGTTTTTTTTCTCATATAAAATTCTCACTTATAATTCGGTAAGAAAATTTCACACCAAAATATATTAAATTAATGGTTAATTCAACTGACTTGTAGATTATTCTGAGAGAAAACAAGTTGTAACATCAGTGGGCCATGAATGGTTTTTGTTGATATAATGACAGTTACGCGTTGGTATTAGTGGCGGTGTTTGTATGTGAGAAAGGAAAATTCATTTTGCGACATTTTCAACCTAAAATTACATTGCACATCACGTAGAACTAAAATAGTTTTGACTGGTCCATGCTGATTGTCTATTGGGATGTGATGTGGAAAGGAATTCTTGCAAATTTCAGCCGAGTATTCACGAAAAGATAAGTTGAATAAAATTGTTTCAAATATTAAGTTCATCAAGTCAAGCATAGATAGATTTGATTGATATACATTTTTTACCGATGGACCTATTCATCGTTGAAATGCAAGTTCTCAAAATATTTTCAGACACATTCAAAATATTTAGTGAATATATAATTATGAAATATTATCTCCTTTCATATGAAAAATAACATTCCATTTGTACATAAAAGCAAAATGTTAACTATCACATGTCAAATATTTGACAGAAAAATTTCCACTTATTAATTTCGCCCAGGGTACCCAGGAGGATAAAAATTTCCGGAAATTTTTTGGGTTGCCATGGCAACTAAATAAAAACCAATTTTTTGATTGGCTGAAAAAGTGAGGTGTGAAATTTTTAGTTGAAAGAAAATCGTTTCGAAGTACGTTATCATTATTATAATTAAATTTAATGGGTCTTATTTGGGACTGCTTCAGATCTAGCATGATACCGAAAATGATATACCACTGAAAACATTGCATTTCGGTTTCTGGGTTGCTTTCAGATCTATGATATCCTACATGAAAAACAATTTTAAAAAGTCAATTATTTTTAATTAATTGTTTCACCTATCTGCTTAGTTTATTCAACAGTGAAAATAAAAGATTTTTTTTATCAAAGGTGACAACTTTTTGGCAAAAAAATGGAAACAAAATCACGAGTATGTCAGGCCGAGAGATTTTATTCAAATACGGTTTGTTTGAATAATTTGAAATTTGAAAAATTATCTGAAAATTTTGAAAAAACGAGTTGAATTCGGAAAGATTATTTTTATTGCCAATTTGGATGGTGGCATGTAAATTAGTTATTTCTGTATTAAGTTCGTAAAATGAGTGTTTTTTAATGGCACATGAGAGTGTTATATCCTCTCGAATGTGCCATGAAAACACGAATTTTAAACACGAAATACAAACAACATTTTTTGTACAACTATGAATGTGAATTTGCATCGTCTGAAATATATTAAAAATAAATACTTCCAATACATATTGACGTGGTTTTTTGACCCGATCTTGATCTTTAAAATATATTATGTTTTCGGTTTTTCAGTAAAATCGTATTCAGAAATGTTCCCTGTCTGAACAAAATAAGTCCAAAATAACTAAATAATACTTCTCTTTTCCTTTCATCTTATTCTTAATGTTATCAATAAATCTAATACAATTTCACAGCTTCCATGCAGTGGTATTTCTGTGTCGTTACTATAGAAACGGTTTGCTCGTAGTTGATTCAATTTCCAGTTATTTTCAAGAATATGCATGTTGATTATGATAGTGATAGTGATACCCCATCAGATATATCTGAGAAGGCAAATGCAATAGTATGTAATATGTTACCGGCCAAATCCAAGTTAGTATATGAGAAAACATATGACCAATTCCGTGAATGGAGCGACAAGAAACATGTTATATGCTTTTTTGAGCAAATCCGCTCGCCTTCATGTTACTACTTTGTCCATTTTCTTTATTCTTTTTCTTCTTTGGCCGTAACTGATTTCAGCTAAACTATAACGGACCCAACTTGGCAACCACGTATGTCTGCAAAACAGGAAAAGCATTTCTGTTTACTGTTGACAATAACAACGGTTACCATGGCAACCTTTTTTCCGTAACTGATTTCAGCTTAACTAAAGCGGACAACTTGGCAACCACGCATATCCGCATAACAGGAAAAGCATTTCTGTTTACTGTTGACCATAACAACGGTTACCATGGCAACCTTTTTCCGTAACTGATTTCAGTTAAACCATAACTGACCCAACTTGGCAACCACGCATGTCCGCAAAACGGGAAAAGCATTTCTGTTTATATTGATTGAAAGTTTGATTTTGTGGAGGAAATCCGACTCTTGACATTATTTTTTGGGTTTATAACCTTCCACAATCTGAAAATGAAGAATGTTGATCCAAATAAATTTGTACAAGTGTAGAAGGACAAATTAATTAATTTGCCCGATAAGTTACTACGTTCACAAGACTACTGTCTTGAAAGAAAATAATTTTTGTCAGTAACGTACCCTACACTGAATTTGTACGTTAACTATACTATAACTATACTATACTATAACTATACTATACTATAACTATACTATACTATAACTATACTATACTATAACTATACTATACTATAACTATACTATACTATAACTATACTATACTATAACTATACTATACTATAACTATACTATACTATAACTATACTATACTATAACTATAACTGACCCAACTTGGCAACCATGCATTTTCGCAAACTAGGAAAAGCATTATTGTTTACTGTTCACTACAACTATTTTCGTAACCATGGCAACAGTTTTTCCATAACTGATTTCAGCTAAACGAAAGTTGAGCCCCGATTTTTTTCACAATGATTCCATATCTAGAGAGAACGTTAAAAAGAATAGTTCACATGCTTTTGCATCAAAATGATTCAACTGAAAACCATACCTAATTTTTCAACAATATCCTTCAATATCTTTTTCATTTTGTTTAATTTTCTTCCTTTTCCTTCTTATAATTCGTCAATTCTTACCTCAGATGAATAACATGGGTAATTGAATAAACAATACAAGTAACGAAATGACACGAACACACAAATAAACCTAACCTAAAAAGCTAAATGAGTCCTGAACCGAGGAAAATTGCACGGTTGCCACATCTTTTCCGTCATTATAAATGAGACATTAAATATAACTTGATTATATTTTGTGCATAAGATTAATTTTTCTTTATGCAACCGCATAGACTGCTATACCGGATTTTGACGTGTAGCCTTTCTGTATGAAGCGTTTATGTTCCTTTAGCCTAATTGCCAGGGGACTCTTAATCTCACCGATGTACGAAAGGTTGCATTGGCATGTGATCTCATAGATGCAATTCTTGGTGGAGGTGGTGAGATTATTTGTCTTGGTTTTTGTGAGAAAACCCTTCAACCTGTTTACGGATTTGAACAAGATTTCAATGTGGCTTTCATTCCCAATTCTTCAAACCTTTTCTAATATTCCTTTGGTGAAATGTATGTGTATCAAATTAATATAGCAGTATTCTGCTCAACTGGGTCCTTTTCTACGAAATGATCTTGTGCGGAAATAAAGAAAAATTATATCAAAGTAAACTTTAACTACACTTTACACTTTTACAAAGGTCTAGATTTCCTTGAATTTACATTTTTCTTAGACTCTGGAAGGGTAAAATCTCAAAAAAATCATATAAAATTTCATGAAAACATTATGCAATGAAGACGATATTACTATACTACAACTGAAATCGCTACTCTTTCCCCTCGTCGACGGCCATACTTATGGAACAGCCGCCACTGTTCAACATGGTTGAAAAGACATCATTAGTGGGATTAAAAAAGCTTTAGTTGAGGTGAGACTGTCACATACACTGCCGCAAAACCGGTATTGTTCCCGAAGAATGGTAGGAAGCGGTCAGATACTACGTGTAAACAAAGGTGCAGAGGCGCCGATTAGCACCAGGGGGGCGATTAGTGGCTCCCCTCGCATCTTCAAACCAATACGATTCCTCGTTTGCGAGCCGTTTATGCCCTTATTTCATTATATGTTTCTGAATAGCAGAAACATGGGTCATAATCAGGTTTCATTCGTAGACGTTCGTTGTGGTGATTGGTGGGAAGTATAACCATGATTCAATACTTGTCTTAACGTAAAAAAAATGGTTGAATTTAAATATGCTTCTCCAAATTACTTGTGTTGAGAGCTATCACATTCGTAGTCACACACAGGGGTTCCCATATCACATCGCCAGTCCAAAACTTGATACAGATACACAGAAAAAAATTGGTACCCGAATACAATGAAAAAGTTCAGTGACTCAATGAATATTTTTATCAATATTGGTCCAATGAACGCAATCGTTATGTCAATGTACCACTGGTTATCCGTACTATGAATACGGATCTTAATAATATCAATGAATACTTTCATTGATATCATGATCAAGTACATTGAATAGGTTCGCTATGGTAATGAATTCCATTAATCAAACGAATGAAGAGTGTTCACCCAAGCAATAAATTGTATTCGTTCGACTGATGAAACTGCATTCATCAAATTATTTATTATTGTCCACTGATTGATAAAATGATTCAGATTAGTTCGACGATGAATATTTTTCATCAATCCAATGAACGGTGATTATTAAGTATCGGTTATTCCTTGATTCAATAATTGATATACATTAAATCAATGTTTCAGTTTATTCTCGTGATGCTTTCACACATTGAACTAATTATTTTGTTTATCATTTGAATAAGTGGTACTTATTCAATCATTGCATATCATTCGTAAATGCAATGAACGCCTTCCACTGATATTGAGCATACAATGAGTTTTCGAAAAATATGCAAAATAATTAACATGCATTCATCAGAACATCGCAATCCTGATTGAAAGGCGTATCTCCAAGTTATCTTTTATTTCGGCTGGCTCCTTTCGGAGCTCTTCGGATTTCTCTGTAGTCTGAGCTACCTGAGAAAATGCTTCAACGATCGCTTCTATCTGCTTAAGTTAACCGGCTCTGTGCAAACAACGAAGTCGTGCGGAGTGGTCCCTCTAGTGGAGGCGCTGTGTACTACCAGCTAAAGCTAACTTGCCAGCAAAAGAAATTTCTATGCGAGGATTCGGCTGAACAGATGCCGGCAAAATTTATGAGTATATTTAAACACGAGATGGCTTGGTTCGACATAAGGCTTGTTATTATATTCATGAACATATTAATTACGGAGTTATAGAATGGGAGGAAAATGTTGCTTCTATCTGCCTAACAAAACTGGGACTTAGTAACTTCGTTACACCTTCTATGATCTTTCCATATCCCCAATAAAACCTGTGTATAGATCTGAAAATAGATTATCATTGATTTCGATAAACTTGGATTTATTGTAACAATAAAATCATCTCTGGGACCATTAATTACGTTCATTGATATGATGAACAATTTCAAATGGATTCAGTGTACCCCTTTCATTACCTCAATGAACTTTTCCATAGCAGCAACGAAACCTGTTCATAAATGTAAAAAAATCATCTTTGATCTCAATGAACTTGAATCATTGTCACGATGAAAAATGTATTGTGCCAATGAACGGAAAGGTAATAAACGGTATTCATTGATATAATGTACCACATTTTATTCATAAAATAGTATACATTGTTTCAATGTACTTCTTTCTTCATTTCAATGATCTTTTCAATAGCCGCTATGAAATATGTTCATAGGTCTGAAAATAGATCATCATTGATCTCGATAAACTTGAATTCATTGTAACAATAAAAACATACATATTTCAGTGAATGATCATCCATTGACTCGACGTAAAATGTATTGTGCCAATAAACAAAGAGGTATTCATCAATAAAATGTACCGTATTTTTTTAAAATATATACGTCAATGCTCTGGGATCATGAATTATGTTCATTGATGTGATGAACAATTTCAAATTGTTTCAGTGTACCACATTCCTCACCTCAATGAACCTTTCCATAGCAGCAACGAAACCTGTTCATAAATATAAAAACCATCAGCTTTGATCTCAATGTACTTGAATTCATTGTATCAATAAATACATTCGTACATCAGTGAATGTTTAATCATTATCACGATGAAAAGTTAATTGTGCCAATGAACGGAAAGGTAATAAACGGTATTTATTGATATTATGTACCACATTTTTTTCATGGAATAATATACATTGTTCCCATGTACTTTTTTCTTCATTTCAATAATCTTTTTCAAAGCCGTAATGAAATATGTTCATAGGTCTGAAATCAGATCATCATTGATCTCAGTGTACCCCTTTCCTCACCTCAATAAACTTTTCCGCAGGAGCAACGAAAACTGTTCATAAATGTAAGAAATGATCATCTTTGATCTCAATAAACTTGAATTCGTTGTATCAATAAATACCTACAAAAGTCAGTAATATTTATTCATTGCCACGATGAAAAATGTATTTTGCCAATGAACAGAGAGGTGAAAAACGGCATTCATTGATATAACGTACCACATTTTTTTCAGTGTAGGGTCATTGCTTCTCTTCTGGTCATCGTTATTGAGCGTGTAAAATAAGTAGATAAATTTTAGCCAAAACTGAGTCTAAAGTATTAAACGACATTCTATACAATATCTATCAGATGTAGTTCAATATCCAGCGTGGCTTTAGCCGGGAAATTAGTTGTTTTCTATTGGATATTACAAAGAAATCACATTTTTTTCTTTAATTCTTATGGAGAATGGAGAAAGTTCCTCTTTTCGACAGTCTAATATTCTGATATATGGAAATGTCGAACCTTCATAAAAAAAAAAAAAATTGGATTTTTAGTCAAACTTGTGGAAATTAACATAACTCTTTTCTTAGTCGGGTGTTTAGATTAGGTTAATTCGTTACAATATTTTCTGCAAGTATGTCATCCAGTATGCCGAGTGATGAAACAAACATATTAGAGTTTCATGAATGTCCTATTCATATTTTCGAACTAGAGTTCGAACGTGTTACACCAAAAAACGCGTGTAAACATCTATTTTGTTGTTTTGAGGAATCATTTCTTGTTCAGATTGTTTTTAAAATTCTATAGAACACACATTATGTTATTATGATGTGGAGATATGTGTGGTAGAACTTATTCAATATCCAATTTTTTTAAATTGAATAACTCGATTATCCTGTCCGAGGGTTTGAGGCCCCGCTTACGCTTACGCTTACGAGGGGGGCAGAAATGTAATATGTTTCAAAACTATATTATACGACAGGCAAATATTTTTTACTATTTTTATGGATATTTCCGATTTTGATTTCTAGAGTCTGGACCCATCTTACTATATGCATACATACAGGTCAAGCTACGTAAATTATTGGATGATTCGTTGTTTTTCACAATTTTTACGAATATTTCCGATTTTGTTCTCATGAGTTTTCGCAACTTTTCTCTAAAAGTAGGGGGATCTGAGATGTTGCATTCAAAGAAACGGGGCGGGTGTTCTGAAACTGAATTATTTGACTATCCGATGTTTATCAATATTATTTTTTGATTTTATGCGGTTTTATTGTTGCGGGTTTTCACACCTTTCGAAAAATATGACTGAAGCCTCCGACCAACATTATTTTCAATGTCCAAAACTGTTCAAAATTTTCTCGCATTCCTTCGCTTTCGCTATCTTCTATCAGAGAGGGGCATTTTTGCGATTTTAATTACGGGAGTTTTTTCGAGACGGGAAGGGCAAAGTGGAAATTTTTCGTAACTACCTATATATCATTCGACGGTCAGATATTTTGCACAATTTTTAAGGATTTTGCCAATTTTAATTTCACGAATTTTCGCAATTTTTTTTTCGAGAAGAAGGAGGTTCAGAGCCTCCTGAGCGATATTTTGTTTTGCCGTAATTTTCCAAATATGCTTTCTCAATTAAGCCTTCAGGGTGGCAGGAGGGTAATATTTTTTGAAATTATTGTAGGATGAGAGGAAGTGGTTCTTATTCAGCTTGCAAGATATGACTGAAACTAACACTCTCGCTAACATTGTAATTTGAATAAAAGCTTTCGAAAATTGTGTGAGCACCATTCAATAATTAATTAATTCACACAATAAAGTAAACTTTTACATGAACCTTCTGAATTTCACATGTATTCATTAAGAGGCATCACGAAAGTTAAATTTCATCATTGCGCCGCACATCTTAGGTGTGTGCAGATATATAATCAAGAGTGATATTGGAGGTATCAAAACTACGTAGCTGACAGCGCCAATGAGGTAGATATAGCTCCTAATCGTGGTTCTGGTTCTATAATTTTCTTAAGAATGCGGAAATCTATATACTTTTGTCATTTGTCAAACCATAATTATTTTTTCTTCAGAATCATCAAAACCAAAAATTAACATAAATTCCCGCATTTTTACAAACAAATTTACGAAAGCGTCTAAAGGCCACATAGTTTATTTTTTATTTTTCGGACTTTAAATACGGAATTTCTGACTTTAAAGTCGGAATTTTATTTTTCCGACTTTAAATTCGGAAACTCCGACTTTGAAGTCGGAATTTTATTTTTCCGACTTCACAGTCGGAATTTTGGAAATATAACTCGATATTTCAGTTCTTTTGCTTCATACAAGTCACTCGTTGTTAATCTTCTTCATTGTGACGAAAGCTATTTTTGTTTGCTGAGTATTAACAATCTAATTGAACGATAGTCGTTTCCTACCGATGTTTCATCCTTTCTACTCTAAAATACACTGACGTAGGCTAATTATGGCAAATTTAACTACTCCCCTGGCTAATACAACGACGGGTATTGCATTATATCTAACAGATACTTATGCAATGGTCCTCATTGCAAAGGACAAAATTACAAGTGCTCCCTGTACCAAACTAGCAGAATTTGAGTCGGACAGGGACACCATCTGCAGATTAGTTTCGAGGTTTTGTCTCTCATCAATGCAAGGGTAGGTCAACACAGACAGCTCTAAAGCCATCTGTTTCCTGTTCCACTCATCAACTCATCATTCCGATTATTTGGCCATTGTCTCTCTGGTCTCGTGCGATGAAACAGGGTCTAGTCTGCTCAACCTTGCGAGCAGAGTTAGAAGCACTCCGAATCTCCAGGTTGAGAGATTTTCATAAGGGCGCGAAGCTCAGAGTTTTTGGGAGATTGTTTAGTAACGATACTCTCGATGTTTCATCCTTTTCACTTTCAAATACACCGACGTAGGCTTATTATGGCAAATACCTGTCAAAAACGATTTTTTCCCTGGCTAATACCACGAAAGGTATTGCATTATATCTAACAGATACTTGTGCAATGTTCCTAACTGCAGAGGTCACAATTACAAGGTCTCCATATAACCAACTAGCAGTTATTAGTTTTGGTTACATGTTGAAATGGTGAAATCAACGTTGTCGAAGTACCCTCCTCTTCAAATATTTCTACCATGTGGAAAATATGAGGACAACATCAGAAATAAAACAACTACTTCCCTAGCTAATACCGCGAGGGAAATTAAACTACATCTGACAAATATTTGTGCAATGCTTAATGTAATTAAACAGTAGATTATTCTTCATTTGGCTGGGGAAGACCACCTGCAGATGCGTTTCGAGGTTCTTGCCTCTCATCAGTTACAGTGTAGGTAAAACCCATATTTTCTTACAAATGAAGCAGCGATTTACAGTAGTGTAGTCAGTCACAGCGCCACCCTTAGAAAAAAACAAATATCACTTCTCGATAGCAAAGACCCCAGGAAGTGAGCAAAGTTTAAGAATTTTTGCCGGAGAGTATCAAATAAATGAAATAATAAAATCGGCAATGTCGAAGTACCCCTCTCTCCAAATATTTCTACTGTTCAATTACAATAAGCATTTGCAATTGGGTCTTCTTGAAAGAACAAGAAGGGTACTTCGACATGGTCGATTTTACCATTTAATTTATTTGATAGTCTCCGGCAAAAATTCTTAAACTTAGTTACATGTCGATTACATGGAGCGCTATTAATTGTGCATATATTGTATTTGTGCAAATATTGTAATTGTGCATTATATCCGTTAGCCAGGGTATTAGCCAGGGGAGTAGTTGTTTTCTGACGAGTATTTGTCATAAAAAGTCGACTTTGAAGTCGGAAAAATAAAATTCCGAAAGTCGGAAATTCCGTGTTTGAAGTCGGAAAAATTGAAAAAAAAACTATTTAGCCCTTAGACGCTTTCGTACAAATTGAATGATAGTTTCAACAAAATTTTCGCAAAAAACTGAAACTGAACGCTCCAAACCCATACTCATTTCATCGAAGGTATTGTTTGTTCTTAAAGACTTTGGAGTTCACGATAAAACTTAAATATAAATTACATGCGGCGACATGCCAAATCAATATCCTTTATTAACGGAACCTTATTTCAACTGTAACATAAAGCAATGGTCCCTTATTTTAACGCTATTGCGCATGCGTTGTATAACGGATAACGGATAAATCTCGCTGATTTTTTTATTCCAGAATAACAATGAAATTCCAGAGCAGTTTTACTCACTCTGTAGGTAACTGATTGACAACGATTTCCATACAAGGCTATAATATTGTGTTATCTACCTTATACGTAGAAAAATGCCACAATACAACCTTCTCACTGAACTGTTTGGGACTAATAACAGACAAACCATTAGCGGGGTTCGAAAACAGATTATTCTTCCCCTGTATGTTTATAACACAAAATGGATTTGTCAAACGAACCTCATTAGTACTGGTTAAGTACATCGTTGATGTTTATTCATCTATTTTTCCGTCCACGAAATTTTGCCAGTTGATGTGTCATCTGTAAAAGACACAGGGTGTAATTTTCAGCTTTCATTCCGTCCGCATTATGAACCCCTTGACTTGACTGAAAGACTTCCCGCTGTTTGAGGCATTTAAGTAGAACATCTGGCACAGATACTAAGGACATTAAAAATGCTTTATTGAAAAATTCTCGTGAAGGGTTACTAGTATGGAATGATCAACTGAATCAAATCTGTTGATTTTTTGTTATTGAGTGGTGATTGACAGATGGTAATTTACTGAAAAATTAAGAAATCGATTAATCTATTAATGGTGATTTATCACTTTGTAATTGTGTTTTGCGGAAGTTCTTACTGCCCTCAGTTTTACAACTTGATACTTACCCTGTTTGATTATCAAATGATAATACTGTTCAGGGACGACTACTCAACTGATTTATTTTATAAATAATTATTATCGTCTCTTTACGCATAAACATATTTATCCTCTACGCCTATGATCCTATTGCGCGATATGCTCAGAAACAAGCTGCTATCCTTTTACTGCAAAAAAGTGCCTCGTCGACCAGGAAAAAAGGTGTGAGAGCTAACGTCGAAAAAGAAGAGAACACTGTTAATATACTCTCTTGCTAGTGATCATCAAAAACTCAATTTGTTTAACATTTGTTATTTAATCCATAATAATATTTGTGCCTGTGTAGTACCTACTATAATAGACAACAGAATGACGTGAGTGGTGGCGGCCAACGAAGAAAAAAACACTTTGAAGAATACCTGCTTCACAACTTCAGTATCATTCAAGGTAGGTGGTATTCTTGTTTCTGCCGAAAAATTAAATTTCGTAACTAGGTATATACCTATAGTCCACTACTTATACAAATACTAGTAAAATTGCAGTTTACGGTAATAACCTCGATATTGACGAATTTTTTTTTTTTGGGGTTATTTCGAGGTTCCTGAACACAAATCTGAAATAAAAAAGCCTCGCTCTCACTTACTTTTTGATTTACGACCCATCAAATGCCAGAAAAAGGGTATTTTCAAGATCAAATTTCTTCCACGAAAAGAAACTAATTTGCCTTTGCTTCATATCACCACAATCAAAACACATAATTCTTGCATTTTTTGGCACAGTTTGCAGTATTTCCAGCTTGTATTGAAAATATAAGATATGAATTATCATAACAATACATTCGATTGATTTCGTTTATTGACAGTAAGTAATGACATATATAGATAACGTTATGTGAAATTGATATTTTCAGAGAGCAACGATGCCAAATTTCATATATAAGAGTAAAATATTGGTAAAACTTCCGATTTTCTTGAAATTAGCACAGATTTCGTAAATCATAAAATTACTGTACCAATCGAAATTTTTCCGCGGAAACGTCTGTGGGCACCTTTTTTGGCAAAAATGTTTTAAAGTGGACGGCGAGCGCAGCGAGCACCTACATATATTTATTACATCTTAGGTTACGTTAGATTGGGTTCGTAGGTTATGTTGGATTAGTAGGTTAGGTTGGATTAGGAAAAGCCTCTAGCCGTAACTTTCTACTTTTGATCCCGCAGTTCCGCATGCGCACTTGTTTATGCTAAAAGCTGGGTGAACCGTTGAAAAACCGTGAACCGTTCTGAATTTTGGATAATTAGTCGTTAGTTCTTAACAATTTTGTATTGTTATCAGGTGTAGGTAGGGGTAGTCCGGTCAGGTATGGTTGGCAAGTAATTTACGCATTTTCAACTCGGTTTGCATGCAAACAAACTCACGCATTGTCGACTGATTCGCAAGCTAGGTTAGCTTGCTCAGGTTAGGTTTGTGTGTCAATTGTGAGAGAAATACGAATTCACGCATTTTCGACTGACTGGCAAGCTAGGTTAGCTTGCTCAGGTTAGGTTTGTGTGTCAATTGCGAGCGAAAAACGAATTCACGCATTTTCGACTGACTGGCAAGCTAGGCTAGCTTGCTCAGGTTAAGTTTGTGTGTCAATTGCGAGCCAAAAACGAATTCACGCATTTTCGACTGACTGGCAAGCTAGGTTAGCTTGCTCAGGTTAGGTTTGTGTGTCAATTGCGAGCCAATAACGAATTCAAGCATTGTCGACTGACTCGCAAGCTGGGTTAGCTTGCTCAGGTGAGGTTTGTGTGTCAATTGCGAACGAAAAACGAATTCACGCATTTTCGACTGACTGGCAAGCTAGGTTAGCTTGCTCAGGTTAAGTTTGTGTGTCAATTGCGAGCCAAAAACGAATTCAAGCATTGTCGACTGACTCGCAAGGTGGGTTAGCTTGCTCAGGTAAGGTTTGTGTGTCAATTGCGAACGAAAAACGAATTCACGCATTTTCGACTGACTGGCAAGCTAGGTTAGCTTGCTAATGTTAGGTTTGTGTGTCAATTGCGAGCCAAAAACGAATTCACGCATTTTCGACTGACTGGCAAGCTAGGTTAGCTTGATCAGGTTAGGTTTGTGTGTCAATTGCGAGCCAAAAACGAATTCAAGCATTGTCGACTGACTCGCAAGCTGGGTTAGCTTGCTCAGGTAAGGTTTTTGTGTCAATTGCGAGCGAAAAACGAATTCACGCATTTTCGACTGACTGGCAAGCTAGGTTAGCTTGCTCAGGTTAGGTTTGTGTGTCAATTGCGAGCCAAAAACGAATTCAAGCATTGTCGACTGACTCGCAAGCTGGGTTAGCTTGCTCAGGTTAGGTTTGTGTGTCTATTGCGAGTGAAAAACGAATTCACGCGTTTTCGACTGACTCGCAAGCTAAATTAGCTTGCTGAGGTTGGGTTTGTGTGTCAATTGCGAGCGAAAAACGAATTCACGCGAAAAACGTATTCACGCATTTTCAACTGACTCGCTGACTGTGTGCAGTTAGGTCTGGACGTAATAAGGGCGAGCGAAGCGAGCCTAACGACAGCGAGCGCAGCGAGCAAGTACTTTTATTTACGTGTTAGTTTAGGTTTGTTTAGTTAAGTAGGGTTAGGTTATGTTAGGTAGGGTTAGTTAGGTGTGAGGGTTAGGTTGTTTTTCCTTCTTTTACCTCAAAAGACTGGATCTGTGTGTAGTTAGGTCGGGATGTAGGGCGAGCGAAGCGAGCCTAATGACGCCGAGTGCAGCGATCATTTATTTTCAACGCTAAAAAGCGATGGAATCATGAACAACGTTTATAGCTGAATTAGCCGAAGTTGGGTTAGGGGGGTAAGATTAGATGTGTGCTTTAGTCGCTTTAATTAAAAGGCACCGATTACTGGTATCTTCTACCTCTACAAAAATATAAATTGCAGAGTGTGCAGGAAATTGCAGAAAACTGACAACGTTGCTTTGTGCTACTCTTCTTTTTGTTTGACATTGACAATTTTGGTTATAAATTTCAATTTCCAATGAATTATGAAGTGGAACTAATTATAATTTCAAACATTTCCCTGTACTGAAAATACTGCAAACTGTGCCAAAAATGCAAGAATTAATGTGTCTAGATTGTGGTAATATGAAGCAAAGGCAAATTGGTTGCTTTTTGTGGAAGAAATTTGATCTTGAAAATACCCCTTTTCTGGCATTTGATTGGTCGTAAATCAAAAAGTAAGTGAGAGCGAGGCGTTCTGACTTCAGATTTGTGTTCATGGACCTCGAAATAACACCAAAAAAAATTTCGTCAAAATCGGAGTTACTACCCTAAACTGCAATTTTTCCGCAATACTTCATGAAGACGTCGATGTTTTTATTAACACGTAAAGAATTTTATGCATGAAATTTTCTGTTCAAGTTAGGTTAGGTTAGGTTTCCATATTTCTTGAAAGTGTTCCTGCAGGATTCTTGATATTTAGGTGAAAAGATGAGTCGTATCATTTTTTCTTGAAGGATATTTTTGAATGAATCTCTTGGGGAGCTGTGCCAGTTACTATTACAGTTGTGTCTTCTACACAATCTGGCAAATCATTCACGAAAAGAAGAAACAGCAGTAGGTCAACCACACTTTATCCAAAAAACTGTTTTTCATTTTCACAAACGTTTCTCTATTTTTCATGAATGAGGTCAACAATTACCTTTTCATTATTCTTTTGAGAGTTTTTTATGCTTTTCATATTGTTAATGAAGAGTTTTATCATGTGTAATTTTTTTATACCAGTTCAGTTGCCCCACTCTTTTCCTCTGTATTTTTAGACCACATAAAATTGTAGATTTCATTTGATTTTGTATTATTGAATATGATTTTCTTTTTTGGGTGGGAGAAGTCATAACACCAATGAAAGATTTGCCGGAAATTATCAAACTTTTCTTCTACGTTGGGGATGTTATTGAGATCCATAAATTGTCTACTGGATAAAAATATGAATTCAGTGATGGTTTAATTGCTCGAAATTCTTCTCTCTATTATACAGTGAAAACTTTTTTATTATCAATTTGTCAGAAAATTTTATGATCCATAAAAATTGGTGCCTTGCAGAAACTTGCATATGAGTTGTCAGAATTTTGAATTTCTGAACGGTATACAGGAGAGAACAAAAAATAGGAAATTTGGTTAAGTATAAACTACCTTAATTTTGACATTATCAAAAAAGTTTATTTGTAGAAGTTGTTTTGAATCAAAATCAACATTTAAATTCAAAATCGTAGTCACTTACGCAAAAAAATACATTTTTCATTATTAAAGTGATTGTGAAATTGCAGAGATGCAGAGTTGTATTATTTAATCGTTTACCAATAATTCTTTTAAAAAAATCTTTTGTTGTGTAGTTGGCTGTGAATTCAAATCTGAATATTGTTTAGTAGTTTACTCTTGATCAAAATTCCTATTTTTTGTTCTCCCCTGTGTACCGTTCGGAATTTCGAAATTTTGATAACTCAAATACCTACACTTTTTTTGCAATGCACCTACTTTTATGAAGAATAAAATTTTCTGACAAATTCATAATAAAAAAGTTTCTCATGTGGTGCTCACTGTATAATTGTTACCAATATGATTTTAGGTGCGGGGCCATTCAAGGAGTTGTGCACAGTGGTAAGGGAAACCTGGATCCAGTATTTTTTATTTCAAAACTCCCAACCAGATTTGAAATTTCGTGTTCTCGCCTATTTTTGCCGAAGTTGAACATTGCCAGATCTCATATTCCCCCAATCAGTATATAACTTCAGGTGAATAATTAGAGCTTGTGTTATTAAACAACTCAAAGTTACTGCAACAAACAACAAAAATAGCAAAAACAAAAAAGGATTGAAGAAATATCTAATTGTATTGGGCTCTCAAAGCATTCACAATTGAATAAACGGAACAACATAACCCATTAATGCAGATTCACTATATAGAATTGCAAAGTATACATCACTCCCAAAAGCAATTACGCAATCTCGCAAAGAGGAGATACATAATATTTCACGTATACACCAACATTGAGTTAGAGCTTTATGGCACCGTAATGGAACTAAATTGTTTAAATGTTGGCAACACAAACGCTGGAGCCCCGTAAACCGATTTAATTTCCTGCAATCCAGCCGCATGACTATGCTAATTAGACTAGCAGGTGCCTCTTTCCCTGCGCTCCGCAGACGAGCAACTAATCACAGTTGCCACCGCAGTTACACTCCATTATTTACCCAACTGCTTTCATTGATTGATTCTGATTGGAACTACCTGTATTGAACGAGCGTTTGGGCTGTGGAATCAAAAGTCGTTTTTCAGTTGAAATAATCGACGATCAGGTCAAAATGATTTCAAACTCGACATCGAGATATTAAGAGATTCCTGTGACATACTTAACAGATATTTTGAAAACATTCCAATCGTTATTCAAACATCCAAATGATTTCGGGAAGTTATTCTGCTTATAAGGTGTCAGTGCCTTTTTCTAACACAGTAAATGGAATCAACTAACAAAGTTAACCTACAGTGTGACCGGAGCACCTTTATGAAATCTACATTTCGTCTTTCGTCTTTCTTTCGTCTTTCGTCTTTCGTCTTTCGTCTTTCGTCTTTCGTCTTTCGTCTTTCGTCTTTCGTCTTTCGTCTTTCGTCTTTCGTCTTTCGTCTTTCGTCTTTCGTCTTTCGTCTTTCGTCTTTCGTCTTTCGTCTTTCGTCTTTCGTCTTTCGTCTTTCGTCTTTCGTCTTTCGTCTTTCGTCTTTCGTCTTTCGTCTTTCGTCTTTCGTCTTTCGTCTTTCGTCTTTCGTCTTTCGTCTTTCGTCTTTCGTCTTTCGTCTTTCGTCTTTCGTCTTTCGTCTTTCGTCTTTCGTCTTTCGTCTTTCGTCTTTCGTCTTTCGTCTTTCGTCTTTCGTCTTTCGTCTTTCGTCTTTCGTCTTTCGTCTTTCGTCTTTCGTCTTTCGTCTTTCGTCTTTCGTCTTTCGTCTTTCGTCTTTCGTCTTTCGTCTTTCGTCTTTCGTCTTTCGTCTTTCGTCTTTCGTCTTTCGTCTTTCGTCTTTCGTCTTTCGTCTTTCGTCTTTCGTCTTTCGTCTTTCGTCTTTCGTCTTTCGTCTTTCGTCTTTCGTCTTTCGTCTTTCGTCTTTCGTCTTTCGTCTTTCGTCTTACGTCTTACGTCTTACGTCTTACGTCTTACGTCTTACGTCTTACGTCTTACGTCTTACGTCTTACGTCTTACGTCTTACGTCTTACGTCTTACGTCTTACGTCTTACGTCTTACGTCTTACGTCTTACGTCTTACGTCTTACGTCTTACGTCTTACGTCTTTCGTCTTTCGTCTTACGTCTTTCGTCTTTCGTCTTTCGTCTTTCGTCTTTCGTCTTTCGTCTTTCGTCTTTCGTCTTTCGTCTTTCGTCTTTCGTCTTTCGTCTTTCGTCTTTCGTCTTTCGTCTTTCGTCTTTCGTCTTTCGTCTTTCGTCTTTCGTCTTACGTCTTACGTCTTACGTCTTACGTCTTACGT
The DNA here is from genome assembly GCA_958298965.1 of Chrysolina haemoptera. Taxonomy (NCBI): domain Eukaryota; kingdom Metazoa; phylum Arthropoda; class Insecta; order Coleoptera; family Chrysomelidae; genus Chrysolina; species Chrysolina haemoptera. The sequence continues at coordinate 9,656,432 of OY282590.1, read as the reverse complement.
CTTACGTCTTACGTCTTTCGTCTTACGTCTTACGTCTTTCGTCTTTCGTCTTTCGTCTTTCGTCTTTCGTCTTTCGTCTTTCGTCTTTCGTCTTTCGTCTTTCGTCTTTCGTCTTTCGTCTTTCGTCTTTCGTCTTTCGTCTTTCGTCTTTCGTCTTTCGTCTTTCGTCTTTCGTCTTTCGTCTTTCGTCGTTCGTCGTTCGTCGTTCGTCGTTCGTCGTTCGTCGTTCGTCGTTCGTCGTTCGTCGTTCGTCGTTCGTCGTTCGTCGTTCGTCGTTCGTCGTTCGTCGTTCGTCGTTCGTCGTTCGTCGTTCGTCGTTCGTCGTTCGTCGTTCGTCGTTCGTCGTTCGTCGTTCGTCGTTCGTCGTTCGTCGTTCGTCGTTCGTCTTTCGTTGTTCGTCGTTCGTCTACTACTCTGAAAATCTCTACTCTGAAATCAAAGACAAGGTGATTGCCAGACAAGGTGATTGCCAGCCCTACAGAGGCCGCAAGAGGCACATCAACTTCAAAATATTACCCATACTACTTTTTGATAGAAGATACATTGCAAATACTCGACAGATGGCGCTGTGGGCACATCCACTTGAAAATGTCAAAAGGCATAAAAAGAAATTTTGAAAAAATAGATCATGAAATTCAGAAATACTCCGATGGTTGTAAGGATAATTGAATTCTATTTTCAACGATGTGTGTCACTAACCCCCCCCCTATGTCATTTGAAATTATAAAGCTGATTTGCCCCCCTCTCGCCCTCTCTCTTTTTTGTAAGACGAAAACCACCTGTTGGATACAGGATAGGGGGTCTAGGAAAACAATTCACCGAACAAACAGTGTGTGGAAATTTATTTAATACATGCATTTTACGAGGAGTACTTTTAGTTTTTTATTGGGAAGAAGCCAATTTTTCCGGCACCCCAGTGTAGGTTCCTACTTGTACTCGGCAAAAATTACCATCTTCTCAGTTCTGGGGGCATCGTGGGACAAATTGGATGTCTCACTCGAAGTGATACACCGAATTCCCAAAATTTTCAGATTTATCAATATTATAAATTGCACGTTAAAAGGTACTATGTCTCGTTGTCTATTCTCTTCTAATTCTATAGTTCAAAACCCCCCTTGTTTCGACAAATCCGTTGTTTATCTGGCCTAAGTACTGGCGTAGATATCAAAGGGGGCGAACGCTGTCACTAACATTTGTTGAAGTTCACACACAATATTGTATTTATATATAACAAATGGTACACATCAGATAATCATATACATCTACTTGACTTTCGACTAAGAATGCAGTCTGTTCTCCACCATCGCCGAAAGTCGAAACCACAGTGTAAATTGTACTAGAATATTATCAAGATCGGTGAAAGGGAAGATTGAAAGAGGATTGACGATTTTTAAAAGAGCTGGCATACAAATTTTCTATTACTTTTTGAGAAGGGTCAATACACTTGAAGTTCGAAAATACAAAATAATAAATTCTGACAAACATAAATTATTTAATAACCCGTAACAATCAAAATACAGTTGTTGTTCAACACATCATTCGTTTGCTCAACGTCCATTTCAATTTTTCATTTTTCATGCCCTGGTCTAGTTTTTTTTTTTCAAAATATTATGAAGTGCTGAAACAAAAAACAGAAACCATTAGTTTTCATTAGAATCAATTATTACGTTGATTTTCTGCATGCAATAGTTTTCTGTGCAGATAAACGTCTCAAGCACGCCCAGAAATAATCAGTGATACAATAAATAAGTGTATTTCGTAATCTCATTAACATGATATATAAGAAAATGTAAACATTTCAGTGTACACAGTGAACAAGTATAACTTACTGTCAGTGGCGTAGCCAAAAGTAGGGCCATAGGAAGTTGCCCCCACCTGATATTTACAAATTTTAAAATTTCAATTTGGCAATTTAAATTGCTTTTCTCACACCCATCTCTCTAAAGAAAAATTCTGGGTAGGCAGGCCAATTTCTATCTCGCAGGGATTGAAAGTGGAAAAAATTAAATCAGCAAACTAATTCACCAGTTATTTAAACATATTAGCAGATTTAAAACTATACAATAGAGAAAATTCAATATTTTATTTCATTTGTGTTCCATTTATGCCACATTGAAATATACATTTTCCTTTTGTGCAACAAATTGAATCTTACAATACCAGAAAAACTGAAGTATATTTTAAATTCCTCGTTGACGCCTTAGCCTTGTCCATACCGACAAACCCTCGCCCGCAAACAAACGTTTGAAAACATGTGCCCACGAACACAGCACAACTACATTTGTATGAAAACATTTTGTTTATATAGTACAAAAACATGTTTTCTATCCTGGACGGAAAACATAGTATTTATTATACAAGGAAAAAAAGTTCTTTATCATTTTCTCTCATGAACAACCATTTCATCTACATATACAGACATGCACGTTTCATAACCGCGTCAATAGGATTGCGGCTTACTACGCCATATGTACGTGGTTCAAAGCGACAGTTAGGCATCTTTTTTTTATTTCATCAGCTTTTTTCGAACTTAGGAAGGCCGGTTAGGTTAGTAGTGTGCAGGATGAAGGTAGGAGGTTGGGTTAGAGCATCGAGCTGAACATCGGATGCTTGCGAGATCAGCTTTGGCGATAGCAGATACTTTACCTATGTATATATCCAGGAAAAAAGTACTCACTTCTTTCCCGGTGAAAAAAGTTATTTCATTTCAAAAGTCATATTTTAGTACCTCTCAACAGAGATGAAATATTAAAACTTTTTTTCCGTTACAGTTTAAATGTTTGTGAACAAAAATGTACAAACAGTTTTTGAATAGCTTTCATGCAGTTTTTATACAGATTTTCATACTTTTACGGATAAATGTATGTAGGTCTGGACAAGGCTTTAGACGAGAAACAGCCTCCAACTTCGGTTTAAAAACACCCATTTCATTTTCTTGATCATAATAGACAATTTTTATCCCCGAAAATGTGTCACATTTCAATACTTTGAATGAAGTACTGACTACAGTAATTTTCTTATTAATCCAATCAACGAAGGTAAAAAAAAGTTTAAGTGTTTATCCCATTCAGTACTGATTTGTATGAAAATTTGGATTAAGGTTCTACTTACCCTCAACATATTCTAATTTCTACAAAAATGTGCTTTTGATTTTTTCCCCGTAACTCGTTTAGTTTTCAAGCAATCAAGTCCTTCAGAGAAGCATTTTGTAGGTTTTTTAAGAGCTAGAAGATCATGTGAATAATTTTTTTTTCAGATCTTATTTTTAAGGTTCATGCTGAAAGGGCTCAAAAAAGGTACTTTGCGCGAATACACGCAACCTTTAAATGACCATATCTTAATCAATTTCTTTTCTTCAAAAAAAAAACAAAGACGCTAAAATTTATAAAAAATAAGAACCTACAATTTTGTATTTAACAAAATTTTGCGCATTATTGATAGTTTTTGAGTTATTTTGAAGAAAAGGCGATTTATCGCTAAATTACGAAAATAGTTTTCGCTCTTTAAGCTAAATTTTTTTCAAAAACAAGTATTTTAAACTTGTCAAACACTCAAAATGTATTGAAAAAACATAAATAAAGTGAATTGTAAAGTGACAATCGAATGGGATGGAAGAAAGGGCGAGATTTTCACAATTTTTTTCCAACGAAAAAATAAGAATCGACATTATTCTCTTCATACCTCTCGTAGTTTTGATGCTAGGAATTTTTATAAAATATCAAATTGAAGGTTTTTCAAAGGACTTCAAGAAAGGTTTTCTGAGTCTTCCCCGAAAAATGGATTGGTTTTTTGTTATTGTACGTAGAAGTTTTCAATTTTGGCGTTTGAAAATACCAATCAACTTTCAACAATCAATAATTCCGTTTGTATTAGGTCTGCATACATCAAAAATAAACAATTTTATTTCTTTTTTTATAAGCTTTAATTTTGTTTTCTATACAGATGTTTCCATTAAATGTACATTTTTCCAGTTATTCACGAAAAATAATCTAAAAACGTGTTTTTGTTTGCCTGAAAACTGACAATTTCACTCGCGAATAAGTCGAAAATTTACGGATTTCCGCACTTATTTTCAATGAAATTTTTTTTACCCACAAGAAGAGGTGGCATCCACCCCCAGGCAAAAAGCAACACTCGGCACAAGCTAGACTTTGAAATAGATGGTAAGTAAATCCCAAATCCAAATTTTTGTGAAAATCGGTGCTGTATGGGATAAATTCTCGGGAAAATGGTCATTGATTGGACTATACATATAGATTCAGTGTTTATTTATGTACAGTAGCAACAAAATAATTGACAATATTCAATGTAAAACTCACCTCAGGATCTGTTTCATAAACGCATTGAATCATATTCCAGACAATGAGATGTGGTTTGCGGACACCTGTAAAATAATATGAGAATCAATAACCAATAATAAGAATGAATGTGCCTTACATTCCCATAGGGTTGAACTCAGAAATATATGTGGTAGAAAAATAAATATAATATGATCCACGTGGATTTTCCTATCACAATGTTGCATATCAATACTTTGTGTTTAATCTTCCCTCTTGAAGATGAACACTTGGTGATTGAAACACGTGTCGAGGTGTTAAAAATAGCGATTTGGTAATGGAAAGAAACTTTGCTTTTAACATACCAAAGGTTTCAAACAGTGTAGTGCAAGTAGGTACTGATGAAAACAAATTTGTATTTTTGCTGTAGCAGTGTAAGCACAACATAAATAGAACGGACTGTATACCCAAGTAGCATTTTGGCGACGACAACCACATAATACACCAAAATTAACGTTGTGATTGGTGTAGAAATCAGTAATTCATGAGACGTTGCTCTCTCAACCATCGGTCAACGTTGTTTTAACGTTGAGCATGACATCAGTCAAGCTACGACGTTGTCATAACGTTTACTTAACCGACTTCAAGTAGTAAATATTCTGGGAATGGGAATAACGTTCTAAAAACGTTTAAGTGACAACTTTAGTTATTTTAAAAGTTTTACCGACGGTAAAGCGACCTTGTGAGATTCAACTAAGCAGTGGGTAATTTTTCAGTCAAGTTGAAAACCCAAATTATGTTTGGTTGCACAACTTTTTCGAACACGTTGCCTCAACGTTGAATTGCTACTTAGGTAATGAATATAATTTCAACTCATTGGTGTTGTTTTGTGAGGTTGAGATTCTTGGAGGAATAATTCTTTGGTATGAAAGAGGAATTGCAAAAATACGTTCTAGAAAATATGCTTAAGAATTCTTACCAGATTTTTTCGCCCCTTCCAGACAATTTAAGTACATTTGTGTTCCATTCGTCAATTGTTTTGGCATATCATGATTCATCACCTCTGTATTAAGAGTTAAATCAAAATGATGTATCTATAAATGAAAATATTCCATTCAAAACTATATTTTCTTTATTGACTTTCTTTAAATATCGTATTTTTCTATATCTAACATGTTCTTACTGCTATGTCCATAATGCCTTGATTTTTCTAAAGTAATCTGCTTAAAAAAATAGTAAAGGATCACGATCATCTGCTTTCGAAGCGAGAATAGTACTGTGGTGGTGCACTGATTCACAATCTGTTGTTATTAGTGGATTCTCTTCCAAGAAATAAAATTGTCCCTGCCAATCAATTTTCTTTTAAATTCTTTCGAAATTCTTTGTGAATATTCTTTCGAAAGATCCACTAGTAAGTAAAGAGTTATTGAAGGAAAAACAAATTATAAACCTTCATTCTTGCTGAGTTTTGCACTTTTTTTTTTAGTCCTAGGAAAACCCGGAAGACTATTAGCAATTGCTCGTGTAGTCGCAACGCAAATCAAGGAAGCGTTAGATATCAGGATGATTCGAATCAGTTGATGATACTCCCTCATAAACACTCGTAGAGTTTACCCAAAGGCCATAGCCTTTGCGGGTAAAGGACGGCTATTATTATTATCATTTGCCATGTCGCTCCAATTGCTTTCGGTCTTCCGTACAAAGAATGTATACAATGTGTTTCACTTTTCATGGAAACACCCCCGTCACTTCCGTACTTTTTGACTGAGAATTGTGTAATTTTGAGAATCGAATGATACACCAGCAGCAATGGAACCACAAGTATCTTCTACAAATGCTAGTATAAGGCAAAATAGGCGAAAATGTCTTCAGATCCGTATTTAGAATAATCAGTTTACTGCTGATTCACTTTGTTCCTAAAAAAAATTCAGTTCTGAAAAAATTCAAATGTGATCAAGTTCTCATGGAACACCTCTGTAACTTCCATAATTTTTTACAGGAAACTGTACATTTTTTATGGTTCTACCGATTCTACAAATTTCACAAATCTACGCTAAAAATTTCGGAAGTAACGGGGGTGTTTGTAACACCAATTCGGGTTTTTCTAGTGAATTGATATTTAGTAAAAGTTTTGATTATGAATCCGAAGACATTTTCTTATTCTTATTCTCAGTTCAGGTTGTTCCACTTCTGGTTTCCTTTTACGGAAGTGTTTCAACGAGAAGTGAGACACATTCTGTTTGTTATGATTTTCTCCTTTAGAAAAAGTTACTGGGCCGCGACTACTATTATTCTGGTGAAAATGTCTATACAGAATCGGGAAACTCCGTATATTGGCTTGAAAAAGAAATCAGTCATTGCAATCACATCGATGTAGATCGGACCCATGAGGTGGTACAAAATTGGGTAAACTCGGACAAAAATAATAGTATACACAAAATCTTTTATAAAATTGAAACTAGTAATTGTTTTATACTCACAGTATTGGACGCTATGAACAGGCATAGAACGTAGCGCTGCGAAAAAACAATACTTTATCAATATTTTAGTAGTCATCAGCACACAATGTGTCACTACTTTTGAATTATATTCATGAGAGTGATAGTTTGGTTGGCATAATGTAACTTTGACAATGTCTTTGATAACATCGAAGTGAGGTTGACAATGTCTCTCTTTTTGATTGGTATTTACATGATTTTATCTAATATAACTCTCTAGTATAACTGAGAACATATATTCCCTAGAAGCCTTATTTTCAGCAAAGTGTTCCATGCACAGATATAAAACCTCAATACTTTGGAAAAAATAAATCAACAATTACTACTCCATTTTACGTTATACCGAACAAAATTTTAATATTAGAAAGAATTTGTTTAAAACAATAACATATTTTCGATTTTTTTTTCGAAAATATTAATAGGATATTCATAAAATCTGTTGTGGAATTATCTGCGGCTGAAAGACAAACTTTACCGCAGAAGAAATATTTCCATCCTTTCCATCCTTGATGTGTATAATAGCTTCTGAAGAGCCTGCTTTCCAATTATCTTATCAATCTCCCTGATGAGCTTGGCAAAGCGAAATAGATTTTCGTCGACCAAAATGTATTGGGGATTAAATGCGAGAGAAGCGAACCTTGCTTCAATGAAATGAACGATTTCTGTGAGTGATATTTTTTAATAACATTCTCCCTATCTCATTCAATGAATTTTCAATGAAAACTAGAGAAAATTAAATGAATCAACTATCTGAATGAAAATGCGAATTTTCACATTCAGATTTTTTCTTCTCAGTTAGAGTCTTTTCACAATATCTATCAGGTGTAGTTCAATGTCCAGCGTGGCTTTAGCCAGGGAAATAGTTGTTTTCTGTTAGATATTACAAATAAATCACATTTTTCATTTTTAATTTTTCAATTTTCATGAGGAATGTTCCCCTTTTTAACGTAGTTTTGTTTATTACTTTGAAAAATGATATTGCTCAATTTTTTAGCAAAAACTTAAATGGCAAAATATAGATATTACGAGAAACAAAAGATGATTATTCAATAATTTCAGGATGACGTATTTCTTAAAATTCTCTGATATTTAGAGAATATAGAAAGAGAAAGTAACGACTATTATAATTATGAAATATTTGGAAGATGTGAATTTTGGTAAAATATCGTTTAGATAATGAGTTGTTCCAGATTAAAAACATGACCTCGTACTCTCCAGTGTATCGTTTTTTCAAGCTGAAAAATATCTGTACCAAATCTCCATACGTAATGATAATTTGCAAGGACATGAGATATGAACTTAAATTATAGCAAATAATAGTATCAACGAAGTTAATGTGGAAATAAAACTTTAATTTTGATCTCAAATTAAAGTAACCTCAGGTCAAACAACCAGGATTTAAGAAATTCGAAACCTCAACGTTTCCAGTCTGGGAATGAACTGAGACTCTCGCAGGTTTTTTTAGATAGAAACATGTAGAAGTAGCATTCCTACCACATTCCAGGTTATCCAATTTCTTTCTCAATGCCACAGATTTAATGGCCCCAATGAAAAATCTGGTATTTCTAAATTCAATTGTAGAGAGTGAGACAGTGATTATGTGGGATAGTATGAATGAAATTATTTCAAGAGATGTGCCGAACACGAAGGGTTCTACAGTTATTTGAACCCATTCGGTTTATGAATTTTGACCAATTACAAGGGAGATAAAGAGATTTTGGTCAAGCGTTGGGGTAAAACGTGCGGAAATCTGAAAAATCAATTATAGCTCATTATCTCTCGTAGGAAGCAGTTTTCGACGAAACATATGAAAAACTTTTTTTATTCTATTTCTATTCTACATGTTTGTTTTCATACATTACATCGAAATTATCAATCCCTTCCATGTCGATGCCAATTTTCCGAGTTTTCTCGGGAATTTTCCCCTCATTCTTGAAGTACTCAAAAACTGCTCTTGCACAAAAATTATTTCTATTGGTTTTAGTAGCATTTTGGCTACAGCGCTTGGACTCAAAGTAATAGTTTAATATAAGTGATACAAAAACGTATAAAGTTTAATTTTTTCATAATGATCTCCTCACGTGGTAACGGCAATAACAATAAATTAAAAAATATATGTATGAAAACAATGAAATTGTCACAAAATTTCTACGTCATCTTAGAAAAAAATAGGGCTTCGTGACATCAAGAGACTAGTCTTGGCCTTGATATAAGACCAAGACCGAGACCGAGACCGAGACCGAGACCGAGACCGAGACTGAGACCAAGACCGAGACCTAGACCGAGACCGAGACCGAGACTTAATAAATCTTCCCAAAACCAATACCAAGACTTTACTTTCGAGACCAAGACCAAGACTCTTGGGAGAGTCTTGGTCTTGCTCTTGGTCTTGGTCTCGAGAAAAAAAATAATGAACTCAAATCTACTCAATATTAAGAGAAATCTGATGGAAAATGTTATGGCATTTTATTTCAATTATTTATTTTTCATAATTTATTTTTCATATGGTAGGTTTTTTGAACATAGAAAAAAAAATCAAAAAAGTTTTTTGGTTCGAATTTGAAATTTTTGGAAATATGTTTGATACTACGTTGTTGTCACTTCCAGCTGAACTTGGCAACGATGTTATATTTCAAATAATTCATCCTATATATCAATGCATACCTATTTGAATTTTAGGTTAAATATTCTAAACCTATCTTCAACTGTTTTTGTGGCAATTCAACTGAATGATTCAGATTTCTAAACGCATTTTGACCCAAGACCAAGACTATCAAGACCAAGTCCAAGACTGAACCAGTTTCGTCTTGGCCTTGAAACATTAAAAGCAATACCAAGATCGAGACTACATTTATTTTTCGAGACTAAGTCCAAGACTGATCAGTCTTGGTCTTGATCTTGGTCTCGCGAAGCCCTAGAAAAAAATACTCGGTGACTTGAATAGTCATTCACAAATTCAGATCTGGAATTCAATTTATTATCTAATATAAGCTCGACAAAACAAGATATTACCTGAACTCTTTCACTATCAGGAAATGTTCCCCTTTTCATGGCGTCAATTTCTTCTTGGTCTATACCAATTATGAGATCGCATTCGTCATGGATTCTTTTAGACATTTGTTGTAGATTCTCACCATAGTCCTGATGACGACCAAAGATTAAGAAACATTAATTGAAGATCAAATGTAGGTAAAACTAATAGATAATCTACCATTCACAACTTCTCATCTTAAAAATATCATAATCGTTTAAAGATGTACGTTTATAATTTTGACAGTTTTCTCCTTTAGAAAGGTCTCGTCTAGAACTTTTGACAGATAAATCAGCTATTGAATGTAATACAATATAATAATAATTGATAAAAACTGCTTGAGAAGGGCAACTACAGGGTTAGCTGAAGTTTGTTGATGAACATGCTTTATGTAATTTGAGTTCTGAGTTCTGTGCGCATATTTGTAAGGGTGTGGTGGGTTTGAACCCTGTACCCGTTTTCTGGCAATTCCTGCAATCACTATTTTAATGTTTTTAATTTGTCTATCACAACCATAGAGTCGGAAAAATAGAAGACATGTTAGAATTTCACTAAAACTTACCTGATAATCTAAGGCGGCATAAGTGACTGATGATTCCAGTAATAGAAAAGCCAACAAAAAGATAAAACTCATTTTGAATAATGGACAGATATCTGAAAAAAAAATGTATTCAAAAAATCAATGTTATAGACAATTGGTTTATCTACAATTGCTGAAAAGCAGCAATACCTAGTTAACTAGTTGTCCTATTAATATCAGAAGAACACTAATGAGTTGAAGTAAGAAATAAATTTATTCGGAGAGTTTCGAAATACTTTCTTTCTCAAATGGTTATGACAGCCAAAATGAGTGAAATTGAACAAGGTTGAGAAAGAGGAGAGAAAGTCAGAAGAATTAAAAACTCTGTACAGGGTGTTTCATAATTTAATGCTGATACTAAGGGGCGATAAACCTCGACTGATTTTAAAAAAAAATTGTATAAACATAGGTCCGCAATGGCTTTATTTCTGAGATACAGAGTGTGGAATAAAAAGAAAATCCCCAATATCTCTAAAACCGCTTTTTCGGCTTCTTTTTCGATTTTGGTACTTGCCTAGTACGCACAAAAATCCATCTTTTCCATGTCAACGATTTTTTTAATTTTCATCATTGGCGTCCCTGATAACATGACCTCCATATTTTTGTACAAAATAGTGATAGTGATTTCAAATTTTCAAATTTATATATCTTCTCATAAAAATTGTGTCTTTTTTCGTCCAGTAAAAAAATAAAATTTAATATTATGAAACTTTTTGGAATAACTTTTTCTGATACCGTAACATCTTACTCTGCTTCTGCTCCTCCATAACAATTTTTTAATTTGTCGCCATACCAGCGATTACATGACATCTGTCACAAACGATTTTCAGGTTGTCAGACATGCACAATGGATCACCATGTTTTTTTTTAATATTCCTTAAATAACGTTTTTCTCTAATGGTACATAGTTTTTTGCGGGAACTGCCGTTGTATCCAGTTTGTCTTGCTGAAATGCATTACATTTCCATCGGAGTAATGAATGCTTCATTTGTTTACTTCATCATTTAAGAACTATCAAATAAATGGTTATCCTGAGGTCAACTGGTGACCGTATTTGATACCGAATACTTTTCCGAGCTTTCTCTTAGACAACATAATTTCATTTCACAAACCATGAGCAAAGGAATGAAAATCTCAGTTTCAATTTCAGTTGGCGTTGTTTACTACTACCTATTGTTTATAGTTGACCTAATTTAGTGAAAGGAAAAATCTAGAATCAAAACCTTGATGTTGAAAATTTCTTACCTTCTTCTATATCAATGTATACTTTTTGAGTATTCGAATCCGATTAACAAAGTCAACTGATAATGAACACCTGAAACCACACACTTATATAGTCAGTTTTATCTTTCCAAATTTAATAAGATTTAATTTTATTGACATGTGTATAAAAATTTGTGAACATAAACGCATAAAAAATTAACTGAAATTTGCATTAATTGGCTCTAGCAGTTAGATGACCTACAGATTCACAAATTATACGAAGTTGAATATGTTTCATTGAAGAGGTTTTCATTTTTTAAAAGTCTCTATCTCAAATTACGTGATCATTATAGGTTCATGATACTTTGAGGTGTAGTAAAGATAACACAATTTAAAGATGAAATATTACCTTCAAAACCAAAACAGTGATTGTGCTTGTGGGAAAACAATCAAATACTCACTCTATATATAAAATGAAAACATGTTATAAATACTCCAGCCTTCCACAAAATTCCTGTACTGTAGTTTTGTTGGCAAGCATCGAACAGAGAATAATCCAACAGCCCAATACGACTACCGAATAACGTTTGCCCAACAGCTGTCAACAATTTTGTACATGAACACACTTTGGAATTTGAGGTTAGATTAGCAGAAATGAGGACTTCAAAATCATTGGAACCTATGAAATTGTCGACGTTTCGACTTTTATTGACGTCGTCTTCAGGGCTGGAATATATTTAATATTTCCATGTGGGATCCAAACTTTAATATTGTCATGAATATTCAGACTTCAGACCATCTTATTCGAGTAACGGCTGGCGCCACCTTGGGGAAAATTGCAGTAATAGCGGTGGCGTGAGTGATCGCCCGAGCAGTGACATTGAGACTACTAGACTGGAAGCGTATGGAAATTGTAGAAATCTTTCGAAACGACGCGAGATATAATTCCAAGAGGCCGTGCGTGTCGCTGCTGAAGAAGTATATAGTATTAGAAGATTTCAATAGTAGACATAACTAAATACTCATAGGGCACTGGTTGTTATACATATAAATTAGTGTTTTTTGTTTTGTTTTAAGTGTTCAATAATAGTATATTATAATACAAGTTTTATAAACACCATTTTGTAGCACGCGTTGTTTGGAGTACGACTAGCGGAGTAAGGAGTGCTCCAAGAAAACAAGTGCGACAATGTTATTAAACGTGTTTTATGTACTATTTTTTCTGTTTGGCATTTTTTTTGTATTTTTTTATTGGAAAAAATTGGATTCAATTTAATGAATAATATAAGAATTATCGTGTTGGTAACATTGATATAATATTTAAAATTTGAAGGAGGCTGTCAGGTAATTCATTTGTTCAAATAAATCATTTAATTTTGAATGCAAATATCAATAAAATTTGTTAAAATAACTGATGAAGAAAACTCAAGTTACGCCCCTCCTGAATCGAGAGTCATTGCTCAAACGGCTGTGAATGAATTGTTGCCCAAAAAATCTCGTTCAGTTTACGAAAAGGAATCCCATCCCTCTCGTCTGATGTTCATCTGACAGTTGATGTTACCAATCTCGAAAAAAATGTATGGTTTCGAAATAACGAGCCACACTGAGTATTGAGCGAGATTATGATACTGATATTGAAGACATTTCACTTTACCTTATTGATTCACTGAGTTTTACGATTTTTCAATCAAACAAATTTTCACTTGAGTTGTTTTACGATCTAGATAGGTGGATATAGATTCCAGTTAATTTTTGTAAAGTGCAATTTGATAAAAAAATATATTAAATTCTTGTTCAATGTGATAGATAAATTATCAAGTCAAAGTTATTTTATGGAAAAATCATCATTTGGTTTAGTTGCAGTGATTTGTATGGTGAAAAAGTTCCAGTGGAAAACTTGAAGACCATGCATGTCCTCACAATTTGATCCGTTTATTTACGAGTCTACAACGCCCCTAGAGTTCACAAATACGAAGATTGGCGCAGTAATTAGCGCCGGGGCTCGTGATCGAAAGGTCGCTGGCTCGATTCCCAGGCGGGACCTTGTTACCGGTTGGGAATACTCCACCATTCACTGTTGCATAAAAATCAACAGTGTTGCGTATGGAGTTAGTAACAAGGCCTACCCAGAACACATTATATCGATTTTAATTAGACCATTAGGTCTGTTTGGATATAAACATTAATAAATGAATAAAATAAAAAATGTTTTCATCGTTAAGTTCAATCCAAGTTTTCACAACGACTACCAGCTTTTCAAAAGGGGGAAAGTGAAGCCTTAGTTTTTTTTTCAATTTAGAGAAAATGTGGTAGTTAGGCTGAGCCAACTCTAGTGAAAAGGGGGATATTCGCAAACGAAACCACGACTTATTTAGGGATTGTGTCTTCATACTCCATCAATCCGCAAAGTAGATACATTTCGCTAATAAAATTCACCTCATCAGGAATGATAACCGACTAATTTAAATGATTTGTGTTCCTCATATTTCATGTTATTTATTTGATTTGTTCAATAACTTCTCAGAAACATATTTCGAATATTCATCTGACAAATGAGATAAAATGGAAACATACAATGAACTGTTAGAATAATTAATACTACGAATGATGTTTTCAACAAAAAATACGTTGATGGCGTGATAGTGAAGCTCAGAAACACGCTCACGAAGCCTTCGACATTCGAGGTATGAAAAGTATGATACTTCCGTTGAAAAACCACCAGATTTAGAAAATACAGATTGGAGAAATGTCGAGAACGCCAATGATTCTGGACATTGGTCGATGAGCTCCATTCTCCGGCCAGAAGGAGATTTCCTCGCAGATGTACCACCATCAAAGGGGTTGACTTGGCTAACTTTCAATAGTACTCGAAAGTCAGTTCACCTTCAGTCCATCTAATGATGCTGGATGCCTTTTGAAGGCTGACTTTAAGTCCTTTCCTACCCACATACTTTGGGACATATTGTTTAGTGCACTTTGTATCATGTGTTGAAGTTCCCCTCATTATATTGAAAAATTCCCTAGCATATCCTAAGCCGCAGATAATCCAGACGTTGAGTTTACTTATAAACTCGTCAATGATAAGGCTCTCCAATATACAGTGAGTTTCAAAAAATTGCACCATGAGGGAAAGTCTTTTTTTATCAATTTGTCAGAAAATTTTATTTTTCATAAAAATTGGTGCATTGTAAAGAACTTGTATTATAGTTGACAAAATTCAAAAAATTCCAAATTTTGATCAGGAGTAAACTCCCCTCATTATCAAAAAAGTCAAATAAGAAAAGTTGTTCAGAATTGAAAACAGTATTCAAATTTGTAATCACAGCCACCTACGCACCTGAATAATTTTCAAATATTTTTTTGATTGAAGTCATCATAAATTCTCAGATTTGTATTATTCAATTATTTTGCGTTTATCAAGTGAGTTATTCAATAATTTTTTGCCAAAAATTATACTGATAGTTATTATGGATAAACATGTGAATGTGAAATATCAAATTTGTACCAAAAAACTAGCAAAAAACTATTTGGGAATTTGGAATTTTCATAACTCAAATACAAGTTTTGTGCAATGCAGCAATTTTCATGGGGATACAATTTTTCGTCAAATGGATAATAAAAAAAATAAATAAATCACATTTTTCAATTTTCATGGAGAATGTTCCCCTTTTCAACATGATTACCTCCCAAGAGGTTATCTTGAACGATGGAAAAGAGCGACTAAAGTTTGTCTTTCAGTCGCAGATGATTCCAAAATAGATTTTATGAATGTCCTATTCATATTTTCGAACTAAAATCTATAATAAAAAAATTCCCATTTGGTGAAAACTTTTTGAAACTCACTCCGATTTTCATCAACGCAAGCGTTCCCTGAAGAAGGTGGAATCTACTCTAGAATATTCCACACTTTTCCTGCTCATTGCAAAACTTCTGTTAATGAGCCAGCTCTATACGCATATTAGATGACGTGTAGTGGGTTTAAAATCCGTGTACTTACCAGTTTTCTAGCTGTGTATGCAGGCGCTTTTCCCAACACACATAAAACAAACTCTTGAAAATTGCAGCGGTATCAGTACTCCTCGTAATATCTATATTGGGGTATCCCAGGGCAAAGTTTTAGGAACTATATGTACTATTTTTAGTTTAGCAAAGCAAAGCTGAAATCTGGAACTTTGAAGGCTGTCTCATCTCATACTCTGGTTTTATGGGTATCGTTTATAAAGATGAGACATAGCTACAACTTTACGATGATACGGAAGAAGAAGAAAGTTTCAAAAATACAAATACGGCTAAATAACAACCTCCAATGCCTAGAAGAAGAGAAAAATGGAAAGTATAAAACTAACCACGCGTGCTTAGTTTGCCCACCATTCTTTCACTAGGTTTAAGACAAGAAGATTCGAAATGAATAACTCGAATTCGATAATCGAATTTACATAAGAAATAAAAAGAGAAAATCTATCATGTTTTCGGACATTATTGAATGTCCTAACGAGTTCTGTTATTTTGATTTTTTTGACAACGATATGAAGAGTAATTTCTCTTTAATCTCATTTTCACCATCTCCAAGAATGATAAAACACTACCTACGACCTCTTTTAGAAAATACAAAAGATTTGCTATTAAGCCTTGATACACTGGGAAAACAACCTCCAAACTGGAAAATGGATCTCTCTAGGCCAATGAAAAATCAAATGATTTATGTTTTGGATCTCGACGCTCACGAAGCTTGCGTGTTTGAGTCATTTTGCTAATATGAATATATCTCAAGAAACTGGTACAATTCTCTTGAGAATCATTCACACTCACTTTTACTTACGTAATATATTCATCCACACAGAATTCTGCGAAAACATTACCAAATTACAAAAACACAAACTCAACCTTGAAAACTATGAAACTATAGTGTACTCAACTAATCAACTGTAGATTGATTATGCGGAAATTATAGATTTGGTTAGCTTTTGAAACTTTTGGACCATTCAGAAATTGTACATATATTGTCGATATAACGTCATCTGAGGTCAATTGATCATTTATTTTCTTATTTCAATCAATCATACGGTGTTTTAGTCAAAAAAAAATACAGCAGTGGTTTTTTCTTTAGCTCTGCATGTTTTTTGGAGTTGCTGAATCCCAATTTCAATTTCGCTACTTCCTACGGATATGGCTTCACAACGAAAATCGCATGAAAAATTAACTGAAATGGTCATCAATTGGCCCTATCAATTACATGACCTACAAATTCACAAATTGTACAAGGTTGAATATGCTTTGTTGAAGAAAATATTTTCAGTTTGAAATGTCTTCAGTCTATAGATTATAGATTATATATTAGGGACTTTCGTGCTACAAGCCTCTACACCGCGACCTTTTCAGATCTATTGTGTTTGTCCTCGAGATCATTTAGAGTTCTTTGTCTAGCCCTGTCTTCTTTACGAGACTCCACAGGCTAGTTTTTAGAACTCCCATGAATCTGGGAGCTCTTGGTTTTTCTTCTCCCAGTGTTAGAAACCTTTGCCTTGACAAGCCCTCGCAGTGGCATAGTATGGGTACTGATGTTTCCTCTTCTTCCTGACAGAACCTGCATAGCATTTCTTCTGCCAGGCCTATTGTACTCATATGTTTGTTGAGCCTACAGTACCCTGTGAGAAGTCCTACTACTATTCTAGTAGTGTTCCTCTTCTCGCTTAGTAGATAGTCTGTGAATGTTGGCTGCGGTTGTTTGATAAACTCTTTGGCCTGTCTCATCCCTGGTGCATTGTTCCACCATTCTTGAGACTTCTGTTGAATCCATGATTTGGTGTTTGTTTTTAGTACAGCTTTTGCTATACCGCAATACGGTTCTGGGCCATTCAGGGCCTTACTTACTCCTTCTCGGGCTAGTGTATCGGCCTCTTCATTGCCTCTATAACCTGTGTGTGCTGGTACCCAGGCTAGTGTCAGTCTGTTCTGACTGCCCAGCTCTTTTAGGGCTTCTATGCAGTCCCAAACAAGTTTTGAGGTAACTTGCATTGAGTTGACTGCTTTTATCGCAGCTTGGCTATCTGAGTATATGGCAATGTTTCTTCGTGAAAAATCGTGCCTTATTAGCTCTTGTGCACAATGGTGTATTGCAACGATTTCCGCTTGAAATATCGTCGCATGTTTGCCCAAGCTCAGTGAGATTTTCATCTTCGTCCGTTTTGGAGCCGTCCGTGTAGACAGCGATTTCCGCATTGATGGGAGGCCCCCCCTTCCACGCATACCTGTCCGTTATACTTGTCTTGAAAGTTTTGTCAAAGCTATATCTGGGAAGAATGCCATCTGATGGCATTCTTGTAACCGGGTCGTTATCCAACTCTTCATATGGCTTGTTGTAGTCTCTCCCGTGCATATTGCTAGTGGGTGCTTGTCATCTAAGCAACCTGCTCGTGACAGACCTGGCTTCGGCTTGGATGTATATGTGTAGTGGAGGTAGGTTGAGCAAGACCTCTAAAGCGGCTGTTGGGGTAGTTCTAATGGCCCCGGTGGCACTCAGACATGCTTGTCTTTGTAGTCCTCCAAGCCGTCGAACCACTCCTGCCTGCTTGGTCTTTGGCCACCATACCACCGACCCATACGTTATCATGGGGCGTAAAGCCATGTAGTCATTTTTGGTTGTAGCCCCCAATTTTTCTTCAGTCTAAATCCACGTGACAACTTTAGGTAAATGAACTTCAAGATGTAGAGGCAAACATATTGAAAGAGAAAAAAAGTTCATCTCCGAAACGATAACAATGATTGTAGGGACTGAGAGCCTTGCTTATAGAAACACAAAAGAAGGAAGAAAATCCTTTGGAAATTTCTGTTCAAAATTTGATTTTCCTTCAAAGCAATTTATAAGAAATCCAGTATCAGGGTACTCTATACTCATCGTGCGACTACGGTAGACCATGGTCTTCAAGAGATCATCCTTGCAGGCAATTATGAATCCCTTGGTCTCCAACTTCAACTCACTTGACTTGGGGAATAAAAAGGTAACATTTTTATATGTTTTTGAAAAAGAACCCATGCATTGGCTCAACCTAGTGTAGGTACCACAGTCTCCGTAGCTTTGCCGTTAGCTTCTCACACCAAGCAGGTACCAATTCGGTCACAAAGTTTAGGTCGAACATGAAACCAAATTCACCAGATGCTCGGGCTGCTGTCTTGAGAAGAAACAAACAAAAAAAAGGAATACATTCTTCATTGTGAGTCTAAAAGAGAAGATTAGTGAAGACGATATCTCCACAGAGAGAGTCGTCCTCAACTGTAACGAAGAACACCAAACCTGGGACAATGGGTCGTATTAATAATTGAACCTCGAGCAAATGGTTCTACTCTGATTTCTTGAAAAAAGACTTATTTATTTTCTTAAAACTATATGAGCATTTGTTAGCTTTTATGAATACAAACCCAATGAATGAAGCAATGAGCCCCTTGGGGACTCTGGGCTGGGAAGACTAGATCCCAAATAAGGTCTGCTTGTGCAAGAGGTGATCACATCCATAAGGGGACTAAAGCAGGGACTTCTAGAGCACTTTGGAGGGTTGCTGAACAAACTTTCCCGGGAACGCCGACTAGACGAACATCAGAGGGTGCCTCTGAGATATTAAACCTAGGTGCGGAGGTGGACACCCCGGAAAAAGAAATCGAAGGAGCCAAAGGTACCCACAAAAATAAGCCAACAATGGGAACCCTGTAGCTACCTCCTTGGTGACTTCTCCAGGTACGGCCTTCCTGTCGTAAGAAGCGACTCCATTGCCACAAGTACAATGAGACCCGAAGCAGGAACCTCTGGAACCCATTAAAAGGAGCTAAGCCAATCGTCCCCAGGGTGTTGATCAGAGGAACCCCCATTGGTGCTCCTGAATTGCTACCCTTGGTGTGAAGGCAGGTATCAGGAAAAAAGAAACCAAAGGAATCGAAGGTATGTCCAAAACCAAAACACAAGTAAGCAAGAAAGGTTCCCAGGAGACCCCCGACTCCACTGCTAGAGGTGCTACAGGTGCCTTCGAATAAAAGAAAATATATGGGTACACAAAGGGTTCAAAATGAGAGGCCTGCGTACAGGGGCTTCAAAATTCACCCTTCCGTGACATAACAAGAAGAAAAAGAATAACGATAATCCACACTGTAAGTTATTTGAGATTATACTACTGATATAAAATACTCTTTACTTCACCTCATTGATTCAGTGAGTTTTACGGTTTCATAATTAAACAAATTTACAGTTGAATTATTTTACGATCGAGTTAGGCGGATATAGATGCCACTAAATTTTTGGAAATTTCATTAGGTCAAAAAACACATTAAATTATTTTTTAATGTATTAGATACATTATCAAATGAATATTAAAATAAACATTTGGTTTCGGTGCAGTGATAATTCATCCTAAAAAGGTAATATTGAAAAACTTGGATATTGCCTTTTATAGATGCAAACAAACAAAATGCAAAACTCCATATTTCAATTTTCAACATAAATTCCACAAATTTCCCGCAGGGGAATATATGGGATATTGGCTCTCGATCCAATTGGTTGATAATTCATTATATAATAGTGGGATGGGTCATTGGTGTTTGAGCTTGAATTATTTTGAATGTTAGGCCAGCAGAAATAGATAATCAATTCATAATAATTCCAAGAGTTTTCGAACTTCATTAAAAGGTCGGGAATTTTACAACCCGTTCCGAAGTCCGCAACATTTTCAAAATAGCAATCAACTTGAATTTTGCTGTATACTTGTTGAAAAAATTACAATAGTTCTGCAAATTTTGAGTAGTATTAAATATATTATTTCATATCACGAATCAAGTTTGCAACCAATTGAAGTGAACTGTACATTTTTTTTATCAATAACTGATATTTTTCTTTAATATATCATAAGGAAAAATTCCAAAATTTCTGCGAACTTAACAGAAAAATCGGAAAATTATTCCGAACAGATGTATTGCAACCTTTTACGTTGACCGGAAAATATATTTTTTCAATTCGTGGTAATTTTTTTATCAAGGTGGTCTCGAAATAATTACAAAAGTTTTAAAACTTTGTTGCAAATTCTGAAAAAATTTATTCTCATGCATTCACAAATTTGCAACCTTGTACACGATCCGAAAAATCATGCAATTTACAAAAACTAGTTTTTTCCATTTAACCATTTATTGATCAAAGTTTGAAAACTTTTGGAATTATTATTAAATTTTTGATTTTTAATATCTATCATTACTGGACTATGTGTTTTTTAGATATAACAGTAAAAGTTTAGTGAAAAAGTTTTTTTTTGCGAAATCAGAGAAATAAAGGAAGAAAACGTATTCACTGGAAGTCATGCACATGTCTAATTATCATCTTATTACTGATAGTACAGATAGATCATTGGATCTTGATTCAAATAGGAATCCTAGTATACGTTATGAGGGATATAGTATAATAAGTATAAAAAAGGAGTAGTATATATATCAAAACACATAAGTAGTAATTTTTCATAGTACACTAATATGAGTTACATTACCAAATATGAATCCAAGTTACATATTTAACTATATATTTGAAAAGGAATCAAAAAAGAATAATGAAAAATAATAACCAGTACAAACAATTTAAAATAAAAATATTACACACAACAATGAAAAACCTTACTGACAAATAATAATCAAACATATTTACACTCATAATTCTCATAATACTTGTATGAATTTCTTCAATTTGTCTTTGAAATTTATCAGTGAAGAGATGCTGTAATGTGATCTTCTGAAAGACTAGATATTGGGGACATAGTGCAGTCTACTTCCGAGTTACAGATATGTATTTTCAAACAAAACTTTTATAATAAGAATCATTGGTCCAGTGAATTGTGTATCCGCTTGTCACACACTCTTAAAACCCAGGCTATAGACTGATTTTTGTTTTAGAATAAAAGGACATGGTACTTGATATTCCTGGGACTTTATAGATTTTTTTGATTTTTGGATATATCATTCTACAGATCAAAATAAGCAACTTTCTTCATTAGACTTTTTTTCTGGCTCTACAGCGTGAGCTACAAAAATGGGTTGATTGTCTAACGCTAATTATGGAAAATATTTTCTGCGAATGGATTTTTCTTGATTTTCGAGTATAATATCATGTGAAAAGTATCAATTTCCTTTGATTATATCAATTATGGTGTAAATTACTACAGGATGAGGCAGAAAACGCGATTTTTCTGAAACTCGTTTATTGACTTACCGCCCAATTGCGGGCTTTTCGTTGAATTTCTTGAGGCATATTGTGTAGATGAACCCAACGAACTGTTCTAAATACATTTCACAACGTTTCTATACAGTGAGCAAAAAATAAGGTGGTTGATTAATGGGACATGATGGGATAGTGGATTCATTGGTGATATCTGAGTTTGATTTTTCACAGAGAATGAAAATCAAGTTTCGCCTACTCTTTCTGTATGACGCTACAGGGTGACTCTAATTCTACAATTCTCAAATACCTATATTTAAACGAAATTATGGGAGAATACTTATTTATTTCTGTTGATATGAAAGCTATGAATACATTAATTGAACTTTTCCAATTACCTACATTCCCCAAAGTGTCTACATGGTTAGGCAAAAAACATTAATAATTTTTATTTCTAGTAGATTTCTTTTGATAGTTGATCTTTTAACCGTAGGGATCCCGATGGGTTATCCTGAAGACGTATTTTATCAAACCTTCTGAAGGGAATGCAATTTTTGAATAAATGAAATCTTGATACTCTCACAAGAAAACGATTATTCAAAGTGTTGACGCAGCTGCAAGCGCATGTGTTTATGAACATCATCATTGCAGCATAGCTAAGTAACGAGATTGTCGAAATTCGAAAAAACTCGCCACCATCGATATCGCAAATCCGAATTGTCATTTGATATTTAGTTCTCAAAAGTAGTTGAAACTATCAACAGTACAGGTAATATACAATAATATACTCATACAAAATAAACAATGCAACTATTATATACAAATATTATATAGGTACTATGGAGCTCAAAATTCTATATTTAATAATTGATATAATCAAAGGAAATTAATATTTTTCACATGATATTATACTCAAAAATCAAGAAAAATCCATAATTAGCGTTATACAATCAACCCATTTTTGTAGCTCACGCTGTAGAGCCAGAAAAAAAGTCTAATGAAGAAAGTTGCTTGTTTTGACATTTCGAATGATATATCCAAAAATCAAAGAGATCTATCTAGCCCCAGAAATACATGTATCCAGTGCCATATCCTTTCAATTTTACATCCTGTTATTTCATTTAGTTATTTTTAAATGAATTATTCAACTGTTGAAAGGTAGGATACTCAATTGTAATTTTAGTTTTCCTAACCATAAAAATTAATATTGAATTACATTACTATTATATTCTTTATATTCGTGCAGTTGTAGAAAAAGCATAGTGTGCAACATGTGTGGAAAGTTACTCTTCTTACTCGTGTATTTGCGGTACTCGCCTTTCAGGCTCGTGCCATAAACCTCCATAATAGTGAGAAAAGTTTAACTTTCCCCACTTGTTGCCCAATATACTATTTTGAAACATAGATTTAATTTTTTCCACAAGTATTGTAGTTATGCGGATATTTTCATTAAAAGTTACGTATTTCTGAAAATATTCTTGGCATCTTTCCTGCACAATATCGAAACCAACAAGTTACATTTCAGTAAAATATCATGGTTGCCGCGTCTATTTCATTATAGGCGATACACAAATATGTGTTTTGTTCCATGATGTTTGAATAATAAATTTGAAAAATACTGAATAGGTGCCTGTGTTTTTCTAATTATTTCAGTCCATCATACCTAATAAGTATTGAAATACTGGAAAAATAAGATAGCTTAGAAAATAATTGAAAAATAGTGCCAATTGATTTGCTGAATTTCCAAGAAATATTTGTTGTTTTTGTCCTTACTACTTATATCAACATGTTATCTGAATTATGATTGAAAAAAAAACAAAACATAGTTTTCAACTATATTTGGGAGTCACTGGCTCCTTTTGTTTTTGACATCTTTCAAAATCGACTAATTTTGATATTTTTCCCACTATCTGGCACCATCATTAAGACTGAGGTTGATCTGTAAAATATTTACCATGTAAATCATTGTTTTCAACCATTTCCGTTAGAAACAACAATGGTTGAATCATAAATGTTTAAACTGTTCTTCCTAAAGAACACATTCACTTTTACAATCATACTGTTTAAGTGTGAACTTCGAAGAAACCATAAATTAATTGTGGGTTCTGGAATATTTTTAGTTTGATAGGTCTCCCTGATAATACAGATCCCACCAGGGTAGGTATTTTCCATAAGGGGTTGTGCTGTTCATTGAAAGAACGCAGAGGTTTTATTTGGGCTAATTGATAACGCTAAAATTCTCTCAGCTTTGTCTATACTCAAACTGAATATCAACAGAGGACAGGCCTGAAAACAGAAACTCGCTTACGAAAGTGAAAATGCATCGGCGGCATGTGCTTTGGAGTAGTTTGTCTAAGAGACAAACCTTTCGCACTCTGCGTTTTGTCCACTCGTGAAATATTTATCTCTTGTACTCCTAATGTGTTAGTCAGGTCCCGTTCTTGGACGGCACCCATTCTGTTGCACTAGGCAATCGCTAGATTCAAAATTTGTTGCCGTATTTTCTTTTAGGTTGGTTACATACAGTTATTTTTTCTTCACACCACTTACAATAAGATTTTGGATATTATTTAATGTTGCCTGCAACCCTCTTCAATGCCCAGACAACCCCTGACAACTCTGAATAGTTTTCTGATTCAGTCCAGAATCTATGGGAACCCTCTACTTCACAAAGAATCAATCCACCCTGTAGTGGATACATCAAAAAAGATTTCATTTCCCAATTGAAAAGTTTTAGGAATTAGCGATATTCATTTTCCACCGTTTGAAAGCTTATGATATCTCTGCATATCAGCATATCAACATAAATTTTTAAAATTATTTTCTGCCTTCTGAAGGACTTAACATTTCTCTCTTTAAAATTTCTTGAGATACACCCAAAAAAACTCTCCTGGGGAGTATAAAACCATAATGCTAACAGAATAAGAAGTGTCTCTCTCTATTACCTGTACAATTTTTCTAGCCTTTAAGAGATCTTTGTTTCTCTGTATTGGAAATAAATCCCATACTACAACTATAACTACAAAAGCTGTACTTTCTAAAATAATTTAGCTGTTAAAGTGTTGTGTATATTCCTTGGGTGTATATTTATTTTCTAATAGAAACATATCGTCCACTTACGGAAAGAAAACCATTTCCTGTCAACCCGACCCAAGTAGCACACCCATATTAGGACAATACTGGTATAATATTGTGAAAATATTGGCAAAATATTCAAATAATAATATTGGCGAGAAAAAACATTCGGCGATATTGGTTCAATATTTAAAAAATAATATTGGTCTAATATTCTCGAAGCAATATTGACCTCAAAATGTTGGGCGATATTAGTAAAATATCGCTCTAGCACACTTACATTGGAATAATATTGGTAAAATCTTGGCAAAATATTAAAACGTAATATTGGCGAGATAAAATTATAATTATTTCGGGATATAGGCACAATATTACTTGGACATTATACAAATAATATTAGTGAAATATTGAGGAAACAATATTGGCCCCAAAATATTTAGGGATATTGGTACAATATCATTAGCATATATTGGCAAAATATTCAAAGTGAATATGTTGCCTTGGAACCATTGATGTAATATTTCCAGAAAATGTCGAATAATTTGAAAATTCTACAATTTCGTTTCTACTTCAATTTACCACTGAGTTAACGCATTGTGAGTAGCCTTATTTAATATATGTTACTATGAATCAGCCATATGTGGGGCCACCTAGCGATTTCTCACCAAAGTTTAATCATGATTCATTTTAATATTGTTTATTGAACATTCGGCCAATATTCAAATTTCTATCCTAGTGATAATGTATTTTATCAGTATTGTATCAATATTGTCTTTAAAATATTGGCGTAAGGTTTTCGTAACAATCTCAATCAATATAGGGTCAATATAATTTTTAGAATATGGATTAAATAATATTCCACCAATTTGCTATCAAATATACAATATTGGTTTTTATCTCTAAAATCGATATGAGAGTAATATTGAAATCGCAATATTGTAGCTAGATGCTGGAAACAATATGTAGGCAATATCGCTCTATCGATATTGGTGAAAATTATTGAACCAATATTGACCCAATATTTCATAAAACAATATACATTCAGAACTGTTTGAGCAAATGTTCCACCAATATTATTAATGAAATATTGTTTTTCCAATATGAACCCATATTGGTTCAATATTATTTTAATATTTACAATATATCTTTGCCCAATATGAAAACAAGATTCAGCCAACATGAGGTGCTACCTGGGGAGTGTCAACTAATCCTGTAACGACAGACAAACTCGAGCAAAAAGTGAAGAATGAATTGTAGCACTCTGAAACTCGGCACATGACATCTCGACATAATGTATTATTAGAAAAAAAATGTTTACCAAAAAATCAGGGGTGGAACCTAAAAAATTTTTTTTGTTGTTATTTCACAAAATATAAGATATATAAAAAAACTATTTAAAAAATATGCCGTTTATTCAACCCACCAATTCAATTTGAAAACTTTTATCAGAAATTTGACTACACTACATGATTCAGGAAGTCTCGAAATATCACTAACTGTAATTTCATCGAAATCTGTTGATAAATGAAGAAAATAAAAAATTATTAGGAAAAATGACATTTTCCTAGAATTCCATTAATATATTTTTCAAATTTTAATCTTATGATTTTTTTATTTATGAACAGATTTCGATGAAATTTTGACCAGTGATATATCGAGACCTCCTAAACAGGGTTGTTCAGGGCAATATTCAATTGTGCTCAAGACTCAAGTTACCGACAAAATGTATGCGATTGTGCTCCACATATCGCGCATGCGCATTTTTCACACTTGGTTATTTGAAATGACGGATATAAGATGTCGTACTTGTCTTAATCTACTTTTCATGTTAGTTTCCTTCATTCCTTCACTAGTTTTACCATTGTATACACAGATGGAGAAGCACTTACGAATTATTTTCTGATTGAACCATACATATATTTCAAATTTTTAATATGAAATATATGTCAAATGCCAATTGTCAATGTCACGTTTTCTGTATTATGTGTCATCAGCATATGACAGCCACTTCATATTCTGATCCTCAGAGTAATAAAAGACATAGAGATGCCTTGCCTATGCCTACACAAATAGCTGTTTTGAAGTAAACATGAACTATCATTTTCTATACAATTTGTGTGCGAGGGGGATGACGTGTGGTGGAACGTTATGGACAGTTTGTTTACATTTGGAGTAAGAAGGACCACAATAAAAACGAAGAATGACAACTTGATCCGAATGAAATGAGCGGACATATTTCTGCTCCATATTTATCAGTCTTCTTCTCTTTATGTCATCGTTTCTTCTTTGAATAATTAATGGCATTGAATGAAATAGTGCTCTTTTCAGCAAATTTTCCAATTGTGCGTGCTCGGTGCTCGCCTGAATCAAATAGTGCTGCATTTGGCACAATTGTGCTGCAAATCACAACCCTGCAGTCCTGAATACAGTGGTGTATTCCGTGTTTTGATGAAAGTTCTGATATTTAATTGGTCAGTTGATTAAGCGGCATATTTTTTTAATTAATTTCATTCCCTTATAACTGTTTTATTGATTGACGTATTTCAACGTAATCAACATATGAATCATTTTGAAACATCGCGAATACAGCGGTGTAGTTAGAATTTTTCTAAAAAAATCGCTAGTGATTATTTGTTGACAATGTGTCTGACACCATGGTTTCCTTCTACTAACTATCTTCTAAAAGGTGGCATAGCTTATTTATATAAAAAGCCTCTATTTGTTGCCCTAATATCTTGCACGTAGGGTATAGATGAAACACCGGTGTTGCCTTACGCTTTGGGGGATGGATTCGTTATGGAGAATGAAAAATGTCAAATTTTTTCGAACTACTCGTTCCCCTCCCTCACACAAATACAAGTCTATAAGCCTAATGTCGACCTCTTTGACAATTTGGGACGATGTTCGCTATAGAGTTCCTGAGAAAATAGGGCCAAATATCGAGATTTGCTCTTTCAACTCCGCAAGCTTAATAAAAGATATTTTTGTAATTTCGTTTCGATATGGCGACTTTTTGAATTCACCCTTAGTTTCACTTTATTTCAAGTTTCATCTCAAAATTGCACCAGTGCCCTCAAAGCCCCTTACGACTTTGAGGAGTAGGTTCGAGCCGGTAAACAAGAAACTTTCAATATTCAAGATCGGTGGGAAGCAAAATTGAAAGGGGCCTCGCAATTTCAAATAGTGCTGACCCTAAGGAAAAAGGAAAAGGATGATCACGACTTCCAGCTTGGCAAATTTAGCTCTGAATGTGAAATCGCCTCGACTTTCGATGCGCGGTAACAGAAGGACTCGCTACAGTCCGTTAAACAAATATGAGTTACAACTGGTCAGTTCTATTGTACCTGTTTCTCTTCCGAATACTTTCTCATTCTAAATTCGCGCATCTCATACGTTTCTTGACATTCAGAGCTAGTTTTGCCGAGCTGTAAGATAGTGAAGCAAGAGGTGATACATGGTAATCATTGTCAGTCAGTACAGTAAAGTACTTTTACTTTTTTACTTTTACTACATTATAATGTTCGATGAAACAAAATAATAAACTCTGACAATGTTAAAATATTTATTGATCCTTTAAAATCAAACTACAATTTTGGTATTCGACCTCATTCGTTTACTCAACGACCATTTCAATTTTTCATTTTTGGTGCCCTGGTCCATTGCCTTTTTCAAAACATTACGAAGTGCTGAAACAAAAAACAGAAAGTATTAGTTATCCAGGTTTATACAATATAGTACTTTACCTAACAAGTGCGGAAAGTGATACTTTTCCGCACATGATTGCAGATGGCCAGATATCGCGTGCGGAAAAGACACTTCACGCTCGTGTTAGGTACACTATTTTTTCTACTAGCGAAAAAAACACCCAAAAGTTAACATAAAGAACATTTATTATTATATATATATATATATATATATATATATATATATATATCAAACTATACAACCATACTTGGTAAGCTTTCTATTTTAACCTTCTGCGACGCAATATTTGAATGTCAGTATAATCCGCAAAAACTAAACAAATCTACTTTGCTGCACTAAAATATTTTTATCTAATTCAGTTTCGAAAAGTCAGGTTTTACATGACGTTTGTGAATTATGAAACGTCAGTTTTTTCAAAACTGTCACTTGAGACAAGTGAAAACGAGTTGTGTAATATTCATTAACCAACTAGTTGTGTAATGAAATAGAATAAGAAACTAATAATTTTATCTTTGAAAATATTCCAAACAGGATATGCTGCGTCATATCTAACTTTAGATTTTTGTAGGATTAATAATTCATTTTATGCTTTATTTGCCGATTCTTCTGTATCAGACGCTATTTCGTCGGAACAACTACTCATTTTTGACATAAGTCTGACATGTTTGATATTGCTTATTAAATATTTATTCTGACAAGTGCCAATGCCACTCACTGTCCCAGATCAGGAGAAAACCATTGTATTATATTCATGAAATGATATCATTAGATAAAATTTTGTACGAAATACGTTATGAGAAGATTTATTTGTTCGACTCGCGTAATTTGCAAAACCCACTCACTCCGTTCGCTCGTTTTGGCAAATATTACACTCATCGAACAATATCGGTCTTTTCATAACTGATGACGTAAATAACTATTTCCGCACTAAAAAGAGTGCGGAAAAACTTTTCCGCACTAGTGCGGGAAAGTGACTCTTTCAAAACTAAAATGAGTACGGAAAAGTGTATTTTTCAATGATTCGAATTTTGTTGCCATTAGGCCATTGGGACAATTCAAAATTACTCGTCTTGCGGACTCGCAGTTTTTTTCGTTGAATTTTCAGGCAACAAAATTCTCATTACTACATGTCAAGTTTACTTCGACAAAAAAAAGCTCTCGTGTAATTATAATTCAAACTTGTGAAGAAATTACCTACTGACTGCGTGATTTTCTTATAGATAAAGTGTACAATTATGCATATTAGCTGCAAAGTAATTGACAATATTCTATGTGGAACTTACCTCAGGATCTTCCTTATAAACGCATTGAACCATATTCCAGATGATGAGATGTGGTACTTTTACACCTGCAAAGTTACATGAAAATCAATAAACAATAATTATGAAGAAAATTCTTTTTACTGATGAACTCAGAAATACTCATACAGTGTGGAAACCACTTATGGAATAAAATAATTGCAGGCGAAATTCGAAAAATTATGAGAAATACGCGGACATGTCAATTTTTGTTTTGAATATGACTTCACTCAAATGAAAGAAAAAATTTGACGAGGTCGAATTCCACTTCTCTCTACATTGTCCCACATTGTCCCACAAAGTCGAAAATTTTAAGCAAATATCTGTCAGGAAACAACTACTCCCCCCTACGAAAATTGAATTACATCTGACATCCATTTGTGGAATGTTCCTCAATTTTCTTCTTGAACCCAATTTAATGTTCGTGATAACAGTATTAGTTCCGTAATGTGAATGAGGTATGGCAAAAATTTAACATTCTAGAAAATATTTTGAAGAATTCTTACCAGATTTTTTCGCATCTTCTAAACAATCTAAGTACATTTTTGTTCCCTTGGTCAATTTTTTTGGCATAACTCGATTCATCTCCTTTGTATTCAGAGTTAGGTCAGCAGGGTATATCTACAAACGAAATTATTGTACACAATTTTTTTTATTGACTTCCTTTCAATACGCTATTTGTGTATATCGAAAATACCGGGTGATGACGAGTTGAAGTACGCTCCTCAATTTTTTATAGATTTGAAGATAACGATTTACAACTTGGCATGTTCCAATATACAGTGCCACACATAAAGTTCGCGATATATGGAAGTTTTTTTATTAAAAAATATAAAGAAAATTTGACTTCACAATTAGTTTGTGCTTCAAAAATGAGTGAAAAACAGCCTCTTCTTTTTTGTCATGTGCTACTCTAAACCTATCAAATTTGACATTTTTTAAAAAAATCCTCAAATAATTTTTTTTTAAACTTTCGAAAAATGTCAAAGGAAAGAGTGATCAGTTTCCAATTCTATAACTTTGCTCCAAATGTGGACTCTTTACTGTCACTTCGATTTTTTTCAAATTTTTTTAACTTTTCGAATTTTTCGTTTTATCGAGACTTCAACGTGATATATTGCCCAGAAAATACCCACATTGGTATATTACCAGAAAAATAAATAAATGCATCTCCAGAAATTAGTCTTTGTTGTTGCAAAGTTCATCTAGTATTTTCATTTCATAGTTAAACTGATCGGATTTTCAATATATGGACGTTAATATGTCAGTGATCGAATGAACGAATTTCTTTTCGTTCTCATTACACTGGTATTTTTTTTTTATCCAGTTTGATAATTCTTCTGACCAATAATTCAGTTACAAACAAACCCGAAATATCATAATTTCCTGTAAACTAAACAATGACCTACAGTTTCATAACTATTCAAAAGACTTTCGTTCCAGCGATTTGTACTAAACATGATATACAATTCTGTGATAGAATCGAAAAAGAATTTTTCTTTAGTAGGCTTTTGAAACAACTGTTTATTACACGTCTAATGGTGAAAATATAGAATATAAAATTTATGAAATCAATTCAAAAAACGCTGCGAAAAATAATTATTTGCTCGAAAACTACATAACATCAAAATATTTCGAACTCAACTGCAGCTAACAGGATATACAAATCTTTTAAAAAAGGAATACGAACATAATAAGAATGAAGAGAAATACGTTTATTACTTACTAAAGATATTAACGTCCATACAACGAAAATACCAATCAGTTTAATGATGAAATGAAAGAACTAGAAGAACTTTGCAACAACAAAGACGAATTTCTGGAGGTTCATTTATCCTTTTTTCTGGTAACAGGCCAATGTGGGTATTTTCTTGGCAAGATATGATAATGAAGTATCATATTCATCAAAATTATGAAATTTTCAGTCATATTCCGTTGACTTTTTGGGGATTTTCGAAAAAAATGTCAATTTTTACAGGTTTAGAGTAGCACGTGATAAAACAAAAGAGGCTGTTTTTCATTACTTTTTCAAGCACAAACTAACTGCGAGTCAAATTTTCATTATATTTGTTAATAAAAAAAACTTCCATATGTTGCGAACTTTATGTGTGACACTGTAGTACTTGAATGCGCATATTTTGACGCCAGTAATATAAATTCACCACTTCTGTTTCAGAAATTACCCCAAACTTTTCTCAAATAACAACCTGTAATTTTTTTCTAATTATCCTGTGTAGATTTGTGATAATTAACAAAATTCAAAATCGGTTGAAAAATAGCGAAGATTCACTTGATTGTTCAAACGAACAGAGAAGACCATGAAACTCAAACTTGAAGCATCACAGCTGACGAACCAGTTACCAGAGGAAGCTTCTACAGGAGATACAAATGAGAATTAAGGTTCTAATGTAATTGCAGCACCTATATTCTCAAAGAATTATGAAAAATTTTCCCAAAACGTAATAGTACCTACCAACTGTGAAAAATTTCGGAGAATTCCGGAAGGAACCGTAGCCCCTTAGTCCTCTTCCCTGGCTGCGCCACTGATGTAATTATTTGAAATTAATTAAAATATTATGTTCTCCGCAAATTAAAAACATCACACTGAAGAATGCACCTCTGATTCTACTTCTTTCAACTCACAAATCGCTTTCCCCAACTTTTTTCGACCCACTGTATTAAAAAATCTTCACGGTGTCGGGAAATTCTGCATATTGACTTGACATAGGAACCAATTAATAGTAATCACATCGATTCAAATCATGGCCTCAAAATAGTACAAAACTGAGTAAACTTTGATAAAAATAATTTATGCAAAATCTCTAGCAAGCAACATTGAAACTAGAAAGTATTTCATACTCACAACATGGGGCACTACGAAGAGGCATAGAACGTAGCGCTGCAAAAGAAAATTAAATTAATCAATAAATATACATACAGTATCGGAAAGTTTTCATTTTGGGTATGGTGGTTTTATGAAGAATAGCTTGGCTATATGTTGAAAGAGAATTTCTCCTCTACTTACTCGCTCGAGGAAGGGATATCAACGTGAGCTGTTAATTCGTCGGGCGAGGTAACAAGAGAGGCGCGCAGTAGTGCCAAATGAAAAGTTTTCGATACTGTATAAGTACTCATCACACAAACATGCATACGTTACTGCCTTTGAATTACATTTGCATTTGAGAGTTGTAACTTCTTTTGGAAATGTAACTTTAACAAGATAATATAGGTGTATTATTACCTGAACTCTTTCATTTTCAATAAATGTTCCATTTCTCATATCATCTATTTCTGCTTGGTTTATACCGACTATGAGATTGCATTGGTCATGCAATGTTCCGGCCAATTGTAGCAGAGCATCGCCATAATCCTGATGACAAGAAAAAACAAAAATTAAATGTGAAAAAGATTAAAGAACTACTCCTCGGGTATAGCTAACACTGCTGCAACCGGAGTGGCTTGGTGAGGCGAGCACGAAAACCAAAAAATTATACACTAAATTATAACCACTTCTAGAACATTTGTTGAACTAATTTTCAAGAACATTCCCTTATCTTATTTAATGAAATGCTATTAAATTTTCACGCACTCAAATATCCACATGAGGTTAGTTCGTTCTGGTTAGATCGGACTGAATCTTTACTCCTCAAAAAATGCAAATTTTTCTCTTCCAGCTAATTTACCCACCGTATTTCTCCCCAATGATACCGTATTCTCTTACCCTCGTAGTATTTCTTATGGTTTCAAATACATCTCATATTCTATTTCGTAAGTCATCAACAGCATTCACTGGGGTTGAAAACACTAGAGATGTTTGTTGAATTGGTTCAGCACAAATAATATCGAACTAAATCAAGAAAAAACCCAAAATAATGTCTTCTCTACAGATAACAGCTTAACTTCAAATAATTCAGTCAATCTGCTAGGTATCGTATCAGACGACAGGCTAAAATGGTCAACCCACATTGACCAACTATGCAGAAAACTCTCCGGCCAATTATTTCTGTTGAGACAACTAAAAAAAATTTTGAGCACCCCAATATTACTTTCTGCCTACCACTCTCTCTTTCACTCGCACCTCAACTATGGAGTGGAGGTCAATGAACAAGCAGACACCCTGGCACGAAAAGGCGCATCAACGCCATTGATCTGGCCAGAACCATTCTGCGGACATCTAAAATCTTAATTCCGAGAAGAACTCAATAAAGCTGAAGAAGCAATACTGGCTAAGACTTCCAGGGCTGAGACAGGCCAAAGATCTCCTCCGCAATTTCAACCAAGCAAGATTGAAGACACGGATTGACCTCAGCAGAAGAACAAGAACTAAAGACAATCACGGAATTTCTAACGGGGCATTGCAGACTCGAAGAACACCTAAGGAAGCTAGGCTTGGAAGAGGACAGCACCTGCAGATTTTGTGGTGAACATCCAGAAACATCCCACCATATATTGATGGAGTGTTACGCTGTACATCATGAAAGATTGAATATACTGGGATCATACCAGCTGACTGTGGGAGAAATACCACGAGTAGACAAAATCCTAAAATTCCTGAAGGAATTGAGGCTTGAAGGGCTGCTATAAACAAGATCACCTTGTGATAGCAGAAGAAGATGGGGTACAATAGATCTAATCAGGTCGCAGGGCATCAATCACCATCCTTACTTACCAATACCAATACCATACTATTCTATGGGGTAACGCTGCATACGCTATCAGAGGTTTTAGGCTTCAAAAGAAGGGCCTCAGAATCATCGATGATGCAACCTACCATGCACACTGTCAGCCTTTATTCAAGAAATACCAAATTTTACCAATACCTTGTCTTTAATCTATAACCATGCTACGAAAGCAGAAAGTAAACTCAGAACTCCTAAATTCAGACTGTGTGTCCCGGAGCAATTTTTTAATATTTTACCACCTGCTGTAAAATCATCAAATATTATCCAATTCAAACAATGGATAAAAAATCACTTACTGTCGCATTTTATCTGCTCAATTGAGAAATATCTTTCAATCCACGATGAACACATGATACCACAAATTCCTAATCAACTCATAAATATATCATATTTGTATTTGTAGTATTGTAGTATTTGTAGGAATTTGTAACTTTACCTTTTTGTACATGTATATGTGATTTTAATCCTATTGATTTTGTCGTTTCAATCTGTTTTGTATTTCAAGGTATTTATGTAATTTTTTTAGCAGATGTAAGCATTCATTTTCTGTATCTAGACATGTATATCTATCTATCTATTTATCTATCTATCTATCTATCAATCAATCTATCTAACCTTGGCTGGCACCAACTCAAACATAACAATAATCATTGCATATTATTGGCCTAATTGAATACAAACAATATTTTGTGATATTTGTTTGTCATAGCTTATGTGAAGTTGGAGTATGTAATAGAAGCAGCGTTCGATAGAATAAAAGATTGTGTAGAAAAAAAGGATATATTCAACTGAATTGAAGTAAATGAATAGTGCAATTATTTTTTACTTTTTAGTGAATTTCTTCAAAGTAGTTTTTTTAGGTCGATTTTATTTTTTTATAGAATAGACGAAATGTAAAAATTCTACTCAAACTTACCTGAAAATCTAATAAGGCATGTGTGACAGATGATCCTAGTAATATAAAAGACAAAAGTAAGATCAAACCCATTGCAAATGATGGATGTATATCTGAAACAAAAATTATTTCCATATTATATAGGAGACTCGGATAATTCCGACAAAAAATGTCAGGTTTTTCTATATTCAGACAAAACTTGACAAGGTTTCTTACGAAAAATTGATAAACAAATTTTCTACTAATGGAGTTCGAGAACAAGCAATGTAAATTTTCAAATATTATCTGTCACACATAAGAACATTTTCAAAAATTATCTGTCGCATATAAGAAAAACTGTTAAAATTGGCATCAGACAACATCAGTTTTCCTCGAGACACCTTATTGGTGTACCCCAGGGCACAGTTTTTGATGTGCTCTTTTTGGTTTGGACCAACAGCATAGCTGAAATCAGGAACTTCAAAAGTCATCTTATGTCATACGTTGAAGATACGACCATTGTTTATAAAGATGAGATATGGCTACAAGAGTTCAGATACAAATTTGCACAAATATTGCTGAATTACAATCGCCTTAATCACAATGCCTCCAAAAAGGGAAAACTAGCCACACGTGCTTGTTTGTCCACCATTCTTCTTCGAATGGTTCAAACGACCCGACTGAATGTACTGATGCTGAAATTGAAACTGAGAAATGATGAGTTTTTCGGTTGAAACCAAAACTGAAAAGCTAGAAATTAACAGCTCAAAAGTGAAGCTACATTCATTTTAAGAGTTACGAAATAGCTAGCTTGTGTGAACTTTCCAATTTTTTCAACATCCAAAATGAGAGAAAATCAACAAGGATAATAATGTGAGAAATAAATGGCCTTGGGATGAGTAACTGAATACGTTGTGTGATATTCGACTTCTCATAAAAGTTAAAGAAAAAGAAAAAAAAATTATGATTTTCGAAAATTATTATTCTTTCTTCTAATTTTCTATAGTATCGCAAAGGATGGTGAAATACCACCTCTGGTGAAAGACTTGCCGCAGCATTTCATATTTTCCAATTTTTTGACCTCGTTTGGCATCAGGGCCGGCCGAACGCATCATGCAGCTAATGCACAACATGAGGGCGCACCTGCCAAGGGGCGCCAAAATAAGGTCCAATATTTGAATAACATATACTCATTTTGAAACCATTATATGAAATTCGGATCATAAACAATCATTATGGTAATAGCTGTGTTATCTGATAATCTTCACAGTTAGTACCAAAATGATCGTCATTATGATCCTTATATCATAAATATTGTATATTATGGTACTACCTGTGCTATCAGACTGGGCTGATGCTCCGTCTGATAATCTTCACAGCTAGTACCATAATGATCGTCATTATACAGTGTGACCCTTTTAAGATGGAAGCACCCTTATAAAACTTACATTTTTCAAACGATTGGAATGATTTTTATTTCGTTAGGTAGACATTCAAGATTCAAGAAGTCTACTAGGACACCAAATTTCATGAATAAATCTCCATTTCCAGGGCCAACTAATTTTATTTTTCTAGGTCAAAAATCTAGAAAAATTACTAGAGATTTTTTTCAGATATCACTGACTATAATTTCATTGAAATCTGTCTATACATAAAAATTATGAGATAAACTGACATTTTCCTGAAAATCCATTAATATATTTTTCAAATTTTATTATCTGATTTTTTTATTTATGAACAGATTGCGATGAAATTTTGACTAGTGATATATCGATACCTCCTCAATACAGTGGTGTAGTCAACGTATTGATTAAAATTCTGAAATTGACTTGGTGGGTTAATTAAACGGCTTATTTTTCAAATTTCATTCCTCATTTCAACGTGATTTACATATGAACCATTTGAAAATGTTGCGAATCCAGTGGTGAAGTCAGATTTTTCTAAAAATAAGATTAGTTGGCCATGGAAATTGAGATTCAATCAGGAAATTTGGTGTCCTAGTAGACTTTTTGCATGTCTACCTAACGAAAAAAAATCATTCCAATCGGTTGAAAAATGTAAGTTTTATAAGGGTGCTTCCATCTTAAATGGGTCACACTGTATATAAAGAAATATCCGAGGCTAGCTTATTTACTTGAAAGTGCATCATCTCATATACTTCCTTTTCATCAACTTAATCATATGTTCATCACATTACGATATAATGAGTAAAAAGAGCGCAAATAAAATCTTGCATGAGGGCGCTCAGTACCCTAGAGCCGGCCCTGTTTGGCATCAAATACTTTCCACAAACATTATAGAGCTTAACCCTTAGTAGATCATCAAAGTTACTTCCATGACCGCATGCGCAGTAGCGACGTTTTGAGCAAGCCCACATGTAGATCGCCGAAGTCGAGCTGCGCTATCTTACCGCATGCCGGGTGTTATCTTACCGCAAGCCCAGTGCTCGAATAATAAATAAAAAGAATAATGATTGTGAATGAAGAAATTCGAGTTGTTAAAGTGATATAATAATAATGATGTTTAGAAAAATTGGAAAAATGGCGGGTAACGGGAGTGTAACGTTTCAAGGTGCGATTCCAATGAGAAACGTATACAGGGTGTTTGAAAATATATGATTTAAGAGAAAAATCAACAGGGTGTCTCAAAACACTCATCAATTGAGAGAGAAAAAACAACAGGGTGTTTCAAAATACATCAATTAAGAGAAAAAACAGCAGGGTGTGCCAAAATACATTGGAAAAATGAATCATCGCTTCATTGGGGGCATGCAGCGATTCAGAAGTTTTCGTTTTAGGTATATAGGGTGTATCAAAATGGATCATTTAAGAAAAAATATATACCAGGTGTACCAACGTGCCAGTTGGGGGCAAAAAATATATACAGGGTGTCTCATAAACGTGTATCGTGATGGGGGGCGGTCATTTGAGGAAAAAAATATATACCAGGTGTACCAACATGTCACTTGAGACAAATATGTCAGTTGAGACAAAAAATATATACAGGGCGTCTCGTAAATGTGTAGCGTGACGGGGTTAGTCATTTTTAAAGTGCGATTTGGTAGTTAAAAAAGAAAAAAAGGTCGTTAGACCGGTGGATTGAAGTGAGCTTGCTGGCCATGTTTGGATTACGGAGCAACACCTTTTACACCGGACTATGAAGCCTTTTAGTAGCAGTTGTCTGAAATATTGTATATATATATATATATATATATTACATCATGCCCAGTGCTACTGAACTTTCTCCAAATCAGATCTCTACTCTACATGAGGTGGTTGATGGTTTTCAAGTGTGCGGATAAAAGTTCCTCTCATAATGCCTTCATAACTATAGCATTTGTACCAGCTCGTCAAGCCACAAATGAAAACCAGTAGAGTCCTCAGCTGTAGGCTTGTTATTGAAAGAACTCACATGGGAATTATTGCCAAAATTGTCATTCAAGGACTTCTCTGATTCGAAAGTTTCTTCACAATTCGTCAGCTTCTATGATTATCAAGGCATATAGATTCTACTGTTTCTAAAAGACTTGTGAAACTTTGAACCTCCGAACCATACAAACTTTAAAAATAACGTTATTCCTTTTCACAATGTTTGCTGAACATTGCAGAATTATCCTGGCATCATGAACCAGTGAATCAAAACAAACCAATATTGATGAATGTTTGCGGGAAATGAAATACCTTGGCCCATAACTATTGAAAATTAATGATTTTTACTTCATTTGCTAAAAGAGTCGGAGGAAAACCATACTAGATATAATGTTCAAAAACCTAGAAGTTAACTATTTCATTGAAAATGTTTCTTACCTCTTCTTGATTATTGTAAACTTCTCAAGTTTTCAAATGCGTGTTATAAAACTAACTGATAATGAAAACTTAAAACCACACACTTTTATATTCATTTTTATCTTAACCCTAAATTCAATAAAATTAAATGTAATTTACTTACGTGAGTATAACATGTTGTGAACATCACGCATGAAGAATCAAGTGAAATTGTCATTCACCCTAACATTTATACAAGGTTGAATATGTTTTGTTGAAGAAGAGATTTTTCATTTTGTGAAGTTTGCAGTCTCAACCTACGTGATCACTATAGGTACAAGATATTTTGAGATGTAGTAAAAGGTAAACAAATCAAAGAGGAAATCTTACCTGCGAAACTAAAACAATTACTGTAGGGACTAAAGAGCCGTGGTTATAGGAGAGTTAAGCTTGCTGCCCACTTGTCCGGTACAGCACGGCACGGCGCTGTCTGTCGCCTGATGTCGACGGTTGACAGTCCAGCACAGCACGTACCGTTGTTTAAGATGCAGTAAAACTCAAAGTCATCTCCACAATTTAATATAACAACCAGATGTTGTATTGGTAGAACTATCAAAAAATATTGATCAGTTCAATTGTATCGTAGTAGTACATGTTTCGAACCTATATAGGTTCATCATCAGCTAAGTATAAATTCTACAATAAAAGAAGAACAGTGTAACTATCAGTAATGTAAAACAGTATAATATTACTTACATGGAGAGAAAATTGTTGAATTGAAACTTTAATGAATTAAATTGGAAATGTGTCACCACATGTTCCCACTAGGGGTTATGTGAGCACAGAAAACATGTGTTTTATTGAAGAAAAATTAAAAATTAAATTATTAAACATTTCAAAAAAGGAGGAGGCTTGAAACCTCTACCCCATTTTTGGAACGGGAAACATTAATAAGGGAGGCTATGAGCCTTTATTCCTAAAACTTTTGTAATTATTGACAACATCGAAATCAAATTGACTGAGCACATCAACGACTGAAGAGAGAATGACATTTATGATTGAGAAGAAGGGATCTGCTGTCAAGACAACTAAATGACAAAATTGACGTGGAACAATGACATGAGAACCAAACACACAGAACACAGACGGAGACGAACCAATCCATCACCGTAA
This sequence comes from Chrysolina haemoptera, assembly GCA_958298965.1. Taxonomy (NCBI): domain Eukaryota; kingdom Metazoa; phylum Arthropoda; class Insecta; order Coleoptera; family Chrysomelidae; genus Chrysolina; species Chrysolina haemoptera. The sequence goes on along the minus strand of OY282590.1, from coordinate 9,616,095 downwards.
CTGGTATTCTAGGCAGAAAAATCTCATGTCAACTATCCAAACCTATAATTTATTTATAACAATGAAACTTAAATATAAACCAATATGAGAAAGTTATAGATACGTATGAACAACACAAAAGGATCCATCCACGCCATGAAGTGAGGCATCTGTCGGCTATTCATAGAACGAAGACAGACGCAACACAACACAAGTAGACAGATCAACTAAACTGAGTTCAAACGATAAATAAAATAATGATTAATGGACAACGTATCTTGTAGAAGATCAAGGTAGGAAAATATTTGAAGAAAGTTAAGTGAGTTAAAAAACTTTTTGCAGTCGGACTGTACTTGTTCATTGAGGGAAATAACGTTAGGATTATTGATAGCGGAATTGATTTCGAAAATTTCGAGAAAGTTGAGTAAGGTACCTTTTTGACAAACATGTAAAACATCTAGATCATTATTAATATCAAATTTGTGATTGTAATTAAGAATATGATTAGCAAAAGAACTTTTAGTATTATAGTCATCTATGTGGGGGTTTCTAGAACTCTCAGTTAGTTTAACATTGGTTCGTCTCCGTCTGTGTTCTGTCTGTTTGGTTCTCATGTCATTGTTCCACGTCAATTTTGTCATTTAGTTGTCTTGACAGCAGATCCCTTCTTCTCAATCATTCTCTCTTCAGTCGTTGATGTGCTCAGTCAATTTGATTTCGATGTTGTCAATAATTACAAAAGTTTTAGGGATAAAGGCTCATAGCCTCCCTTATTAATGTTTCCCGTTCCAAAAATGGGGTAGAGGTTTCAAGCCTCCTTCTTTTTTGAAATGTTTAATAATTTAATTTTTAATTTTTCTTCAATAAAACACATGTTTTCTGTGCTCACATAACCCCTAGTGGAACATGTGGTGACACATTTCCAATTTAATTCATTGAAAGTTTCAATTCAACAATTTTCTCTCCATGTAAGTAATATTATACTGTTTTACATTACTGATAGTTACACTGTTCTTCTTTTATTGTAGAATTTATACTTAGCTGATGATGAACCTATATAGGTTCGAAACATGTACTACTACGATACAATTGAACTGATCAATATTTTTTTATAGTTCTACCAATACAACATCTGGTTGTTATATTGAATTGTGGAGATGACTTTGAGTTTTACTGCATCTTAAATCTATATCACTCCACTTCGAGACACTATGGACTTCTACCACAGGTACCGTTGTTTACTGGAAAGGATCGGAGAGCTGTACTTTTCCGGCGACGGACGCTATTTACTGTGCCGTGCCGGGCTAGTGGGCGATTGTCCACTTATTTGCATTGTTGCAATCCTATCCGTACTTTGACGAAACGGGCCGTGCCGTGCTGTGACGGACAAGTGGACGACAAGCTTAATGAAAGGAAATCCAAGGGCCATGTAGCTCAGTGGTTGAGACTTTCGCGTTCGAAACCATTGACTGCTGGTCGGCTAGGTTCGAATCCTAGTGACTACAGATTTTCATCTGATGGCCCGTGAAAGTGCTAGGAATCGCACGTTAAAAGGTATGATCTCGGTAATCATTGGCTCGCACAAGTTCCGACTTTTGAGAGCTGCAGTTCGTAGGGGGACGCTGGTTAACGCAAAAAACAACAATTCCGATATCAAATTTCATGCTCGCGTTAACCGCCACTGCCATTTGCGGCACGGCCGAAAATTAGATTTATCATAACTTTGCTAAAAATTATAGTAAGAAAGAAAAGAAAAAGTGTATATCGTTCCTGAAGACTTCTACTTCCTCATGCAAATATAACATGTGAATATCTGAGTACCCAAAATGTGTTTTATCCCACTACACATAACCCTTCTTCGATATTTACGGAGGATCCAAAAGTGATGGATATTTTAGTTTTAGTTTAGTTGATATGAAATGATTATACCGAAACAGGAATCAGTATCTTCTTTGGACCATATGCAACGATTGTAGACTAGTGTGACAAGTCTCATTTATACATGCAAAAAAAAAACTGGGTTTTACTCCTGTCTAAGTTTTCAACTCACAATAATTCAGTGAAGAGAATGCCGGTTTTAAGGGTAAGTTGAAAATGAGGCAGGAGTAAAACAACGTTTTTTTTTGTCATGTGTAAGTGGGACCTGTCACACTACTCTAAAATTGTTGCATATAGTCCAAAGATGGGATGGGTTGCTGCTTTAGTATAATAATTCCATATTAACTGAATTATTCATGATTTTCGGATAATGTGCAAACATCTACGTGAAGTAAACACATTTTAGGTACTTAAATACCCGCATATTATATTTGCATGAGAAAGTAGGAGTCTTCAGAAACGATATGAACTTTTTCTTTTCCTTCTCCGATCATTTTTAGCAGAGTTATGACCAATCAAATATTCGGCTCCGCCAAAACTTTTAGCGGCGGATAAGGGTAAACCTGAAATTTGATGTCGGCGTTCAATCACGTTTTCTGGGAAAACGAGCGCATTCCATAAGAACTACTACTACTACTAGGAATAATTTTTGTGGAAAATTAAATTATTTATCACCCTGTTGAGTTGTTTTTCCGATAAATCATACTGTCCAAGATTACAGCAAAAATCTATTTATATGTTTTTAAACGAAAAAAAAAATGTTCCACCCCTGGAATTATTGTAAACAATTTTTTTTCTTGTTTATCATGCTGGTTCCAACTACTAGAATACCAAGTTTGGTGGTGCTACAATCCATTTTTGTCTGAAAACCCAATCGTACCTGTACAACAGAGTTATAGAATAAGATGAATGGAACTGTCTTAGCATTTTGTACATACATAAAATAATACTAGAAGTAAAATTAAATCAAACATACAGAATATGAAAAATTTTCACAGGCATACAATTACCAATAAGTGATATATGAGTACCTTTAAAAACTTGAATTCTATCTGTATTTATCCATGATTTGGGCAGTTTGTTATATATGGTTTAGTTTTCATTGTGTGCTCTGATCTGGATTCAATACGACATCATTGACGATTACCTCCTGTTACTCTGTTCCATTGTGCATGAAATTGAATCTTACACATAATTGTTTCGAAAATCGGAAGAACTAGAGAGTTACTGTGAAGGCATACGCGCAACAATAGATTATCTTTCTGTTATGACACAAGGACCCCGCAACAACCCTTATGGAAAATGGCTCTCGGTGAAATTGGATGAAACTTTAGGATATTGTAGATATCAATGTCCTGATTAAATATCTCAATGGGCACAAAGTCCAAAAATGGACAGTTTTTGAGATACAGGGTGTCAAACATGCAGAGAGAAGGATGTTACTTACCTTCAAAAAATCCATAGTATGGCGATTATTTCGTTACAAAAAGTTAGGGAATATAATTGCAATCTTAATATTGTCGACTCGAGTTGTAATGAAACGTTCTAAGACACCATATACAGGGTTATTAACAATTACATAATTTGTATGTAATTCTTTGAACAAAATCAGTCAAGCGCAAAAGCTGGTAGACTTGCAGAATGAGTGAATATCATTTGATTTTGATATTGGGTGATCTGAGGTTGCTTTTATACAGGGTCACTGAAAATTTTCTTTTCTGATTGTATTTATTTTAATTTTTTTAAGAAATATCGATACAAATTAAACGTAAAGTATATAGAAAACTAAATATAATATGATTAATAGTTGCTGGTCAACGTCGTAATGATGCAGCTATCAAAAGGGAGACTACTTCATTGATAATTGTTTTTACTCGTTCATACCTTGTTCATTACTGAGTGGGTACTTTTAAAGTATTTTATCAAAATATAGGTCCTAACAGTAGAGTCGAAGACGGTGTATATTACGGGGAAGTGCCAACCCGTCATCACTGACGTAGATTCTCCAATTCTGACCTCAGATTTGAGCGACTTCTCATACAGGTTTATTGAACGTTATAAACGATGCTAATGTGGATACCGAACAGTTTCATTCGATTTTAATTAAAGTGGCTCACATTTGTCTTTTTAGTAACCAGGTACAATGTCTTAACAGACAAGGTATGAACAAGTAAAAACAATTTTCAATGAAGTAGTCTCCCTTTTGATAGCTGCATCATTACTCCGTTGACCAGCAACTATTGATCATATTATATTTAGTTTTCTACTTTACGTTAAATTTGTATCGATGTTTCTTAAAAAAATTAAAATAAATACAATCAGAAAAGAAAATTTTGAAAGACCCTGTATAAAAGTAACCTCAGATCACCCAATATCAGAATCAAATGATATTCACTCATTCTGCAAGTCTACCAGCTTTTGCGCTTGATTGATATTTTGTTCAAAGAATTACATAAAAATTATGTAATTGTTAATAACCCTGTATATGGTGTCTTAGAACGTTTCATTACAACTCGAGTCGACAATATTAAGATTGCAATTATATTCCCTAAATTTTGTAACGAAATAATCGCCATACTATTGATTTTTTGAAGGTAAGTAACATCCTTCTCTCTGCATGTTTGACACCCTGTATCTCAAAAACTGTCCATTTTGGACTTTGTGCCCATGAGATATTTAATCAGGATATCGATATCTACAATATCCTAAAGTTTCAGCAAATTTCACCGAGAGCCATTTTCCATAAGGGTTGTTGCGGGGTCCTTTGTTCTTAATTGGCATATTGAGTAGTTTTCTTAGTTGAAATGAGATTACTTAGGGTCTGGCAATATTAAAAAAATATATTTGGAGCGAGTGAGGAACTTCCCTAAAGGCAAGTGCCATATCTGATTCCTGACTCTACATGCGCATAGTAATAGTTTACTAATTGCTCAGTAGGATACATCGGCTTGAGTATTCGAATCACATACGAAACAGAACTTTGCTTTGATATCAGTTTATCACAATGATTCTTCCATTTTAGACAATTATCTAGCGTGAAAAATATACATTCATTGGTTAGAGAAAGTTTGTTTTCATTCTCATTACTTTTGATTTCAACGTTGGAACAGATTTTTTGTCTGTGATGACACCGTATTGGTAACGTTTTATGAGAGTTGAAATGAAGTGACTTTGCGCCACACCACGAAACCAAATGATTTGAAGTGATGTGTCATCTGCATAAGCAACGCACGTATTATTAGTAACCGCAGCATCAACATCATTGCAATATAATATAAACAGTAGCGGTCCCAACACTGATCCTTGAGGTACTCCAATATTCAAAGCTTTAGTATTTGAAATAAATCTATAATTTCTGTTTTCAGATATGTGATTCACCGAAACAAATTGTAGGTTCATTGAGCTATTTTTCCTGGCCTATGAAGCAGAACATGTGGGTGCACGAGGGGCCTATACCTGCAGGGGCTTCAAAACCCACCGTTACATGCCATAAGAAGGAAAAAAGGAATGATGGTGATCCACACTGTGAATTGTGTGAGATCACCCTATTGATATGACATATATTTCTGATTACCTTGTTGATTCAGTGAGTTTTACGATTTTACAATTGAACAAATTGAATAGGTCAAAAAACACATCAAATTTTTTTTTAATGTTATAGAAACATAATATGAATATTATTTTATTATAAAATAATAATTTGGTTCCAGTGATATAGAAGCAAATAAAATTTGAAACTCAACATAATTGAATTTTCAACACAAACTCCACAAAGATTCCGCTGAAGAACATATGGGAAACTGTTTCTCGGACGAATTTGGTTATATTCCATTTTATTTCAGTGGAAAGAATGATTGAGCTTGCATTATTTTGTATGTGCTGTTTGCAAGCTATTATTGTAACGAGATTATTAGGCGATTTGTAATAATCGAGGATGTCGCCTGTAAAACTTCCAAGATTTATTTATTTATAGTATCATTGATAACAATGATGTGAAAATAAAACAAACAACTTTGGTTATGTCACGTTATTGTCATTTTAACGTGCCATTTGGTATCCAGGGTATTATAAAGTAACTAAAGTATTATATTGTTACCAATGTATTATGTGCTGTTTTATGATGTTATGATGTTAATAATTTGTAATGAAGATTTAACTTTACGGAAGCTTCATATTCAATGATACGATAATAGCCATAGTTGTCATCAAAAATCACCTTCCCCCTGGATTGCGGAACAATATATATGTTATCAGTGACTTGTCATTAAGTGTGAATTGTAAATTGAAGGAAGATGGAAATAAAACCCTATTTATTTATTATCAAAAATCAAAGAAGTCTCGTGGCGTAATGGTAAATAAAATGGCGATTAACAGCCTCAAAAATTAAAATATCTCAATTGTTAATCGCCCTCATTAATACACTTTTTCGTTAAATAACTATTAATGTAACCAGATTATTATGCGATTTATAATAATCGAGGATGTTGCCAGGCGAAGAGGCGCTCTGCGCTGAGTCGTGTGTGCAACCTTCAAGATCTATTTAAATTGCATACTCATCTAGTTACATTCAAAGCTTTATCGTATCATTGACATTGACAACGATGATGTGAAAACTTTGGTAATGTCACGTTATTGTCATTTGAGCATGCCATTTGGTATCTATTATAAAGTAACTGGAGTATTATATTGTAACTAATGTATTATGTGTTGTTATGATATTATGATGTTAATAATTTGTAATGAAGAATTAACTTAAAGGAAGCTTAATATTCAATGATACGATAAAATGTATTAGGGTACAGATTACGTAAAAACGTCTTATATACGTCTTTCTTAAGTACGTGTAGAAAATTCAGGAGCATGTTGCTAACGTCAAGATAATAAGAAAAGTTCCTATAAACATATATGTCCGCAAGTTGTTTCTGAGATACAGAGAGTAAAAGTTGAATTCCATTTTTGTTTTTTGTGAGTGAATCTCAAAATTTTTGTCATATTTTGGTAAAGTTTGGTATCTCGGATTATTTTTCAATTACATAATCGAATGTTAGTTTGTCTACTTCGTAAGGGGTAAAGAGGGCGCAAGAACATCTTTTTTCATAAAAAAATTTCAAAATATCCGTTTTTCTGCTAAAAAACGTGATACAGGTACGTACAAGAAAGTTATGAAATTTCAAATGACTGAAAAGAAAAGTATGGGGCGCATGAAAGAGACAATCTAACTAGAATTTAATCTTGTCATTTAAAAATACTCCCAGATGCTGAACTTCAATCGAATATCACTATAATTATTTTGAAATTCATTCTCAAAAAAACAAAAATAAGTATTCAACTTTGACACTCTGTATCTCAAAAACGAATAATTTGCGGACATATGTTTATGGGAACTTTTCTACTTATTTTTATGTCAGGAATATCGTCCTAAATTTTCTACACGTACTTAAGAAACACCCTGTATAGGTAAAGATTGATAGAGAGAAAACGTTTTTTGAGGAAAACAGCGAAATTACGGAATAAAATGTATTGACTGGAACTCATGAACATGTCCAATCATCATCTTTTTACTGATAGTACAGACAGGTATATACCGAGCTTGGTATTTTTTCCAGCCCACTTTAAAAAGCTACTGTGTTAGCGAAACATGTGATTTCAAATAGCTTTCTGTGTAGTTTGAAGAACCATTATTTACTGTGGCGCTCTGGGACGGCTGATGAATTTTGTTGACTCATTCACTTTTCAGCTTTAGGAAAATTGAGTGATAGTTAATTTTTCAAAATGAACGAAAGATGAATTCTAATAATTTGACATTTCACATCGGTATTTACAAAATTGGTTTAAAAAAATAAGTAATCGAAAATGAGTAGTAATAGTGAGGATGATTTGACATTGACACCGCTAATTTCAATATAAAGATTGATGACAATCGAATTCTATATTTTCGATTATTTGGCAGGAAGTTTCTATAGCAGTTAATTTCATTGTATTATTATACGAGCTCGAGATAGTGAGGTTGAGGGTTCAAATCCCAAATAACCCACATTTTATTTCTTTTATGCAATCGATTAGTGTTCGATTTTTATTATAGTCTCATCATTGTGTCAAATTTACTCAAAAAATAATCGCATCAAATGCAATTCGTACTTCCAAGTACCTCACACTTCCTGCACAAACAAATCGGGTCAAAAAGCGGTCGGTTCATTCCAACTCACTCTTTGTAATTATGCAACAAGGTATAAGAATAAGTCTAAACTATCCTTTGTAATTGACATTATCAAAAAGTTCTTTTTTGTTTTCCCCTGTACACTGTTTGGAAACTTGAAATTTTGACATTTTATATCCGAGTATTCTGCAATGCACTAATTTTTATGAAGAATGAAATTTTCTGACAAATCGATAATAAAAACGTTTTTCATGTGGTGGAAATTTTTGAAACTCACTGTATATAATCAGGACCATATTTTGATAGGCAACCCATTTTAGACGTATTCGTCTATTTATGAAACTTCATAAGAAGTATGTTTCATCCGTTAAACAGAATCTCTCTTCGGCTACTGTACTATTAATTCTTTCTTCTTTTTGCTTCGGAAAATAGAAGGAATTTGTCTTTCGATAATCACCGAATCAATTATTGTATAATATATGGAAATAATCAAGTAAGTTATTACCAATATTATTCCAGAATTTTAGGCGTACATTTTTTAAATTCCCGGCTTCCCATGTATCACTAGAATGTCTGGTTGGCAATAATACTGAGGGGTGTGTATGGGAAATAACAAGATAAAAGCGGATAAGGTAAAGAAAATAAAGCTGAGCTTCAAAAAGTTTTATAATTTATTTTAATATCATAATACGCTGTAAACCACTACATTACAATTTTTGAGGGCAAAACTTTTTTGGGAATAATTTTCAGAATATTCAAGGATCAATATCACGAAATATTCCCATTTTTTTCATTGCCAATGTAACTTTGAAATCTATTTTTATTATTATCATTATTATAATTGAGCTCGGGTCTACTTAACTTAGTTCAAGAAACTATCTCTAACGTTGGTAGCGTTTGCAAATATACGAAATTTATTTTGCCTATACATCTACATGACAATATATTTCCTTGCTTGAGAACCAATCAGTGTATTTCAAATTTTGAAATTCAGCAGATAGAATCGGAACTACAGTGAAATTAAAGCTTGTCGCTATATTTCCACGGTGATAAACCTGCTTAGTTTTTGTTTTACTATCTGTCAAGTGAAAATAATGATTTAAATTGTAAACGTCAAATTTATGTGTTTTGACTAGTTATCTTTATTTATCAATATTAGCGATCGTTGCGGACAAATGTCCATTGGTATCATATGAGGCCGTGGAAAAGAGTATTGAATACGGCTAGAACTAAAGCATCAATTACCAGGTGACACGATTTTTCTTTATTCCAAATCGATATATTGTCGTCCTAAATATAATTCGTGGTATGATTAAAAACCTATAATTTTTTGGAATATTAATTCATTGGCAATCCCAATGCGGGCTCGTTGTATTTTTAGCTTTGGGATTGCAATTCATTAATATTCCAAAAAATTATTGGTAATAATCATACCACTTATCATATTACCCCTGAAAATATTGAAACAAACAGAAAAAAATTGGTACCTGAATACAATGAAAAAGTTCAGTGACTCAATGAATATATTCATCAATATTGGTCCAATGAACGCAATCGTTATGTCAATGTACCACTGTTTATCCATACTATGAATACGTATCTTAATAATATCAATGAATGCTTTTATTGATATCATGATCAAGTACATTAAATAGGTTCGTTATGGTAATGAATTCCATTCATCAAACGAATAAAGAGTGATCACCCAAGCAATGAATTGTATTCGTTCAACTGATGAAAATGTATTCATCAGATTAGTTATTATTGTCCATTCTTCGAATGAATGCTGTATGATTGATATAATGATTCAGATTAGTTCGACGATGGATATTTTTCATCAATCCAATGAACGGTGATTATTAAGTATCGGTTATTCCTTGATTCAATAATTGATATACATTAAATCTATGCTTCAGTTTATTCTCGTGATGCTTTCACACATTGAACTAATTATTTTGTTTATCATTTGGATAAGTGGTATTTATTCAATCATTGCATATCATTCGTAAATGCAATGAAGGCCTCCCACTGATATTGAGCATACAGTGAGTTTCCGAAAGATATGCAAAATAATTAACATATATTCATCAGAACATCGCAATCCTGATTGGAAGGCGTATCTCCAAGTTAACTTTTATTTCGGCTGGCTCCTTTCGGAGCTCTTCGGATATCTCTGTAGTCTGTGCTACCTGAGAAGATGCTTCAACGATCGCTTCTGTCTGCTTAAGTTAACCGGCTCTGTGCAAAAAACGAAGTCATGCGGAGTGGTCCCTCTAGTGGAGGCGCTGTGTACTACCACCTAAAGCTAACTTGCCAGCAACGGAGATTTCTATGCGAGAATTCGGCTGAACAGATGCCGGCAAAATTTATGAGTATATTTGAACACGAGATGGCTTGGTTCGACATAAGGATTATTATTATATTCATGAACATATTAATTACGGAGTTATAGAATGGGAGGAAAATGTTGCTTCTATCTGCCTAACAAAACTGGGACTTAGTAACTTCGTTACACCTTTTATGATCTTTCCATAGCCCCAATAAAACCTGTGTGTAGATCTGAAAATAGATTATCATTGATTTCGATAAACTTGGATTCATTGTAACAATAAAATCATCTCTGGAACCATAAATTACGTTCATTGATATGATGGACAATTTCAAATGGATTCAGTGTACCCCTTTCATTACCTCAATGAACTTTTCCATAGCAGCAACGAATCCTGTTCATAAATGTAAAAAAAAATCATCTTTGATCTCAATGAACTTGAATCATTGTCACGATGAAAAATGTATTGTGCCAATGAACGGAAAGGTAATAAACGGTATTAATTGATATAATGTACCATATTTTATTCATAAAATAGTATACATTGTTTCAATGTACTTCTTTCTTCATTTCAATGACCTTTTCCATAGCCGCAATGAAACATGTTCGTAGGTCTGAAAATAGATCATCATTGATCTCGATAAACTTGACAATAAAAACATACATATTTCAGTGAATGGTCATTCATTGACTCGACGAAAAATGTATTGTGCCAATAAACGAAGAGGTATTCATCAATAAAATGTACCATATTTTTTTTAAATATATACATCAGTGCTCTGGGACCATGAATTATGTTCATTGATGCGATAAACAATTTCAAATTGTTTCAGTGTACCACATTCCTCACCTCAATGAACCTTTCCATAGCAGCAACGAAACCTGTTCATAAATATAAAAAACCATCAACTTTGATCTCAATGAACTTGAATTCATTGTATCAATAAATACCTTCGTAAATCAGTGAATGTTTAATCATTATCACGATGAAAAGTTAATTGTTAAAGGTAATAATAATATTCATTGATATTGTATACCACATTTTTTTAATGAAATAATATACATTGTTCCAATGTACTTTTTTCTTCATTTCAATAATCTTTTCAAAGCCGTAACGAAATATGTTCATAGGTCTGAAATTAGATCATCATTGATCTCAGTGTGCCCTTTTCTTCACCTTAATAAACTTTTCCGCAGGAGCAACGAAAACTGTTCATAAATGTAAGAAACGATCATCTTTGATCTCAATAAACTTGAATTCGTTGTATCAATAAATACCTACAAAAGTCAGTGAATATTTATTCATTGCTATGATGAAAAATGTATTTTGCCAATGAACGGAAAGGTAAAAAACGGGATTTATTGATATAACGTACCACATTTTTTTCAGTGAAACACGGCACGTTTCAATAAATGTTGATGAATGCCAAACACAGCGACTTGCCTTACTTATGTCTCAAATGTTCCATTCGAATTTAATAATAAGATTATCCGATTCATTCTTTTGAATACCAAATTAAATTTGTTACCTTTTTTTATAAAGTACCTATATTCTTCACCTAAAATTGTTCTGAGACAAGGGCTCTTGCGCTTTGCGAATATTGAATCGCTTGAAAGTACAGCATTAATATTATGGTGTGAATGTAAAACCCTATTACATCCTGAAATGGATCATTACTATTTTATTTTATTTATTGTTATTTTATCTTATATTTTACAATTTAGAAAAAAAAAATAACTTTTATTTAGTAGGACTATTTAATAATCTATAACAATCATAATACACTTCGGACTCATTTGTATAGCTTCCATTTCAATTTCCCATTTTGTATGCCCTGGTCCATTTTCTTTATCAAAACATTATGAAGTGCTGAAACCAAAAAACAGAAAACATTTATCCAAGTGTATGCATTCAATTTTCCTGCACTTAACTACATTATCTCTTCATGTTCATGGTTAGCAAAAACGTAAATATTTTAGAAAATCCCAGAAAAATCAATGATACAATAAAGACGTGTATTTGGCATTCCCAATAGGATATCTATTTTCCGTGATTAGCAAAAAGTGAAATAACATTTCAGAAAACAGGAGAGTCTCTTCGGTTCATGATTCATGATTCATTTACACATTTATAAAATATGGTTTAAATACCATTAATCCAGTAGTACGATTGGGTTTTGAGAGAAGAATCGATTGTAGAACCTCCAAACTTGCTATGCTAGTACTAGGAACCATGATAAACACGAAAAAAAATTGTTTACCAAAATAACAGGGGTGGAACATATATATTTTTTTTTTCGTTTAAAAGTATATAAATAGATTTTTGCTGTAATCTTGGAAAGAATACGATTTATCGGAAAAAAACAAGGTGAAAAACAATTCAATTTTCCACAAAAATTATAATTAGTAATTTCTTATGAAATGCGCTCGTTTTCTCAGAAAACGTGATTGAACGCCGACATCAAATTTCAGGTTCACGTTTAGCCGCCGCTGAAAGTTCTGGCAGAGCCGATTAAGTCTGCTAAAAATGATCGGAGAAGAAAAAGGAAAATTCGTTTCTGAAGACTCCTACTTTCTCATGCAAATATAATATGCGAGATTTTGGATACCTAAAATGTGTTTTGTCGCACTTCAGATGTTTGCGAATGATCAGAAAATCATGAATAGTTTAGTAAATATGGAATTATTGTACTAAAGCAGCAACCTATGCCCTCTTTGGACTATATACGCAACAATTTTAGAGCAGTGAGACAGGTCCCACTTATACCTGCCAAAAAAACTCTGTTTTACGCCTGCCTCATTTTCAACTCACCCATAAAACCAACATTATCTTCATACATGTTGAAAATAATCACTTATTCATATCCTGCATATATATTTAATAACACTATTCTGAAGTGCAAACCTCAAGCTTGAAATCACATAATTCATTTTTTATGTAGGATGTGTATGAGCGATTATTTTCAACATTTACTGAAAAAATTGCGGGGATTAGGTGAGAGTTGAAAACTGAGGCAGGAGTAAAACCCAGTTTTTTTTGGCATGTGAGACTTGTTTCACTAGTCTAAAATCGTTGCATATGGTCCAAAGAGGGTACTGATTCCTGCTTCACTATAATCATTTCATATCAACTAAAATATCCATAACTTTCGGATCCTCCGTGAATATCGTAGAAGGGTTATGTGAAGTGGGACAAAACACATTTTGGGTACTCAGATATTCACATGTTATATTTGCATGAGGAAGTAGAAGTCTTCAGGAACGATATACACTTTTTCTTTTCCTTCGACTATAATTTTTAGCAAAGTTATGACAAATCGGCCCTGCCGTAAATGCCAGTGGCGGTTTACGCGAACCTGAAATTTGATATCGGAATTCAATCAGGTTTTCTGAGAAAACGAGCGCATTTTGTGAGGAATTACTAGGTATATTTCTTGTGGAGAATTGAATTATCTTTCGTCTTGTTGAAATTGTTTATTGATAAATCTTATATTTTCCGAAACAACAGAAAAAAAAATTATAATTTTTTGAAATAATTTTTTTTTTGGGTCACCCCGGATTTTTTTGGTGAACAATTCTTTTTCTAATAATAGATGATGTCAAGAAGTCATGTGCCGAGTTTCAAAGTGCTACGATTCATTTTTCACTTGTGGCTTACATTTGTCTGTGGTTACTGTACTAAATTAGGTTTTCAAAAATGTTCTCACCAAATTTCTCGAATGCAGCGGAACCACCAATAAAATTGTATGTAACATTCATTTATGATTAATATGTTTTGATGATTTTTAATGATTGAAAAGTGATTTTTCATACGCTATACGCTTATTGTCTTTTCATCTGGGGTATAGACAGAAATCTACGCGAGCAACAAGGAACACAATAATATTCATACTCAAAATTGTTATCTCTTTTCACCCTTTGATTTGAAGAAATGATACAGTAATGAGAGAGGCTGATGATAATACCAACATAAATAAGAGACATGCACTACTGTGCGCCTATCCTGTTACCCCACCCGACGGATTGACAGCTCTTGTCGATATCTCTTCCCCGAGCGAGTAGAGAAGAAATTGTAATACTCTCTCAACATATAGCAAGCTATCCTTTACGCTCTCATGAAACCACCATACCCAAGATGAAAACTTTCCAATACTGTAGAGTTAGTGTTCCATTTTGTACATTAGCCGCACAACAACTGGCACATTCAATGTGAACTCACCTCAGGATCTCCCTCATAAATGCATTTAGTCATTTCCCAGACAATGACGTGTGGTATTTTTACACCTGTAAGTAACAAAATAATCGATAACAAAATAATGATAAAGCAAGAAAGCAAAAAAGTATACGACATTTGACGACATTCAAATATACAGGGTGTAATCTAACCTCTTGCACTCCCGTGAAGGACGGGTGTGTAGTTTAATGAACTAAAATAATAAACTAAATGAAAACAAACGTCTGGGGATCAAACTAAGTTTATGGTTCAGATATTCCGTTTTGTTGGGGAATGTACCTACCAACCAATAATGAACTTAGGGAATGAACTAACTGAAAATAAAAAAGAGTAAAGAGGAATGAACTAAGTTGATTACAAAAATATACAAGGGGTAAACTCATTGAGTAAACGAAGCTAACAATAATAATAATGAGTTATGAATTTGAATATATAGAGAAATACCAAAAAAACCGCAGAGACATAAACTAGGGTGAATGCACCGGTTGTAGCCATTGCACCTATAGTAGCCAGCAGCGAAAATATTGTCAAATATTTCTGTTCAGTTATGAAGAATCCTGCAATATTCAAATTCTTCAACTTTTTTCATGGACTGCAGAGGCGTGATCATATGTTTTCCGTCTTTCGTTCACTGTGCATCTTGAAACTCGTGAATTTCATTTTAAAATGGTTAGGGCCGCCGTACATTATGCTATTTCCTGGCAAGTTCAATGCAACGCAATGTCGATTCACTCAAATCGCATGCGTCTATCATATTTTAGAGCAAGTTTCATGCTAGTAGATGATTTTCCCAAAGTAATAGGATTGTTTACAAACATGAAACTTGCTGAAAAATATGATAGACGCATACGCTTTGATCGATTCGAAATTGCGTTGCATTGAACTTGCCATCAGGAAATAGCATAATATACGGCGGCCTTCAAGGAACACGAGGTAAGTATGGTTTTTGTTTTGGCGCTTGTTGAACAAAATTAGGTTCGAATCGAATTTAATATTATTTTAATGTATATTAAAATGTGATTTAGATTTCTTGAACATACTTTTTTTACCTGTTTATATAAAAAATTGCTGTGGCCATAAATGATAACTGAATTTGCATCATAAGCCAATTGTAGCCAGTGGGTGGCCACAAGTGGATCATAAAAACCAGTTGTGGCCACATAATAGACGGAGATAAGGAATATAATACTGATAGATTGAGTCAGGGATACAGAACACAGCTATATATACTAATACCAAGTTTTTTTTTCCAGAAAACATGACTTCCCGAAGTTTATTCCAATATTCTAAGACTGCTATGCAAGATGCTTTGAGAGCCATTAGAGAAGATAAGATGCCGGTGCTAGTGCCTGCAAAAAATTTAATGTGCCCAGGACCTCTGTTCGAAATAGATTGAATGATAATACTCATGATAACTGTCGTCGGGTTGGTCCCGAATGTATTTTGGGACCAGAGACAGGGAAAAAATTGGTAAGCTGGATACTTGATTGTGCCTCAAAGAGTTTTTCCAATAATAGGAGGCACTACTATATTTCGTTAAAAAAATCGTAGATGAGTGCAATGGAAATGGCTTGATTAGTCCGGTGGCACACAAGTTATTCTTATGTATTTTGACCCGCTGAATCCGGATTTCAAGGGGGTGATAAGCCGTGAAAGCACTCGGAAAATTTTTATGGACGATTTTCCGAGGGAAATCGAAAAATACATTTTTTTCGAAAACAAATGATGTCATAATATTCTGCATGAAATTCTCTACGAAAAAGGTATATATCTACAAGTTTTTTTTGAAAATGCACCGTTTTCCAGTAAAACGTGCTCGAAATTCGAAAAAATGCGATTTTCTCAATTTTCAGTGCTCTCTCATTAAGTCACATAATGATATTTTCATGATCACCTTTTCCCAAATTATTCATATATGTATATCTCGACTATGAATAATAGAAGAGACATTCTTGTAAGAGTAATTCTTGTGGATTTTCCGGCACTGAATTTCCCAATACTTTTATCTTGCATGGAAGCGGCATTTTTTTATTCGCGAAGCTCACGTAGTGGACAAATTTTCTATATATAGTGTCAATAAAAACGGGTTCAGCACATATTTTTTCATGATCACAAAGCATTTCAGAAGCGGAAAAACGAAAAATTCTGCTTGAAAGTAAAAGAATTTTCCGAGGAAAAAGGAAATTTTGGAAAAAAATAAATTTTTTCCAAAAACAAATAATGATTTAATATACTCCATGAAATTCTCTAACAAAATAGGTATCTACAAATTTTTCTTTAAAATGCACCGTTTAAGAGTAAAATGTGCTCGAAATTCGAAAAAATGCGATTTTTTCAATTTTCTGTGCTCTCTCATTCAGTCACATAATGATATTTTCACACGAATCCACACGAATGATTTTTTAAAGAATGTCTCTTTTGTCATTCATAGTCTAGACATATATGAATAATTTGGGACAAGGTGATCATATATTCCAGTTTGAAATCAATCCTCACCAGCTTTTTTCGTCTCCTCCATACAATTCACGAACATTTGCGTTCCATTAGTCATAATCTCTTTGGGAATATTACGATCTAACGCCACTGTATCGAAGTTGATATTGTCATCATAGTATATCTAAAAACAAATGAACTCCAACAAACCTGAATTCTTCTTTCAATATGGTACTAGTCTATATTGTGAATATCCTAATCTGCATGATTTGAATTTTGTTTTTTTAACTACCTACTTCATTATGCTAATGAATTTTGCAAAGTCAGGAAAATCTACTTCGATTATAAAATGGACTTATGCTGACCACTACATCTGGAAAGTTTTTTTTTTATCGTCTTGTGGTAATTAATATATTCGTTATCTGCTGTTACTGTTGAATTGTTTCAAGTGTTATTGATTATACTCGTATGTGAAACAATAATAAAAGAAAGTGAAGACTATTTTTCGGAAGTTTATTAAAAGTTTTAAATAATGTTTTTCCCATCTGATTTGCATATGGATTTTTTTGAATATCCAACAAAACAAGCAATATAAAACTACATATTTCACCTCTCAACCAAATTGCCGTTATAGTTAATTATGATACAAGTGTTAAAAGTGGAATTTTATTTTGTTAGTACAGTTACTGCTAGTGAGAAAAAAAACAAAAATAGTAATTTATGTATCAAGTGAGAAAAGTAATACTTTTTTTACGAGTAGGAAATGTTAACGCACGATGCCGTAGGCGGAGTGCGGCATTCCTACGAGTAAAAAAAAAACTTTTCTCGCGAGTTTCATGCAGTATTTTTTCTACAACTATAAAAAAAAAACCAATTCATATTTTTTTGCAAATATGAAAGTAATTTGGCATATTTTTATTAATTCATTAATCGAACAAAGTTCGAATAGTATGCCGGTGAGTTGAGTTTCAAACAAATGAAACGAATAATTTCGCCAGAGTCCAAATCCCTTTCTCTTCACACTATCCCGCAAAATGGAAAATATGAAGCGATTATTAAAATAACATATTCATCGAGGTCAATATTATTATTATTAATGTTGACTTGACTTTCGAATAACTAGACCATCGAAGTACCTTTTCAGTTTCTTAGATTTGTATTCAAAATAAATAAACAATCCTCGTGAATCAACGAATACCTTTTTCATCACTTTTCATTTCTACTTAAATTAAATTCATAAAGTTATCAAGAATTCGTTATCTGGATAGATGCCCAATTTTACAAATTTCATTAACTATTGTTGTCAACTAGTTTCTGACGGCCAAACAGCCATAGCTAGCTACCTAGTGTAGATAAGGTCCGATAGTTCCTTAGAGGTATATGCTATTATTTTGAATATATTCGCCGCGATAGTTTGGAATTTTGATAATACTTATTTAATAGTAAGAATGCTAAGAATATTATTGGTGAAACATTTGTATATCAGATATTTATAGGTTATTAGTTGCCAAAGAAAATGAGAACTGGCTTTATGACAGGATTTCGTTATTATTCGGATCTGTCACTGTTGTTGCATGAAACTGTAGGTTGCCTAGCAACAGCCGTTAAAAAAAGTGCACTTTTTTTACGCTTTTCCGTTTAATAATGAAATCGTATGTTGATAGTGAAATATTGTAATACTTCACGCACACGAACCACACAAAAAAGTGGACTTTTTTTGACAGTTGTAGAAAAAAGTATTATGTGGAAACGTCAGTTTTTAGTTCATATACCATTGAATTAAAAACGTCATTTTGAATGACAGTTGTGCAAAAAATTATTTCACACATTTCTTAACGCACTGTCAATTTGTAAATTTTCTATTTTGACCATCAAAATGTATAAAATTAAGGAAACTCTGACAACTAACTATCAGATATGCCGATTCTCTAACAAAATTAAAACAAGAAAGTACCTATTTTATACTTACAACATTCGAAACTATGTAGGTACACAGTACGTAGCGCTGCAAAAATAATAATAAATCAATGATAAAAATGTCAATGTGATTTTTTTTTTAAATAATTTCACAACCAAGATACAAATATTGCCGGGAGTTTGTGCAGTTAGAATGGTTACAAGTCAGACACCATACAGGGTAGGTCAAAAAAAAATTTTACTAGAGTGAAATACACCCATTTCAGAAAATTCATCAAACTGTTAATGAGAAAAGTTTTAAACAATTAGAAGTTATTAATGCGTTTATATCAAAACATGGCTTTCTACGAATTTTTTTATCACTTTTTAACTTCAAAAATTTCGAAAAATGTCTTTGTTTATATTCGAAAATTATTGGGTTTTAGTCGGAAAGTAGGTGTATTACTTGAGAATTATTAGGTATTAGTCGAAAATTAATGAATATTATTAGTATTCATAAAAAAATTCCCAAAAATGTCCTTATTTATATTCACCCGAGTGGGAAATCGCTGGGTAATTTTGGTGTACATGCCTTGGGTATTAGTGGTATGCGTCGGGTATTAGTGGGGAATTGTTGTATTACTTGAAAATTATTGGGTATTAGAAATTAGCAGTATTATTCGAAAATTATTGGGTATTAGTCGGAAAGTAGGTGTATTACTTGAGAATTATTAGGTATTAGTCGAAAATTAATGAGTATATTAGTCAGGAATTCGAGGCATTACTATAACTATGTCGGTGAAAGGACCAAAAAATGGTCTTCAACCCATGGGAATAGCGAATTTGAGGAATTAGTCGGAAATTAGAGAACAGCGGTGGTAATCATAATTGTTCAATAAAAAAAAAACTTGACACAAAACCCTAAGTTTCGGACAAGGTTCAATATTTCCATTACTTTTAATAATTGGGTATTACAGGAATTACTTTGGCATTAGTTCGGGGTATTATTCGAGAATTCCTTGGGTATTAGAAGTATTAGTTAGGATTTTGGGAATTAGTGTACACAATTTCCTCAGGGGTTTTCCCTCGTATTCACCCTAAACACCTTCATAAATCAATCACAATAATATCCATTGCTCATAACTTTCACATGATGATTTTTTTTTTTCATTGTTTTGTTTCAATGTGTTCAAAGACACTGTCTGTTTGAAATAAATTGAACTTCTGCTTGCAGTAGTTGAATAGTTAATTCTTATGTCTGCTTCACGCAACATCAGCACTTGACACAAAACCCTAAGTTTCGGACAAGGTTCAATATTTCCATTACTTTTAATAATTGGGTATTACAGGAATTACTTTGGCATTAGTTCGGGGTATTATTCGAGAATTCCTTGGGTATTAGAAGTATTAGTTAGGATTTTGGGAATTAGTGTACACAATTTCCTCAGGGGTTTTCCCTCGTATTCACCCTAAACACCTTCATAAATCAATCACAATAATATCCATTGCTCATAACTTTCACATGATGATTTTTTTTTTTCATTGTTTTGTTTCAACGTGTTCAAAGACACTGTCTGTTTGAAATAAATTGAACTTCTGCTTGCAGTAGTTGAATAGTTAATTCTTATGTCTGCTTCACGCAACATCAGCACTTTTTAATCAAGGAAAACTGAAACGTCTTAATGCTCTCCGAAAAAAACTTAGATTTAATTGAGGTTGCCCACGTATTCAAAAATCCAAAAGCAGATCCAGAAATCATTGCTAAAGCTGGAAATCCAAATCATTAGAGCCGTTTCCGAGATCCAAAAATTCTCATAATTATTATTATTATTATAAGTAAAATCACGTTTTTTTTTTTCAGAAAAGGCGGCTATATAGATCACTGTTATTTTGAAAAAAAGTTATTTTTCTTTATTATAAACTTCGGCGAGCAAAATGTATTTGTATTTGTCCATATACTGAAGTACTTTGTCCGTGAAGCATATGCGTCATATCCTCTTAAGAGTGGGATTTTCTCAAATTTTATCAGTTTCATTTTCAAACTAGAGAGTTTGGAAGGGTGTATTTTTTATCATTTTGTAGATATGCAAATTCAGAATTTATTTTTAGAAAGTATTAGTGAGAAATGGTAAAACAAACAGTATAACAGGGAACAAATTATAAACATATAAAAACTATAACATTCATTCGAACAAAATTGAATAATAAAAAAAGTTCGGGGAATTCACCACCATATATATAGATTAGGAAAATGTTTCTCGAATGATGATTCATACATTCTTATTTGGACTGTGTGGAATTTTTAACAAAGTTATTATTCAATACGTGTTTGATAAGACAAAATATTACCTGAATCCTTTCATTATCAGGAAATGTTCCATTTCTCATATCGTCAATTTCTTTTTGGGTTATACCAACTATGAGATCGCATTGGTCATGTATTATTCTAGCTATTCGTTGCAGATTTTCGCTAAATTCCTGAACAAGAAAATACATCAATCGTTTATCAACTGTAAATGAAATTTAGAAGCCATTCACAATTTCTCAGATTAAACATGTACGATTATAATTTGGACAAAAAAATCTGTTGTAGTAGCATATGCGACTGAAAGAGGAAAAGAAAATACATGTATTGAAGAAACTGAACAAAACATGAATTAAAGATCACAAAATGCCACAAAATTTTCAGTTGTCAACATTCAATACGAATCTTGCACATTTTCAATGATTTTGGTTCTTTTTACCAAAATATATAGCATTACATACATGAAGGTATTTTAGTACTCTATTCAATCTTACTTTTGGATCTAAAGCGGCATATGTAATAGATGATCCTAGCAACAGAAATGCCAATACTGTGATCAAACTCATTTCAAATGATGGATGGATATCTGAAACATAAACATAAACATAAATTACTTTCAAAATCGATGTTATACCTACAAAACGTATTTACAATTGCTGTGATGCAGCAGCACCTTTTTAATTGGTTGCCTCAATAATATTAGAAGAATAAGCAATATGAATGAAAGAGAAACCCAGTTTGATTCTGAGAGCTTCGATATACTTTGTATGATATTCAAACGTTAGTAATAGCCAGAATGAGAAGAATTAAACACGGTTGAGGAAATGGGAGTGACGTCAGAAAATAGCAATTTAAAGTCCAGAAAATACTGGTTTTTGGATGACAAAATTCTAGAACAAGCTTAGCGAGTCCTGGGAGTCTGCGAGCTAAAAAAAAAATATTTTCGGACGTGTTTTTCGGCAACCGAGACACACCCATATGTCAACCGAATGAAACATACTTTTTCTGAAGTTTCATAAATAGACGAATACACATATAATGGCTTGCCTATCAAAATGTGATCCAGAGTATATACAGTGAGTTTAAAAAAATTGCACTGTATGGAAAACTTTTTCATTATCGATTTGTCATAAAGATTGGTGCATTGCGGAATACTTGTATTCGAGTTATCAAAATTCTAAATTTCCAAACGGTGTACAGGAGGAAACAAAAAATTGAATTTGGATCAAGGTTCAATTCTGAACAATTTCTTTGAATGAACTTTTTGATAATTTCAAAAATAAGGGGTAGTTTACACCTGATCAAAATTCCTAGTTTTTTTCTCCCCTGTACACTATTTGGAAATTTGAAATTTTTACAACACATATGCAAGTATTCTACAATGCACCAATTTTTATGAAGAATTTTCTAACAAAGCGATAGATAATTAAAAGTTTTCCATATGGTGCAAATTTTTTAAACTCACTGTACATAGTCTGGAACGCATTTTTATAGGCAAGGCATTATGAGTGTACTTATTCGTCTATTCATGAAACTCCATATAAAGTATGTTTCTTCCGGTTAACAGGTGAAGGTCGACCTCTATTCCGTCTCTTCAATTTCGAACATTTTTGTTCATATTTGTATTAAATATTGAAATTCGAACATAAGGCTGAAAGTTTCAATAAACATATATATCCTAAACTCAGTATTAACCGAGCTACAGGGTGTTGAAAGTGATCCAAAAAAATATATTTTCCAGAATAACTCTATAACTTTTCTTAATGAAATTTGGTATTTCACTTGACAGCATTCAGTTTCATATTCCAAGGCAAATCATGTGTTTGTAACTCTGAACAGAGGCGTACGGCAGGTGGGTACCCCTATTCGCCCCTCCCCAACTTTCACGCCACTGGATTAATATCGATTTCGTATTATTTTTCTTAATCCCCAATATTTTCTATACAAAAAAGGTATACGTTCCGTTTCGCAAATATCAACGGTTTTCGAGATATTTGAAGTTGAATAAGTGGGTGCGTATGTGATACGGATACTCATTAGTGATTATTTTGTTAGTGGCTATGTAAGTTTTAAATATCGGGAAATTTTTGTGAACAAAATCTTTCGTAAATGCCAACAATTTCCGAAGTATTTAAATTTATACTCATTGCAAGGTATGAAATATGTTGGTTATAATGTTATAAATAGTTACCTTCACATTCCTTTAAAAAATGGTAAAGATTTTGATACGCACGCACTTATTCAACTTCAAATATCTCGAAAACGTTGATATGTATGAAACGAAACGTATTCATTTTATGTATAGGAAATATCGGGGATTAAGAAAAAGAATACGAAATCGATATTAATCCAGTGGCGTGAAAGTTGGGGAGGGGCGAGTAGGGGTACCCACCTGCCGTACGCCCCTGTTTAGAGTTACAAACACATGATTTGCCTTGAAATATGAAACTGAATGTTGTTAAGTGAAATATCAAATTTCATTAAGAAAAGTTAAGCCGTTATGGAGTTATTCTGGAAAAATTTTTTTTTTGTGTTCAACACCCTGTAACTCGGTTGATACTCATTTTGGGGTATATGTTTATTGGAACTTTCAGCCTTGAAATGAAGTGAGGATTCTACTCTCGGAGTTTGTCCCCTTTATTCTGGGACACCCTATATATATCCGAGAAAAAGGTATCCACTTTTTTCCCACTCACTTTTTTCCCGTGGGAAAAAAGTACTCAGTTTTTTCCCGGTTCTCGGGAAAAAAAAAGTAATTTAATGAAAAGTTATATTTTATTACCTGTTACCAGAGATGAAATAATCAAACTTTTTTCCCGTCACAGAAAAAAACAATCTTATTTTTATTTATATTAATATTATTTATATTAAATTTGGAGCCCTTCTCAAAGCGGGAAGTACCTACTTCCTGGACGGTTGCCGAAAAAAATAAGTAACTCAGAAGTGAAAAGTACTTAAATACGTGCGTTTCGTGATATTTCAATTTTCAAAATAAATATGAGGAAATGAAAAATTATATTTTTCGAAAAATTATTGGTCTGTATCCTCAGGGTCCACGGGACATTTGGATCTTAGTCTTAGTCTTAGTCTTAACGAATCCTCATCATTTCGATTTTTTTTTAATTATTGTGGACAGTAATTTCTTTTTCAGTTCATTGCCTACTATATCGTCTAGGAGAGTGAAATACTGAATACACATTTGACCGAAGTGCTATTATAGATCACTTTTTGCCGAGCTTTTCGCTAAGAATAAATCAAATTATTTTTTTGCGAAATTCGTCGAGAGCATTAGCCGACTACAAATAAATGTCTTCGTAAATTCGAAAAACTTACCACCACTTATCAATTTTGAATCAAATCGGACTATAATTTCAAATCTTGCCTGCCATTCTAAAGCCGCCATTGTGTTTTTTTCCTTAGAAAAATTCCATAGTCCATTGTCACCGAATTTATGTTAAATTAGCTTGCAAATGAAGTATCATAATTTGGAATACTGAACAGTTGTTTTTCCCGCAAGAGGGCGTCAAAATAGGAAGTTAGGTAGCGAAAATTGACATGGCTGAATTCCTCATGAAATTACCTTTTTGATGATGTGTCACACCCACTACTTTCCCTATTCAAATTGTTTGGGTGATAGTGACCAAGGGGAGAGACAAGAGGTATGACAGTTGAGGTTATGATAGGAAGATGTCCCCCTTGGATTAAAAATCGACGTGTTTTTGCATTTTTTTCAGAACACATGCGTTTTGAAGATATTCGATCTGTTTCGTTTTCGGTGCCCCACCCTGTATATAAAAAGCAGACTTTGAACAATTTGTGTAAAACATCAAAAGTTATTTTGAGTATATAGTGAATGTTAGGTGCATTAATTGTGGGGTCAGTTTATATACCTACATGGAACTAACTACAATACCAACGTTTCCCAGGCAAGCAGAACAATATCATGGATAATGACAATGATGTGGTACTGAGTGTACTCCACCATGAATAGTAGAGGCAGCAAAAATATTCTTCCTAAAAGCCTACCAACAAAATCAAGAACCAGATATGAAGGTGCGCATATGAAAAATTTCTCAACTTTTTATTTCTATAATAATCAATAATTGTAATAACCTACCTATTCTAAGTTTTAGCCTAATACCTATATGAGTAGAAAAAAGTTCTTGTTCCTAAGAATAGTAATTGTTACTTCTTGAAATAAATTGTATCTGGTACTGTGATTGCCGTAATCGGCTTACGCTTCGTGCTACAATATTTCCCACCAGTGTGAATAATCTCACTTTCCGCACTAGTAATGTAATATACTATTCATGTCTGCCTATGATAGATTTATTCATACCGCCTCCGTCACCATATATCTAGTACTAGCTCGTGAAACCTAAAATGAACGCGAAGAGTGTAAACGCTATGAACATGGCCCTCGAAGGACATATAGACTGGGGATCCAATAACTGGTCCGAATCCAGTGCCAATAATTCCAAAGTTTTTCGTCTTCATTTCAGCTTCTTATGTTTCTTAAGGCATCCCACTAAACACGAAACATTACCTAACATTGCACCTAGATAGTTTTCAGCTTGCCTGTACAAGGTTGTCTGTGGAAAATTATTTTCAACTTTTAGCAATATTACAAACGATACATTATTTTATATAAGTTACTGCAACATTGAAATATCAATGATTGAAAATGGTAATATTGATTGAATGTTTGTCGAGAAACGTTAGCCAAATTTATTTCAACTAATGTGTCCACAATATTACATAAACTATCAAATGTAATGTTTGTTAAATAATGTTGCTGTAACTTCATGAACGCAATCTTTCTGCTATATTTCACTCGAAACATTAGGAAGTAGTTTCAAGAGTAATATGAAGGAATACATGTAACTGAAATGTTACAAAGTCAAAGGCAAAATTCACTTAACCGTACTCGGTAGTAAATGCTGGATAGAGGTTCAAAGATCTTTGTCGTTCTGTCGGTTCTGTGGCACTAGTAATCTGTGATTCTCTGGACATGGCGGTTCGTTATTCTCAATTCTCATAATCTTAATAATCTCATTTCTCGTCTTTGGTCGATGGATTGGATTGTTTCATTGTGTCCATAGTGCTCAAATTTGTTTGTTATTGATTTTGTCTAATTATTTTTATCTTCCACCTGCAAAACATGATAGTAACACCGAGGTAAGCTACAACATGTTCATGTATGTATTTTTTGCAAAATGGAGATGATTTTTTTTAGATGTGGTAAAGCAGAAGTTTCCCAATTTTTTGTTGGAAAAATTCAAGGAATGTGTTGTGGCGTGGTTTCAGTTCCCAGAGGTGCATTACGAAAAGGAAGCGAATGAAAGCCGAGAAAAGGATTGAAGGATATAGGTTCTAAAATAGTTGCACCAGTACGGGGGGTACTCATTTATAATCCCAATTCCACTAATGAGTACCCCATCTCCTTCCCAGAAACAAATTTATCGAACCTCTTGAATATTTGTGACTTATATGAAGCCTTTGAACCCTACTACCAGAACATGGGATTATCCTTTCAGCATGAACCACTAGATGAAAACACAACCGAAAATCTCTCAGTTAGCGTTGTTTACATACCCAACATTCAGAAAAATCAGATACTTCGACACAATATCGATGGCTATGAAGACACATAACGTATGTCCGAAAAAGTAGTTTTGAGTAATATCAATTTATGTATCAATTTATGTTTTTGCTAGTGGAAAAGTCTTGATTGTCATATAAAAAACTTTAGAGAAACTTCAAGTAAATGTATAATATCAATTCAATATCAATATCCCCTTGATTGAAACAATAGTCAATTTTTTTTTGTGTGTTGGCATCGACTGCTAATATGGTCATTAGCCACGTGTTCTGGATAGGCCTTGTTACTAACTCCTTACGCCACCTTAGGAGCAGCACTGTTAATTATTAACGCAACAGTGAATCGTGGAGGATTATCCCCAGCCAGCAACAAAATTCAATCTCTCAGATTTTGACATCTGAAACTGAAAAAACCTTGCTCTGACTGGGGATCGAACCCGCGACCTTTCGATCACGAGCCGCGGCACTAACCACTGCGCCAAGTCCCCGCCCTGATAGTCAAAATATCACATTTTCTACAATGGACATACACTATGTGTCCTCTTAGCCATCGATATAAGTCAAACACGTAGAAGTTGAATATTTCATTCAAAAATTCAACTCACCTCTTCTTGATCAACGTATACTTTTTGAGTATTCAAATTCTGTTTGCAGAACCTACTGATAATGAAGACATGAAACTACACACTTATATAGTCAGTTTTATCTCAACCAAATTCTAAAATAAATAAAATAAAATTTTATTGGCTCATGTTCAACAAGTTGTGGATATCACGCATGAGGAATCAATAATACGGGGTTGAATATATTTTGTTGAAGAATATGGACTACACCACAGATTAGGTTGCAGATGAAAAGAGGAACGAAGTTTGACATGAGAGTAAATTATTTTTTTGTCGACCACAACAAAAAATTACATTTTACGTACTAATTTCCGGACGAAAAATCGACTAGGTTTGAAGGCAAGTATTTTTGGTCCGCAAACACTTCGCGATTTAGCGATTTATTTATAACGCCCGAGGCGTAATGGAGGGCAATATGAATCATAACGCCCGCTAAATGTTTTTTTCTGTAGTTCAATAAATTAATTACTCAGAAAAGTTTTAATTATAACTACGTTTCAGGAACGGAATGAATGGGCTATCATTGTAGCAATTTTGTTCTTCGAGGAGATACTTTCTTTCATATAACTCTCCGCTACCGTACTACTCTTCCATTTTCCATGTAATTTTAGTGTTTCAAAGGAAGCACCACCTTGAACAATGAGCGTTGACGACGTTCGGCGTAGACAATGTCCGGTGTAACCAAATTAAAGTATTTTGCTGTGATAGAAGAAACAGTTCCTATAGTATTTTTACCTACAGGTAATAATAATAATAATAATAATAATAATAATGTGTCTTTATTTTCTCTATATAAATATTAAATTTACAATGGGTCACTTGGGGAGGCGATGTTCAACATAGCTGCTCTTCCACATAACCCCCCCAATTCAGCAGCAATTTTAAACACATCGAAGATCATTTACAAAAATATATAGTAAACGTATAATTAATAAATAATATTAACATGAATAGATCAAACCTAATTGAGGAGGTGAGCCTTGACATGTTTTCTGAATGAACTGTCAGAGGGCAATGACTTCAGATTAAAGGGAAGATGGTTAAATGTTTTAATGGCGTTGTAGGAAAATGATTTTTGGAATATTGCAGTTTTGTGTGTGGGTACAGTGTACAGATAGGACGTCCGAGTTGAGCGATCGTGAATATCCGAACCTTTCAGTAGCTTTGTAAATAAGTACCTAGGGATTCTACTTTTGTTAATTTTGTATATCAAGCAGGACAAGTGGAGTTTAAATCTCTCATTCAATTTTAGCCATTTGGATTGCACATAAGAGTTGCTGATGTGATCATATTTTCTTAAGTTGTAGCTAAATCTGATACACCAATTTTGTACTTTCTGAAGGCTCTCTTGATCGCGTTTGGTTAGAGCTGGCCAATACACAATATCGCAATAAGACAGAGAAGACAAAATCAAGGAGTTACATAAATTTAGTTTTAAAGTTGTATACAATATATCTTTGTGTAAATACATCATTTTGAGTTTCGCATATGATTTTCTCAGTAGCTCGCTCACATGTTTACCAAACGTTAGATCAGCATCAATTTGAACACCTAAGTTTTTGCATTGTTTCGATACCTTGAGAGTGGCATTGTTGAGGGTGATATTTAATTCTGGACTTTCGGAGATTTCAGAACCTCTAAACCCAAAAACGATCATTTCCGTTTTAGATTCATTGAGCATAAGATAGTGGGCTTTAGAGAGATTGGACAGGTAGTGGAGGTCAGACGAAATTTTTTCACAGGCAATATTCAATTGACAAGGATCGAAAGTAAGGTAGACTTGGGTATCATCAGCATATTGGTGCACTTTACAGAATTCTAGATATTTGGAGAAGTCGGCTGTATAGATACAGAACAGCAGTGGCCCCAGGATACTTCCCTGAGGCACACCTCGACTCAAAATCCTGCTTTTGGAGATATGCCCATTTATGTTGGTCTGCTGGCTTCGGTTGAATAAGTACTCACGAAAAAACGTCAGTGCAATATCATCTATACCAAAAAATTTCAGTTTCAGACACAGTAATTCATGATTAAGCGTATCAAAGGCCTTGCTGAAGTCTAATAATATTAAGATGGTACTTAGTTTCTGGTCAAACCCCCTAAAAATATCATCGGTAACATGAGCCAGAGCTGTAGTTGTACTATGACCTGCACGAAAGCCAGATTGTATTACAGGTAAGACGTTATTAACTTCCAGAAATTTTTTGAGTTGTATCGAAACAATTTTCTCCAAAATTTTGGATATAGTTGGTAGAATACTAATTGGCCTGTAGTGTAGCAATTCAGTTGGATTTTTAATTTTAGCAATAGGAATAATATACGATTTTTTCCAAACTTTCGGAAATTTACCCTGTGCTAGGCAACTATTTATGATATGAGTGAGTACATGGATCAAATCGGGTAGCACGAGCGAAAGCATTTTCAGATTTATACCATCCACTCCCTGAGCATTACTTTTGATGGAGCTTACAATACTTTCAACTTCTTCGACAGAAACAGGAGTGAGATTGAATTTGTTCCCATCGGTCAATTGTCGGTACCTATCAACGAGCCTGCTCATCTGTAACGGTTGATCTGTAGAGGGATCTGTAGAGGGATCTGTAGAGGGAAGCCACGGTGCGGGGCTTTTAGATATTCTAGCAATTTTAACAGGAGCATGGCGTTCAAACAACTCACCTAGGTTTGAATTCCAGCTATCAACCATTTCGTCTACATCGTAGAGAGAAAATATTTTAGCCCAGTCAAATGAATGCAAATCGAAGAGAAAGACGTCGTATTCAAATTTCGGAAAGTCTCGATATTTTTGTAGGATTTGTTGCTGCTTATCGTGCTCAAGAGTAAGCTGACACTCAACCAAAAAGTGATCAGATATATCCTCCATGTTGAAGGTGTTGTTTTGCTCTATAATAGTTTCATCCGAGGTTATAATGAGATCAATTAAGGTGCTACTTTTTTCGGTGACCCGGGTAGGTTGATTAATGATTTGGTGCAAATTATATAGTAGGGGGTTTATGCCAATCCTGGACCTCCCCCCACCACTGACCTTGAGAGTGACCTTGGAGAATAGCCTTCAGAGGTTCACTTGCCCAGTGAATGACCTTGAAAGTTGGTGATCTTGAGAGTTGGCGACCTTGACGATTTGTGACCTTGAGGGTTGGTGACCTTGAGGGTTGGTGACCTTGAGGGACGGTGACCTTGGTGGTTAGTGACCTTGGTGGTTAGTGACCTTGAGGGTTGGTGACCTTGAGAGTTTCGATGACCCTGGGGAATGGTAACCTTGACATGTAACTAAAGGAAGCCATGAATACAAATGTCCTTGAGGGCAAGTGAACTTATCCCCTCTCTTCCACCTCAACCACTAATATAAAAAGAAACACGAGTTTCAGACCTCATGTTCCTTCTGAATAGCCGATAATCGAGCAAAATGTATACTTGTAATTGTGGAAAAAGTTTTACTCGCAGTGATAATCTACATCGCCATCAAGTGCAATCCTGTACAGCGGTGACAGGTGAGCCACCTAGTAAACGGTCTAAATTGAGCCCCATATCGCAAAACGATATGCAGTTCTGTGATTGTTGTAATAAACCAGTTCCAATGGGTCAGATGGTTTCACATCGAAGAACACTCGAACACAGATCTAATTCTTGCATTCAATTGGGTGAAGACGTGCAAATTATCAAAAGTGCTTTCAAATGTAGAATAGTTAGCTATAGGATTGGGAGCGGTAGTAACTATATGGATTACAAAACATTTTTTGATGCATACAAACAGAAAATGATTTCATTATTGCAAGGTGTGTTGAAGATACATAGTGCGGTGAAAGTAAATATGGAACTATTCAGCTCACATATTCTGCAGACCCAGGAATTATCCGAGGTAAAGTGTTTCAATTCTCCGAACCAGATAGTTGACCAGTCCATGGATCTTAATGCTGTTTTGGATGCATTCATCGACACAATAACGGCACAAAGTACAGAATTCGAAGATCGTGACTCAGGTATATAAATTGCCCAAAAATCAATATTCATACCTTGAATGTAAAATCATTTCTATTGCAGGATGGAGCCTGAAGAAAATCATGTTCACAGAAATGAATGTGAACAAGTATAGCCCTCTTGGTGCGTGTTCCTATATAAAGCTGCCAGATTATATCGAGTCGAAAAAAGGTGTGGTGAATGTGCGAAATGAGGATAACTATTGTTTTGCATGGGCTGTGGTATCAGCACTTTACCCGGCGGATCGTAGGGTTTCCGAAGTGTCTTCTTATCCACCTTTTCAATCAGTGCTGAATGTATCAGGTATGGATTTTCCGATGAAATTAAGTGGAATTTCAAAATTTGAAGTTGCCAATGATTGCTCTATAAATGTATATGGGTTGGAAAAAAAATTTGAGGAATCTAAAATGAAATATGAAGTTGTAGGTCCACTACATTATTCACGACAACGACTTACCAGGCATGTTAATCTTTTACTTATCAGTGATGAAACGGGAAAAAATCATTATTGTTGGATTAAGGATTTGTCAAAATTAGTTTCTAGCCAAATTTCTGCCAATGGTCATAAAAAATATTTTTGTGATGGTTGTTTATTATATTTTGCTAACGGAAAATCATTGACCCAGCATCAATTAAATGACTGCAATCATGTGTGTACAACCACACCTTCTGAAAAATTGAAAATAGACAAGTTCGGTAAATACATTCCTGAAAATATATTGAAATTTGTGAATATCGAAAAGCAGATGAAAGTTCCGTTTGTCGTTTATGCAGATTTTGAGTCAATTCTGAAACCAATTGATTCTTGTCAACCGAATCCAGATTGCTCTTACACCAACCGAACTCACATTCATGAACCATACTCGTTTGCATACTACATAAAATGTTCTTTCAATGAAAAATTCGACAAATTTGTTTCGTATCGAGGGGTCGATACTGCAAAAGTATTCGTCTCAAATATTCAAAACGATTTAAAGAATATATATCATAAACATCTAAAAAATGTTGTTCCAATGGGTCAATTATCTGAGACAGAAGAAAAAGAATTTTCTGATGCAAAGACTTGTGGCATATGTGATAATATATTCGAAGATGGTGATGTCAAAGTGAGAGATCATTGTCACCTGACCGGAAAAAAGAGATTTGGTGCAGCTCATTCTAAATGTAATTTGAATTTCAAACTTCCAAATTTTATACCAATTATTTGTCATAATATGAGCGGATATGATTGCCACTTATTCATCAAGGAATTATTCGACAAGGGCGATCGAGTTGATGTCATTCCACAAACCAAAGAAAAATACATTTCATTCACCAAACATCTTTTCACACACAGCTATTTGGGTAAAGATGGAAAATTGAAGAATAATTTCATGAAATTAAGGTTCATTGATAGCTATAAATTTCTTTCGGAGTCACTTCAGAATCTCGGTGCAAATTTAGTAGAAGATCAATTCATAGACACTGAAAAGTTTTTTCCGGATGTCGAAAAGTTTCAGTTGATGAAACAGAAAGGTGTATTTCCATACAGTTTCGTAGATTGTATGGAAAAATTAGATATCACACATCTACCATCGAAAGAAGAATTTTATGATAACTTAAATGACGAACAAATTTCAGATGAATGCTATGATAGGGCACAACGGGTATGGAATTTATTTGAATGTCGAAGTTTGGGAGAATATTCAGATCTGTACTTGAAATCGGATGTTTTACTGTTAACTGATACATTCGAGAATTTTCGGAGAATTTGTTTGAACACTTATAAATTGGATCCTGCCCAATATTATACCGCCCCAGGTTTATCTTGGGACGCTATGTTGAGATACACAAAAGTTGAATTGGAGCTTTTGACTGATATTGACATGATACATTTTTTCAAGAAAGGTATACGTGGTGGAATAAGTCAATGTAGTGACCGAATGCATATCGCAAACAATGAATATCTACCTAACTACGATGCCAAAAAAGACGTATCTTACATATCGTATTTGGATGCAACAAATTTGTATGGTCATAGCATGTCTCAACCTTTGCCCATTGGTGGATTCACCTGGTTGACACCCAGTGAAATACAGGATTTGGATGTGATGAGTATTTCTGCTGATTCTCCTTTTGGTTATGTTTTTGAAGTGGACATTCATTATCCAGAAGAATTACATGATTCTCATTCGGATTTACCTTTCCTAGTCGAAAGTATAATTCCACCAGGTTCAAAATCCAATATTTGCAAGTTGATACCGAACTTATCAGATAAAAAAAACTATATCGTTCATTATAGAACTCTTAAACAAGCTATAGAAAACGGATTGATGGTTATGAAAACACATAGGGTTTTGAAATTTCGGCAATCATCATGGCTTAAGAAATATATCGATTTGAATACAAAAATGCGTAATAAAGCTTTGAATAAATTCGAAAAACAATTTTTCAAGTTAATGAACAATGCCGTGTATGGAAAAACTCTGGAAAATGTGGAAAATAGAAGGGAAATTAAACTGGTTACTCATTGGGAGAATATAAAAAGGTCATTGGGGGCTAATTGTCTGATTTCCAACCCAAATTTCAAAACATGTTCAATATTTACAGAAAATTTTGTCGCTATTCATATGGGAAAAGTAAGAGTGTGTTACGATAAACCACTTTATTTGGGATTTAGTATATTGGATTTATCAAAAACAGTAATGTACGATTTTTACTACAAATGCATAAAAAGTAATTTTGGAAATGACGCTTCACTACTGTACACAGATACAGATTCTTTTATATTGAAAATAGCAAATAAAAACTTTTACGAATTCATGATCGAAAATATAGAAAGATTCGATACCTCCAATTATAACATCGGAAACGATTTTGGCATTCCTGTTACAAAACCCATTCTGGGGAATATGAAAGATGAATTTCCCAATGACCCCATTATCAGTTTTTATGGTACTGGGGCCAAAGCTTACTTTGTTCAGTCCGTTAAAAATGAATTGAAGAAAGCCAAAGGCGTCAAAAAGTCAGTCATTATCAAACAATTGCACGAAAGTGAATATAAAAATATTGTTGAGAAGGGTGGTTCCATACTTAGAAAAATGAATAGTTTCAAAAGTGATACCCACGACATATTTACTGAAATGAAAAATAAAGTCGCTTTGTCACACCATGACGACAAGCGGTTCATTATACCCAATACCACAAAAACATTGCCGTGGGGCCACAACGATATTGAATTTTACCAAACGGACCCCGAACAAAATCTGTTATGGTGTTCAAACATTGTGGAATCTGCGATTCATAATAATTCACAACCTGTCAACAATTTGGATTTGCTGATTTCATTACTGGAAGCAGAATAAGTCGAAGTAAGGGAACGCAAATCCTTAATTATCATTCAACAAATTTTATATTATTCATCCGATAGCGTGAAAAGGGAATATTCATCTACAATTGGCTATGAAACTGTTTTCACGAATATTTGAACCAATAATTTGATACGTTTCATATCATATATTTGAATTCCTTTTTTTTGTGCCAACCTATATTTTGACATAGAAGGTACTGAAAAACGGTTCCACTTATATGTTGGAGAATAATCCAGAAATATCTCATATCGAAAGAAAAAAAAAACACAATTTTCGAAGCATGAATATTCGATATTGAAATTACATTTCCGAATTGTTTCTACTCATATATGTTAATTTCATAGTGTAGCATAAAAATATTCAAAATTTATTGTATAGCATCCACATATTGAATGAATAGATATTTTCAATTTTAACGTGTATGTATAGACTGAATAGACATAATAAATAACATTCTTTCGTCTCGTTGTAGTCAACGTTTTGAAAAAACTGTACCGATGTACATTCCTTAGGTCCTTATCGACCATACTGTGTTTGAGTGGTCTAGTCTTGAAGAATGCGAGTTTATGCCGCATTCCTTATTTTGTCTAGCAGCAGGTAGCGAGGCGTGGGTACCTGTACCGCATTCCTTTGCTTTGAACGATCAGGGTGTATGAAGGTGACCCAAAAGAATTTGGCCTTGTAGTGGTCTCTTTTCAATATCTCTACCTGTGCGCAGGCTCTGTACAATTTCGGAGTAGGGGATGTGCGAGGTTACTCAAACTAGAGGGTGGCATGATGCATCATTGTACCCTGTTCTTCCCACTGGTAAAGTTGTGAGTCGTGCTTTTATTGATATTGTGAAAGAGTGGTGTGATTGGATAACCGAAATGAAAGGTAATAAAAGTCCCAATTCTCAGGATAGTGGAAAGTCGGTTGTTAGTATGCTGGCAACGTTAGCATATCTTAGTACAATTAATATTGAAAAAAATAAAGACGCGGTTAACGAAAAGACTAGAGACGCGGTTGATGATAAAAATAAAGATTCGGTTGCTGGTTGTTCGACTCAAAAAATAAATATATTAAGTGATGTTAGGATACAGAAACCCGAACAAACAGCAACCGACCAATCGAAATATTTGGATTTTGAACAAATTCACAGCACAGACATACCGAGTTTCCGTTATTCCAGCTTATCGGTGGCAGATATGCAAGAATTCGGAGATGTAGAAATGGAAAAATATTTCGCGGACATCAAGGGCTTCACTCCACCTCTGTTACCATATGCCCCCTTATGTGAAGACATAAGCAACGATGAAGCGGGTCCTTCATCGTTGAATAAGTCTTCCAAAAGGAAAGAATTGACACCGGTAAACTCCCCCAAAAAACAAAGGATGTCTACCACAAAAAGTGACGAAGTTGAGTCCAACGAATTTCCGTTGCTGAGAGGACTACTCACAAGACCTCTGGCATCGAAACAATCCGTCGGTAGTCCGATTCCAACGGTAGTTCTATCTTCCGAAGATAGTTCACCGTCACCGGTAATTTTGGGAAGAGAGGTAGTGCAATCATCGGCCCCGGCTAACTCTCCCAAAAAACAGGAATCTGCCTCAAAAAATGACGGAGCCGGTTCCAACGAATTTTCGGTGTCCAGTGGGTCACCTGCAAGTCCCGTCTCAGCAAAGCAATCCGTTGGTTTCACTTCTCCGAATCGATCGGTAGATCATTCTGAAGTGTTTTCTGGTAGAAGTTCATCGGTATCACCAATTTTGGGAAGTGGTAGAAGTGATGGCAGTGTTTGGTCACAAAATGCGGAAGAACAACATAAGAAAATTGTAGATGTTTTTTCGGATTTTGTTAACAAAAAAGCCCGAGCATATCTAGAACATCGAGAAGCTGCTGCAAAGGTCTCTGACGCTCAGAAATCGTTGCTGGCGTACGATACGGAGCTCGAAGAAATAAAAAATCGAAAGGAGGAGTTGAAACGACAATTGGAAGAGCTCGACGGACGCCAGCAACGAATTATGGGTGACAGTAATCAGCTTAGGCAAAGTTTGCCAACGCTGAAGGCCAAAGCAATTAAGTCGCAGCTCTCGCTCAATCGAGAGAGCAGACGACTTAAATTGCTGCAGGAGAAGGTTAAAGTTTTTATGGAGAAATGAATATGTGCGTGTGTGTATAGGTGTGTTTGCGTGTGAA
The DNA here is from genome assembly GCA_958298965.1 of Chrysolina haemoptera. NCBI lineage: Eukaryota > Metazoa > Arthropoda > Insecta > Coleoptera > Chrysomelidae > Chrysolina > Chrysolina haemoptera. The sequence goes on along the minus strand of OY282590.1, from coordinate 9,579,136 downwards.
TATGATCCTTTTTTCCGATCCCAATTCCCTCGATTATTGTATTATATATATATATATATATATATATATATATAATATATATATATATATATAATATATATATATATATATATATATATATTATATATATATATATATATATATATATATATATATATATATAATTAAGATATTTGATACGAAATTATTTAATAATATTTGAATGTATATTTTTCATAGGATAGATTAAATTTTAAGTACATGTTAGTTGAGTGTGTTCGTATTTGTATTAGAGTGTAAATAAAGGTTTGTGTTTTTTTAAAGTAGAAGGGGGGTTTTTAATTATTGTTATTATTAAAATGAATATTATCATTTAATAATATTTGAATATGTATATTTAATAAGATAGATTAAGTTTAAGTACATGTTAGTATGTTAGTATGTTCGTATTTGTAATAAATCATAAATAAAAAAATAAAATGTTGTTTCGGAGGGGGGGAGGGGGGAGGGGGGGGGGGTTAGTTGTTGGGGGGGAAAGACCCTCGTTCCGAGCAATTCGAGAAAAAAAAAAACTGGATACGTGGGTGAACTCGGATGGCCTCACACTAGGGCAGGGGTGGGGTAGGGGCTAATTAGGGGGGGTGTGGGGGGGGGAGGGGAAATCAACTGCGCACAAGTCAGGTAACTGGTTTAGGTATGCGACCAAAACGGAACTTTTAGGAAAGTGACAGAGAAAAGTTATGCGCAGTGGGTGGCATTAACCATGCTACCTTACATGTCTATGATTCTCTGTCATATATGCACTGAAAATGTTCTCCAGACTAGAAAACTGGATGCGCATAGGTTTTTTATTGAATATATAGGTGCGCAGTTGGATTCACTACTTCCGTTATGTATTATATTACATGGCTGCTGATAAAAATATCACAATTTTCAAAGAAATATTCCCTCTCCAACCAACTAAAATACTCAAGAAAGATATGAAGTGTATATGAGAGCATTTTTAACAACAGGGGAGTGTTCGAAAAATGAATTTTCATTACTACGCATTTCTGTAAGCTCCCGTTTGCGCATTAAACCAAAATGGAGCTATTTCAAAATGTGGGGTAAAAATGTATGCGCAGTTGAAGGTTTTGGTTATATTTTGATACAATTCATATACATCACAACGAGTTTTGGTTAAATACCAACTATAGCTAGAAATAATGGATGCGCACTAGTTTTTCATTAAACATTTTGATGCACAGATGAGCATGCCACTTTCATTTTAATATATTACATACACTTTTTTATTAGAAAATATATATCTCACTATTTGAAAGTATTTTTTGAAGCTGAAATACACCCAGGAAAGCGAATATGTTTTATATGTGTGTCTGAAAATATGTTGCAATAGATATAAGAAATTTCAGAGTATTTAAAAAAATCTCACATGTTTAGTTAGTGACATCAGACATTTCCAAACACAGTTTCTTTGAAATGTACACGCTAGTAGTATTTATACCACTTGAATAATTTTTTTGAGCTATTATTCACTATAGAGCTATCGATCATCAAATGAATGAAACATATTTTCATTTAAAATATATATTTCAGTCTTTTTTTCCCTATTATTATGCTATACGTTATACAAATCTAATATAAACACCCCGACTCAAAGTCTAAAAGTCCAATCGCATGCCTCTTCCATTCGGATAACCTCTTCCCCGCCATCTTCTTCAGACAATTGCGCCGGACACCACCAATGGCTTTGATCTGGTAAATTTTCCCAGTCCAATTCAATTGTTGAACAATCGCTTATGTCATCCGGCGGTTCGTATTCCTGAACAGAAACACGAGCAACACTTCCACACCGATGCACATCACTGGAACTGTCTGCAGGGCCATATTCCAGTATTCGGAAATTTGCAGTCGCTCTGTAAAATTATATTTTTTTAAAACTTGTATTGCAAAACAGGCAAGTGTCAATTAGGCGCACTTGACAAACAGTCATTCCACAAGCCACACAGTCGTAATCGGGAATATTATTGAAGTCCGTTTTATAATGCAGATCTACATTGTTATAATGTCCACTATCGACTAATTCACTGTACAGCATGAAGCACTTGTGGCATAGAACCTTACGATCCTCGGTGGTTGTTACTACCATCCAGCATGAAATTATCGAACAATACATATTTCTACCGACATCCCTCACACTGTTTATATTTTTGAACACGCACCTATATTCACCATCTACATCAGGGCCATCTTCGTACATCCCTTCATCCTCGCTAGAACCATCATCATCGTTAGCGGCAACTGCAATAGCTCCTTCTGCCGCAACATCTGCTTCTTCAACAACTTCCACTGCTGCAACTTCTTCAGCTATATCGTCCACTGCTGCAACTTCTTCAGCTATGTCATCGTCCACTTCTGCATCTTCTTCGACATGATTTATATCGATAGCCACTAGGTCTCGTAACACACTCATTCTATCATTTTGTTGAGCTGCCATTTCAATACGAACTACTCTGATATTTCAATGAAACTGATGCAGAGGTGGTATTCGTCCTCTCCTTATATGGTTTTTCCAATACTGTGAGGGGATGAAGGTCATTTCAAATTCGAAGGTCACCCGTTGCTCGAAGGTCGTTTGAGATGCGAAGGTCGTTTGGTGTTCGAAGGTCACTACATATTCGAAGGTCACTACATATTCGAAGGTCACTCCATATTCGAAGGTCACTCCATATTCGAAGGTCACTCCATATTCGAAGGTCACTACATATTCGAAGGTCACTCCATATTCGAAGGTCATTCAGTGCTCGAATGTCATTTGAAAGTCACTCAACATGAAGGTCACTGGACTTCAAGGCCTTCGGAGGATACCTAGGTGGAGGGTATATCGGATTGTATATAATGAGGGTCGCTGAATGAGGTGGATCATTCTATGCGATTCTTTATAGCACACAAGTTTCATCATTTCTAGATATGTCGACATCAAGAGAGTGGGATTCTAAGCCAAAAATTGCAGTGTATCCATTAGTGATTGATAAAAATTTGTCATGTCATAACTGTGACATTGCATGGCCACCGAGTTTTATCAATACCTGCACTGGATTGTGTCAAGAGTGTGAAAGAATAAACCCTCCGAAGACTCCAAAAAAAGTGACAAAACGGTTCGGTTTATGGACGGAATGCCGAAAGTGTGGTGAAAGAATGGACACCACAAACTTTGGTATTATTAGAGAAGACTGTAGGGATTGCAGAGCAGAGGAGACCTTGGATTTCCAGCGATGTACGAATTGTGACAGCTACCAAACAGACTGTTGGAAAAACATGACATTATGTGAATGTGTCGGGTTTTTTTTCAAAGACAGAATAGACCATCTGCTCAAATGCTGGTGTTTGAACGAAGATCAGAGAGCCGAGCGGGAAGAGTTGAGGAAAACCCATGTGGTTCCAATAAGGAGATACATTTATGAAGTGATTGAACATCAATAAACACTTTGTATGACTAACGAAAAATAAAAAATTGCACCAAGTATTGTTCATTTTTTATTCATTTATAGTAATGAGAAAAACATTATATCAACGATTTCACTATAAATATATAACTCATAAAATTCACATATCGAATTAATATCAGTTTATGGCTACTTGATGAAAAAATACAGATATTCAATTATACGATCGAACTTTCATCAATCCATGAGTTTTTGTCGTTGGGAAACCCAAGCCATTTCACCATTACTTTCCCATGATTCCTCCTCAAAATTTTTTCCACCAAGTAAATGTAGGGCTGCTTCGTTTTACTCAACTCCATTTCATAAAAACAGCCCTTTATTGGTTTCTTATCCATGTCTTCAAGCTCATAGGTTACAGGCATTGTACTATTTACCTTAACAATTTTAAAAAGTTCAGTTGTGAAATTTGCTGTATAACCTTTATCGAATATGCTCTTGTACTTGCTTATTCGAACTACGTCTCCTATTTTGAATTTACTTCTTTTATATTTCGCATATATTTTGGCGTGTTTATACAAATTCAGTTTCGTGGATGATGTCACTTCAACGGGCTTCATTCCAATGCTGCTATGAATTTTATTGTTGTACTGATCCGTTATGTGCGGAAGAATTTTCAACCACTTGTGATGCCCTTGAACTGAAAACTCTTTATACAACCAACTTTTCAATGTCCTAATAACTCGTTCCGCAATTGCCGCTTTTTTAGTACTGAATGTCGAATAATGATTGATCAGATGTTTCGCCATCAACGAGGAAAATTTTGTATTATAAAATTCAGTGCCTTGGTCGGATTGCAAGTTCTTCGGTGTGTACTTTGCGTCTTTCAACACACTCTCCATTGCTGCGGTAACGGATTTTCCCGTTTTATTTTTCAGCGGTCTTGACCATACAAACTTTGAATAACAGTTTATTACGATGAGGATATATCTATAACCTTTATTTTCTTTTGCATACGGCTGCATCTCCATCAGATCCATCTGCCATAAATCTGAAAACCCTTTAATTATGGTCTTCCTTCGTGGAAAATTTCGTCGAGCTGGCTTATGCAGTTCCTCAACAACTTGCCTTTTAGCGGTACTCATTTCAACTCTCTATTACAGAAGTCGGTTCCCAGGAAGGCGGTAAAGCTAATTGCCCAGTCCTCCAGTGTTTAGGTGGAGCCTTGGTTGTTGACTGTTCTACTTTAACGATTCGCTTTTCTAAAGTATGGATTAACTGCTCCAGTTTGGAAATTTGCTCGATTGAGCTATCCGACTTCTTGCCGATGACAAATCTGAGTTCAGTAATTTTGGAATCAAAATATGCTCTCGCTTCACGAATTACTGATGATACTGATTCTTGCACAGCGGACAGGGTCAACTCCTTAGTCTCTTTTATGCGGTCATCAACATAGCCCTTAGTGGTAGCATCTTTCGTGTCGGAGGGTTCACCAATATTCCACAGACGTTTATTCTGAATATTATAATTTCCATCTGCTGTGAGGATGAATCCAACTCCTGATCTTCCAACAATCACCTTCACACCACCCCGTCTACGACCAAATTTGTCGATTGTGTTATTCATCGTTGGAATATCTTCAGAAGAATGAACATAATTCACATACTCAGGAAATAATATACATACACATTCAGTAGATTATACCCTCTTCGCGTAATTCTTCTATTATTGATAATATTTCATTATCATGCCCTGTATGTCCAGCCATTTTTGAACTCCAAAGGAGTCGAAGCCTGTCGATTAATTCATCCAAGCTATTCCAATAAATGTAACTTATGGGTTTGTTTCCACCATGGAGACTTCCCCATTACTGTCCGCTACCTTTGGTGATTCGGGGTCTGTGGTTACCATTGAGGATGATGGTGTATGCATTATCGATGTTTCTTCAGCATTAAATTTCACATCTTTGTCATCACTTTCCATAAAATTCAATTTTGGGAGCGGGGTACTACTCTCTATGGATTTGGTAAATTTTTTTGAGTGGCTCACCACCGGTAAAGGATTTATTTTGGACGTATTAGATGATATAGTTTTCAGTGGTTCGATTATTGGTTCATATATTTTTGAAAGCGCCACTTGGTCGCTTATGCGGTTATTTTTAATGTAATTAAATTTTTTTCGAACTGCCTCTGTTGCCTCAATTAATTTCCGTTTCAAATCTATTTCATCGCTTTTTTGTTCGTCCATAGTATTGACGTTTTGAATGCTAACGTATCACTGACCTGTTCAACTTCAGATTGAGCCAAATATCTAAAAAACATCAGAGATATATGAAATTGTCAAACCCTTTACGGTAACGACCTTCTTGTAGTTCTCTATCTTTGTCGATAACTAGAAATCCATATTTGCCATTCCAACATTTTGCACACATATCTTGAAACTGCTTAAACGTCATATCTGGCGATACATGATCAGAAAAAATGTGGTTGAGATTCATGTCATCCTGTTTGAATGTTACAATGAAATTTGAATTATCTCTGATCAATTGCTTCGGAACACGGGAATATGTTTGGGCTAGATAAAAACAGTCAACATTTTTATGGCGCCCCATACTAAAATATGCTCTAATAACATCTTGCTTTTCACACATAACATCATCAAAGATGAATACCGAATCAGGTTTAGCCTCTGATGGTTCTACTATTCCAGACGTGACATTTCCAAAAGTATAAAATCCCAATCCTTCAATCGGCTTCAACACTCCTCGTAAATACTCATATTTGGGTTGATATAGAGATTTTGAATAAACATACACATTCGCGAATCGCAATCCCAGTGGGTGAGTTAGTAAAGAAATCATCACATTTGTCTTCCCACAATTCGAAGGTCCAATAATGAGACCCCTAATTGATAATGGGAGGAGAGATCCATGGCGTCGTTCACTGTGCCTCCCCAGTCCATCATTTACTTTTTCGTCAAAATTATCGATTTTAAACTCTTGTTTCTGTTTCACAATGCGCATTGTACGACAGCTAGAGACTATATAAGTGCAGTGCTTCGCTGAATCTTTTATTTAAATGACAAAACTCAATCAGAACGGTTGTAAACGTAAACAAGTGGGCGGTAGAGGTTTGGTTAATTCTCTAATCAATAAACTACCCATTGAGTTGCATCTACCTGGTGGTTATCAGTACTGTGGTCCTGGAACAAGATTACATAAGAGGTTGGCAAGAGGAGATCCCGGCATAAATAAACTAGATTTCGCATGCAAGGAGCACGATATTGCTTATTCACTGAATTCGGATCTCAACAGTAGGCACAAGGCAGACCAGAAGCTTGAAGAAGCTGCTTGGAGCAGATTCAAAGACAAAAACGCTTCTCTTGGAGAGAAAGGTTCTGCTTGGTTGGTTACAAATATAATGAAGGGAAAGCGTCGATTTGGTATGGGATGCGAGTCAACTAAACCGTGTAAACAGGGAAATATTCGAGCTATGAGAAAAATTAAGAAGAAAAAAGCAAAAAATATTAGAAAGGTAGTAGCCTTCGGTTCTGGCATTGTAAGAAAGGTGCGAGATGTTTTACGTGAAGCAGGAGGAGGTGAAATTGTTGCAAATAATTTGAGAAAAGCCACCCAAATCGCGCTGAAAGCAGCCCGTAAATACACAAAAGAGGCAGGAGGAAAAAATAAAATTCGTACACCTCGGGTGATACCAATTCCCAAAGTTGGTGGACTTCTACCACTCATACCAATATTTGCTGGGTTATCAGCACTTGGCACTCTTACTGGAGCAGCAGCAGGTATAACTAAAGCAGTACAAGCAGCAAGAGCTAGTAGAGACCAGTTGAATGAGTCAAACCGCCACAATAAGTACATGGAAGCTATTGCTCTCGGTAAAAGTGGCAAAGGAATGTATTTGAAACCGTACCGCAAAGGTCTAGGATTATATTTAAAGCATCAGAATTCAAAAAACCTATGAGTATGCCACCCCGGAGAGCTCTTTCTGACATTGACATCAAAATAATCGCTAAGAAAATGAAAATTACAAATTTTCGCGGTGTATTTATGCGTGACGATCTTCCACTTTCAGGACCACATCGATGTGAATCCGCAGTAGTTAATTTAGATAGCCGATACGGCCCAGGAACACACTGGGTGGCATATAAAAAAAATGGAGGATCAGTGCAATACTATGACAGCTTTGGTGATTTACCTCCCCCCAAAGAACTGATTCGTTATTTTCACAGTGGACCAAAACCAGCTAGTGAAATTTGCTATAACTATGAGCGACACCAGCGGTTCAATACAGTGTGGTGTGGTCATTTGTGTCTGCAGTTTCTATACGGTAAGCCACTATGGACAAAACCCCTATCCAGGATAGAGAAAGCATAAAGAGGATGGCGCATTCATTAAATGCATATTCTAGACTACGTAGTTTGAATAAAATGAGTAAACAACAACTTTCTGATATGCCCAAAGAAGTGTTGATTGGATGTGCTGCTGGGGAAATTGCGGCAGTGTGGGATAAACTACCACCACACCTTCAAAATGATATTGATGTCTTGAAGTATCAGTACTGCCAGGAGCATTATAATGATGTTGATACTTGCAGTTCATCTGATGTGAATGATGGACCAATACCCCGAAAAATATTTTGTTGCTACTGTAATGTGAAGGATGTAAATGTAGTAGCAAAAAATGATGTTGAAACCCATTTAACATCACCACCAAAAAAGAGACGGATGCTGTATCATTTCTGTTTCCAGCAATAAAATGTCCTGGAATACTAACAATTGAACAGTCATGTCACGAACGTTCTCGCTATCAGGAGACTCAAGCGAGTTGAGCGCTAACTTTTACCCACCAGTCGAATTGGATACGAGTAGCAGTTATGGTTTGGGTTTACATGGTTTCTATTCCTACAATTCAATTTTCAATGTTACTGTGAAGAATAATGTGATCAGCTATTCAAAACGAATCAATTCTCCACCCATAACCATTAAAATTCCACCTGGCGCTTATGAAATTGATGAAATCAATAAAGTTATACAGCGATCCATTAGATCTAAAGAGAAACTGGCTGAAAATGTCACCGAAAAGAATATGGATGATGTGTTTCTCCTACATCCAAACAACAATACTCTGAAATGTGAAATGCGATCGAAATATTACATCAACCTCTTACATGAAAACTCTATCGCTGGTCTTTTAGGATTCGAGCCTAAGGTCTTTAGTATCGGTGAAACACATGAATCAACATTACCTGTGAATATCAATAATGTGAGAATAATCCGTGTGGATTGTAACGTCACTTCTGGAGCGTATTTGAATGGTGAGGAATGTCACAGCATTTTCGAATTCGATATTGATGTCGAGCCAGGATACAAACTCACGAAGGAACCACGAAATATAATTTATATGCCAATCAAGCCCGAAGGCCGTCAGTATCTCGACAACATTACTCTGCGCATTTTGGACGATCGTGGGCATCTGATCGAGTTCAATGGTGAAAGAATAATTATAAAATTGGAGTTGAAAAAATTGTAATATTGACTTCTGTCAAGAAAATACAATGGGGTTTTGTTATAATGTCCGGCGATTGAAACCGAAACGGTGTATGTACAATGGGGTTGAGGATCATGCTGATATAAAGAAGAGAAAAATCATAAGCCGATTCATTTCACGTGAGCCCGTTAAACAATCAAGATATACCATCAGCTCTAGTAATCTAAACTTTCTGAAATCAATTGGCTTGAAGATCAGGAATACCAAGAAGAAATAAAACATGGCCGCTTTCACTACAAGCGATATGTTAGAAGTTTTTGAAGAGCCAATTTTCGATCATTCCCTGATTAGTTTGCATGAGCATACATATAAGCCGTATGGATCACCATATTATAAGAATTCGGACGAAATCAGAATTCCCATCAATTTTCAAGATCTAATTCTCGATATAGCAGATAGCTACATTTATATCGAGGGAAAATTCACACCTTCAGAGCCCAACAAACGATGTTATCTTTCCAATAATGCTCTGGCTTTCTTGTTTGATGAAATCCGCTACGAAATGGGTGGTGAACAAGTTGCAGTTGTACGAAAGCCAGGCATAACAACCACATTGAAAACTATGGTATCATTCGGAAAAACACATGAGAATAGTTTACTACCAATAGGTTGGGGTCTCAATCAGAATAAACAAGATATACTGGATCCTGCAAGTAATTTTTTCAGCGGCAAACTGCCCCTAAAATACATTATGGGATTCGCTGAAGATTACACCAAGGGTATTTTGAATGTTAAGCAGGAACTCATTCTGATTATAGCTCGATCCTTCAAAAATTCATTCATAGGCGAGGTCGATGCTGAACTAGAAATCACAAAAATAGAATGGAGAATCAGACATATTGTACCAGAAGATCGCCAGAAATTGAAGCTCTTGAACCGAATTAATAAAAATAGTAGTGCCAAAGTCAAAATGGCCTACCGTATGTGGGATCTTTATGAGTTACCATCACTTCGTGATACAGCTTCAGACATATGGGCTGTGAAAACTACCAATAGCCTCGAAAGGCCTCGATTCATCATTATCGGGTTCCAAGACACAGATCATTCCGAAAATATTTCAAAAGATGCGACGAAGTTTATTAATGCAAATATAAATAATATCCGTTTATATTTGAATTCTGAAGTATTTCCATACGAACGTTGGAATCTGGATTTCGATAAAAAATTGGACTCTTCAGCCTACTATGCTTACGAAAATTTCCAACGCAGTTACTACAACAAGCCTATGAGTGAACCAATGATGGATATTGGAAGCTTCCGGAATAATCCTCTTTTCGTCATCGATTGCTCCCATCAACCTGATGCCATGAAGTCATCCACCGTCGACATCAAAATTGAGTTCGAAACCCGAAAGACAAAATTTCCCGCCAACACGAAAGTATATGCACTTATACTACACGATGCCTATTTGAGCTATAGTGCACTCAATGGTTCAATTCAGATTGGATTATCATAATATTTTATTGATATGTATCTTATTTTTCATATTTTGAATGTATCATAATATAGTAGTAAATAAAAAAAAATACTTTCAATGTTGTTTTTATTTATAAAATGAATATTAATATATGCATACTAAAAATAATTTTCTATGTAGACTGCAAAACTTCACCACTTTCACACACATTCCCTTCTTCTCCATCTGAGCTATACTCGTCTTTTCTCAGTTGATATTTTTCTGTTATATCTCCTGGTAAATATGCAATCAGGTCTGATAAAAATCTTCTCATTTCCGCTTCAATCATCTGCTTGCAATACTCATCCAAACTAATGAGTCCATAGGAATATTTGTTACACAACTTTACACCAAAGTCATATTTATTGCTGAGCTCCAAAACTCGTCGGACCTCCTCAACATCAAAACAAATGTTCATATCATAATTTGCCGAATGTAGTGCATCCCAACTCAAATCATTCAATTCACAACGCAATCTTTCAATTGCAGAATCTATATCTACAGCCTCTGTCCACAACTCGCTGGAATATTGCATCCACATCTTTGTACGGAAGTTCTGAAAAATAAATAGTGACTATCAGTTTCAAATCATTATCACAAGCTATACCATACTCACCTTACGTTTTGAGTAGGTGGATTAACAATATTTTATATTCTACCATGAATTTACATATTATAATTATACTTTTACTCTATCACATCGAACTTTACTAACGATCGGGTTTTCGCACCAGAAAATTCCTGAGAACTCTGCCCTATATATGTTATTACCACTTTGGACTTTGATGAATTTATCATTTGAATAATCTCATCTGTTAATTGCTCGGTGACTCGTTTCGGAAGCCATGATTTGAATTTGACATTATCTTCCAACAGAATTACCTGAATAGATTTACCATATCTTGTAGAATACATTGCCATTTTTTCAACTTTATAAGCTTTACCGATCGTTAGTGATGTTATAGGTCTTTGTTCTAGAGTTTCTATGTGTTGAATAGCAGAATTTATTTTTTCAAAATCAAATTTTAGGGTATCCATTTTCGAATATGTAGAAATTATGGTAGAAAACTATAAAATATTTTCACCTGAATTGCGATGTGTTCCTTTTGGTGCACTATAGTTCGATGCCAACTCGGAAAAACTGATTATGAAGGCTCACTCTGGTACTATGGGCGGTGCAAACTGAATTCGTAAGTATCTACTCTCTAGCTTTTATAGCAATCGTTGAAGGGAAGGGGTATATTTGAGGTTGAAATGAATGAAGATAGAAAAATATTCAAGGTCACTTCAACCGAATATGTCAATGCTAAATTCATTTCAATACACCCTCTTACTCAATAGTCTTCAAAGATATCGGTCTACAGTGAAGGTCAACCAATTGAACAGTCATCCACTCTCAAGCTCAATTGATATCAAGGTTACACACTTTCAAGGTGGCCCATACTCAAATTCACCCTTCAAAATCCATGGTCACCAACTTTCAAGGTCATCAACCCCCAATGTCGACTACCCTCAAGGTCACCAACCACTAACCAGATCATCCTCTGAAGGTCATTCCCCAAGGTCACTCTCAAGGTCAGTGGTGGGGGGAGGTCCAGGATTGGCATAAACCCCCTACTTTATATTTATCCAAAAGGCTTTGCATTTGGAGGGTATTATGGTTATGAGGTTGAGACATGTCTATGTTAAAGTCACCACCAAACAAAATAATGTCAAATTCAGACAGAAAAGATACAATCAAGTTCTCTAAGTTTTCCATACATGTATTCAAGTTATAATTTGGAGGCCTGTACACAGTACCCAGACACAAACGTTTACCTGCAATAGTAGTTGAGATCCATAAATGTTCAAGAAGAGAGTCAGCTGGAGATGGAGCCTCAATAATAGTGTACCTAATACTTTTATGAATATAGAAAGCTACACCTCCCCCTCTGTCCTCTCTATCTTTCCTTTCCAGGTAACTCAATGCATTTATTATTTCTGTAGGTTAAAAAAACCTACATTGTTTACATCCTTTTGGTCGTAGTGCAATGTACTTTTTAACTAAGTTCAAGGCTCCTATTTCGCTTTCTTCAACAATGGTGAAACTTTTTGAGGTGCAGGTCTTGGTTTCTGGTACCTTGATCAGTAAAACAGCTCCTCTGTCTTCAATGTCATTAATTGTCATCTTGACCATTTCATCACGTCGTAAGCCCCCAAATACGCCCATTACCAGAATAACTTTATGTAGCAGAAAAGTATCATCTGGAACTTTTATTATGAAAAGTAATGCTTGTCCACCTTCCATAACACCTCTGATTTTTTAGGAATGTATCCTTTTGAATTAACTTTCAGAAAGGCCATCAGTTGACTGAATGCTGATATATTAATGTTTTCTTTGAGAACAAAAAGTATTTTACCCCTTCACCACACAAGTAATTTAATTCCTAGATGCGCATTTCGATAACAAAGTTACCTTCATCAGTAGGATTACTAAACTAACTGTAAATAGGCATACCAGTCTTTTTTATATCAAATAATTAATTACCATGGGTTAGTCTGTGTACTGGAAGGTACCCTACCTGATGGGTAGGTATAGCCCACCCAATAAACAATACACCATAGGCACTTAATTATTCCTTTACTGGACTTGATACCAGTATATGACGTAGAAAATTGAATGAAAAACGAAAAAAAGTCTGCTCTGACTTTAAGATATCAAAAACATGACCTACAGGAAACCGGAGCTGGAAAACTATTCAAAAGTTAAAATTTCTAACACACCACAAAAACTCAGTAGGCTCAGAAAAACAAAGGGACGGCAGTTCTTGATAAAGTATGGAAGTTACGAAACTGGGGTTGTACAGAAAAGAATTGAATTTGAAACTTTGAAGTTGTAAACAAACGGAAAGTATTGTTAGAGATATTTTGAATAACTATTTCAGAACTTGTCACCCTGTTAACATCGTTTTCTAACTTACTCTACTATATAAACATTTCAGTCAATGATTATGAGAGTGGAGCCCTTCATTAATCCAGTTTTCACTATTATGATAATAATAATAATAATAATAATGATGTGCCGTTATTAAGAAACGGTAATATTAACGCGAATAAAGCTAGGAAAATAACAGGGTGGCCCAACGAAGCATCATCAGCTGAAGGCCTTGTCTATAATGCGGATAATAAAATAGTTCAAATCATCCCATACAGGGTGTAAAAAATATGCTTTGTTACACTGTTTCGATTGATTCGATAATCTACATCGTGAATTGTGCAAGATTATTCATGTAACATTGAAGACATTCTTTTTACCTTGTTGTTTCACTGGGTTTTACGATTTTACAATTACAAATTCACGCCTTGGTTACTTTACGATCTAGCAAGGCGGATATTGATTCCAGCTGATTTTTATAAGTTTGATAAGGTGAAAAAACATCAAATTCTTGTTTAATGTCACACATTATCACGTCAATGTGAATTTATTTTTATGTTAAATAATCATTTGGTTTCGTTATGGTATAGTATTTAATGCTAAAATTGTTATATTGAAAAACTTGGAGCCTATTAGGGGATCGTGGTGTAGAACAGGGTACCTAAAGTTGATGGCGACATTTAATATTCTCCCTTATAAAGCCTATATATGGGCAAGTTTTCAAATTCATCGATGGATCCATCGATGAGCATTGAATCCTTATTTAACTAATGGAAAATGACAATGACAGCACGAATGCGCATTATCCATCGATGAATTTAAAAACTCGCCCTATTGCTCAACTCATTAGTTATGTACCAAGTAATAAATAAGGTATGGTTTCTATATTTTTAATTTCTTTTCATTTGCATTTTGCTCCGTTCCGCCCCATACATGGGAACGGGGTACATGACATGGGTTGAAATAGGGTACATAAAAATACGCTAAATAAAAATATATTGAAATACAATAATTGTAAATGTATTGAAAAAATTGTTGTCCAATTTTCTCAAAACCCTGTTTGATACCGAAACAATCGGGCCTCCTTCATTTTCGTGTTACAGTGTTACTTATACGAACTTTCTTTATCAATCTCGAAATTGTCATCATCTCTCTTCTTCTTAGCCACATATCTTTCTAAAGTCGTCTGTGGTAGAATAAACTGTTGGGCAACTATTTTTTATCCCTTTTTCCGATTGAAAACCGCCTCGACAGCTTGCTCCATACTCTCTCCCAGATAGTAATCTTGAAAATGTCGCCGAAAGTCCGAAGAGGACCTTCTATTTGCCACAACCTAAGAACATTATTAGGATCATCATCTGCGCCATAATTGATCCAGATAAGTGCCTTCAGTGACAACCTGAGGATGCCGAGGATTTCTGACCTAAGGTCAGAACTCTCTTGACATGTTTTTTTTGGGATTCGCATTTTTTCTCACAAAAAAATAAATCACTGATCGATTTTTGTTTTGATTTTTGCTGCCTTTTCTTGTAGAAGCTATGACATCATCGGCCATTTTCCAAATTTGATATGAAATTCTCATTCCAATATGTACATGGAAGATCCGAATATATTAATTTTTCAAAGTAGAAAATTTCTATTATTATTAATATTTTCGAAAAATTCTAAAGTTTTCATTTCAGAAGTGTTCATGATATTTCTTAAACTATTTGATAACGTCAAGAAAGGACATATCATGTATCCAGATAATTTCCAAATCCTTTTTTATCCCTTTATATACATTCGATAAATAATTTTCCTACGAGCGTGCGGAAAAGTAACTTTTGAGCACAATTTTTCGTTTTGAAAGTTGTACTTTTTCGTACGATTTAAAATCGTTTAGAAAAGTTAAATTTCCGCACGATTTTTACTTTTCCGTACGATTTTTACTTTTCCGCACGATTTTTGTATTTTTGAAAATGATGATATTTAGGACTAACTAAATGATCTATGTAACTATTCTGTCTTATTAGCCATTTTGTAGAATTATTATAAAAACTCGTTTATTAAAAACCTTGTTTTTTCATAAATAAGATGGACAAAAACACTCGTAGGAAAAATATTGTACCTAACTCTTACGGAAAATGCCTTTTCCGCCCTTAACGGCTTGCCCGAACTCCGCTCCGCGTCGTTCGTGCAACTGCCGTCGCGTGCGGAAAAGTAATACTTTCCGCACTTGTTAGGTAAATAACTATATCATTTACAAATGCAGTAAACATGACGGTTCATTGCCGAACCCTGAATCAGATGACTTTGTTGGTAATGAAAACAAAACACCAATATAAATGAAATGGATGGGAGATCATTCGAAATTCTGTCAAGATTCATGTTAGTTCGTTAATTCATTCATTTGAATTCATAGCCAGTGTGGCTAAGCGCTTGGCCCTTTTGGGCCTTCCACCAGGTCGTCCCTAAAGGGTCTTAGTAGGGGAGTTTGCATTTTGGGCACTAAGGCAATAAAAGGACTAATTCAACATGCATTTTGGGCACCGACCCAAAAGGTCCCCATTACAAAAATTGCATTTTGGGCACCGAGCCTTAGTATTCATTCGTCATTTTTATAATTTTGGGTAGGTTAATAGGTAAATAATACAAAACTGTTTTAAAGCATACGAAAATATTTTTATTACTGTATTATGATTACATTAATTGTACAAAATATCTTAATCTAAATATCTTATTTCATGGATTTGTATAGGTTTTTGAAAACTTTGAATTTTAATATATGTGTTTCTCTAATCCGACAGGCCTTTTCGACACCATTCCTTAAACAATAGTCCGGGACTTCCCGGACTAGTCCGGGAAGTGATACTTTCTCAAAGAAAAATCGTCCAGGAAGTAGGTACTTCCCGGACGGTTGCCGAAAAACCATATTCCTTCCATAACCATCTCCGTGTTGAAGATAAGAAAACGAGAATTATTTCCATTGTTGGGGTTTCCAGAGAAAACGGATGTAGAATAGAACTCGAAAGGCCTTACTGAAAGGAGAAACGATATAGAAAAACTCCGAAGAGATAAGTATACATACAGTGTCTGGAAAACTATGACAATTTTTTTTTTCCCATTTTCTTCTCATCGCCGTGTACGACATAAGAAATACTATACTAGACTGATGGTATATTCTTACATATATCACTCTTTGGATGTTTCCACTATAGAAATTTAAGAACCTAGAACGCCAATACTGTAACTGTATTTCAAATTAGTGGACTCAACAAGGATAACTGCATCAAAAGATTTTGAAATATAAAACTTCAGGTTGACTTATTTATTTATATATCCATACAAACACATTTTGAGAATCATAACAATAAACGCACCCATCTTAAACTTAACTCAATTTAAAGTCTTTATTCATTTCATAATTTTGAAATTTCCTCGTGTTTTTCTTCTGTGCGGTCCATTTGTCATCAGAACATGAAATAATGCTAAAAAAGAAAACAGAAAACCTTAGCTAGTTATGATATAGACACAGAATATACAATGTGTGTCTCAGTTTTCATAGATACACCTCCGTATCTTCCGAAATTATTGGAGTAGAATTGCAATAGACATACCGATTTTTGCCATATTAATATATAAGGGAACAATATTTGCTCAACATTTGGATTTGGAGTGGAGACACTGAATTCAATACGAATACTAATTTTTGATGACTCTAAATCTTGGCTGGAGTTGGTCTGAATGACATATACTACCCTTCAGAGCCATGGATAAATCGATTTTTGCGAAAAATAGTACAAGGGGACAATATATACTCAAGCTTTCAACGGATTTTGGATTAGGACATCGAATCTAGTACCAATACATATGTTAACTGGAAATTTTTCTGTTATGGAGAAACCCAATTTGTCTCACTGTCTCATGGAAACACCTCCGTATCTTCTGTCTGGGGTAAATCTAGGCGAAAAATATTGTCAGGGGACAATATATGCTTAAATTTTCAACGGAAGATTTGTATTGGAGATATATCTGACCTCTCGATGCCGAATCTGTTGAAATGTTGAGACTTTATTGTCCCCTAATATTATTTATCACAAAAATCGATATTTTCGACGGGTAGTTTATGTCACTCAGATCAACCTCAGACAAGGGTCATACTCATTGCCGGTCCTAAAATTTGCAGATTTCTGCTCCAATAATTATAGAAAATACAGGAATATTTCCATTAGAGGTAAGACAAATTAGGTTTTTTCAACACAGAAAATGTCTCAGCAAAAATATGTATTGGTACTAGTTTTGATGTCTTGATTACGAATCCGTTGAACTGTTGAGCCTATATTGTACAAGTACCGATCCTGATATTTTCAGAGTTATTCTACTCCAATTATTATTGAAGATACGGAAGTGTTTCCATGAGAAGTGAGACATACTGTATACAATAATCATCACTATGCATTACCAGACAGTTAATAGTAATAATAACGTTTATTGAACAAGGCTCACAAGAAAATGTTCCTATGTTTACAATATAACGTTGGAATATATTCGCGAGTGTCGAGCACTTATAAGGGATAAGCAATAGACACTGCGTGCGAAAAAATAAATCTAAAATATAAAAGTATAAAAGTTTGGAATACAACTATTGTTGTTTTATTTCCTGATACGTATTTCTTTAGGAGTATTTTGATTTTTTTGTGTAATGTGTATTTATAATTTCGAATGAAAGGGAATTAATAATTTTGGAGCCTAAACTTTAAACTTCTTTGTCCTACAGTTTTGTTCATGTGTGGGACACAAAGGAGGGTTTTTGATCTGGTGTCAAATCTGGAGTTGTGAGCGGTTTCTAGAGTGTATTTATTTTTGAATAGGTAGTTGCCAACATTATAAAAATATATTTTTCTTTGATTGAAGAGCTTGATTGCCTGGACTAATTTTTACGAAGAATATGTATGGGGTTTTCTTAAAATAATTTTATAAAAACGTTTGAGTATATTTTCTAGCGGAAGTAGATGGGTTTTCAGTATTCCACCCCATGCAATTATTCCATAACTGAGGTGTGGCACTACCAAGACATTGTACAGGGTATAATTTGGTCATTTTGATGTAGAACATTCCTGGATTTATAGAATAAATAGACTAACGATCGTAGTTTCTTCATGTTTTATTCTATGTGGGTATCCCACTTTGAGTAACTGTCGATATGAATACCCAAGTATTTTACGCTCGTGGCTGAATTTATCTCGATAGTTTTGTGATTGTCCGCGATTTGTAGTGTGTTAAGATTTGGTAAATTTTTTTTATAAGAGCTGAAAGGTAGTAAAAAACATTTTTTTTTCAAAATTCATGGCAAGTAATTTATTTTTGAACCATTTTTCAATTTGAAGAAAATCTTTTTCAACTTTTTTTTAATTTTGTCCCAGTCTACATCGTTATAATAAACGACCGTATCGTCTGCGGACGTGATAATTTATCTAACTGTATCCAGAAGAAATAGGTTGTTCACGTATAGTATGAATAGCATGGGACCCAAAACGGTTCCCTGAGGTACACCGTATTTTAAAGTTCCTGGAGTGCTGAAGGTTCCATTTATGTTCACGATTTGTATTCGGTTTTCTAGATAGTTTCAAAACAGATCTAGTTGTAAGCCCCGTACTCCAATATCCTCTAAGGATTTGATTAGAAGCGAAAAACTCACTGTATCGGAAGCCTTTGCTAGGTACTTGGGTGGAGATACTTTCTTGAAATCCATATTGCTTTTCAGATATGATTTTATATTTTTTAGATAGCACCAGACTCTTTGTTTAACGATTTTCACGAATATTTTAGCAAAACTGGATATAGGTCGGAAGTTTGTTATAGCTAATTCATCACATTTTTCGTAGATTGGTTTTACCCCTGTGATTTTGAATATTGACGGAATTTCTCCAGTATCGATTATAAGATTATTTAGAAAAGCCAATGGTTCTGCAGTGAAATGAACAATTTGCCTTAGTGTTTCTTCCTTTATATTGTCTATTGTCTATGTTCTTTTTCATTTGTGTGTGATAGATAGAGAGTTAAATGCTTAGTTTAATCTTCGAAGTGTACAGAAAAGTAGTCACATAAAAAGTTATGTTTATTGTTCAATGATGCAAAAAATTTCAAATTTCATGTTACACGAAAAAAAAAAGTATCGAGAAAATAATTCAGATTTGTTTAGATTTTGTGAGCATTCATCGGGACTAACCAAAATGAAAATATTTTCTGTATGGCGATTCATAATATTTGGTCTTATTACTCACTTCAGGATCTTTCTCATAAACGCATGTAACTATATTCCAGGAAATTAGATATGGTTCCTTTATACCTGTAAAAAAATTAAATAAACAACATATATCGATGGAAATTTTACGTAATTGAATTGACTTTCGCCCAATCGAGCTAGAAAATATATGTGATAAATTCATACTAACCAACTAATGTGCTAAGTAAGAATAATGAAAAACGCCTTTTCTATTCAATGCAACGTACAAAAGAATATACAGGCTGTTTCCGAAATTGGAGCGATTAAGAAAATTGGGTGTTATATGGATCATAGTTAATGTAACAATTTTCGTTTTTGAAGCTATCAAAATTTCCGAAATTTTTGTGAAATTTTTTGAAATCATATCAGTTACCTTTGTTTGGGAGGCACTGGTTCGATTCTCTAGGCCGGAGCATGTCTGCCCTGTGACAGTGTTTCAGCGCGGTTTGCGCAGTGTATTACCAGAAAATTTTTTTCGACAAAAATGTATTCTTTCATTTCGTTTGTTTTGTCATCTTCTACTTTTCACTTCATTCATCGCTCCAATTTCGAAAACACCCTGTATAAAACAGTACCTACATAATTATATCAAACATCAGAGGTGAACCAGCGAAGTCCTAGCATATACACCAAGAGCTAGTGAACCCTCCGAGTACGGTATCTCTCTAAGGCTAGAAATTCTTTAAGTGATGAGTCATATTATGCTAAGTACGGTAATCATCACCTGGTAGCCCTGCACGTCATCAACCCCTATATTTTTAAAAGTGCAGATAAAATGTGAAAACAAAACTTATTGCTATAAGCTTGCAATTTTTATACGATTTTAAATAAAGGAAAAAACCATACAATGGCTTGTGAGGGGAATAATAAATACAAACAACTATAGCAGGTAGCTATAGTTGCCTCCGTGGTAATGTTAGTTCAAGCCTTGTAAACACGAGGTGTTCTGACTTTAACCACAAATGTGTTGCTGGCTCTTGTGGTTGGCTCCTATATTTGTGTGATCTTGCGTTCAAGTGTTGCACAACTTTACACTTGGCTATACCGTACTGAAGAGGTCTAATGAGTCCGAAACGGATCCGTCTACGGTTGCATTATGAGGGTTTACCCACTAATTTTCTCCTTTGTATTTATTATTCCCCTCACAAGCCATTGTATGGTTTTTTACTTTATTTATATATTCCTGGGTTAGGATGTCACGCAGGTAGCTATAGTTGCCTCCGTGGTAATGTTAGTTCAAGCTTTGTAAACACGAGGTGTTCTGACTTTAACCACAAATGTGTTGCTGGCTCCTGTGGTTGGCTCCTATATTTGTGTGATCTTGCGTTCAAGTGTTGCACAACTTTACACTTGGCTATACCGTACTGAAGAGGTCTAATGAGTCCGAAACGGATCCGTCTACGGTTGCATTATGAGGGTTTACCCACTAATTTTCTCCTTTGTATTTATTATTCCCCTCACAAGCCATTGTATGGTTTTTTACTTTATTTATATATTCCTGGGTTAGGATGTCACGCAGGTAGCTAAGTTGCCTCCGTGGTAATGTTAGTTCAAGCCTTGTAAACACGAGGTGTTCTGACTTTAACCACAAATGTGTTGCTGGCTCCTGTGGTTGGCTCCTATATTTGTGTGATCTTGCGTTCAAGTGTTGCACAACTTTACCCTTGGCTATACCGTACTGAAGAGGTCTAATGAGTCCGAAACGGATCCGTCTACGGTTGCATTATGAGGGTTTACCCACTAATTTTCTCCTTTGTATTTATTATTCCCCTCACAAGCCATTGTATGGTTTTTTACTTTATTTATATATTCCTGGGTTAGGATGTCACGCAGGTAGCTATAGTTGCCTCCGTGGTAATGTTAGTTCAAGCTTTGTAAACACGAGGTGTTCTGACTTTAACCACAAATGTGTTGCTGGCTCCTGTGGTTGGCTCCTATATTTGTGTGATCTTGCGTTCAAGTGTTGCACAACTTTACACTTGGCTATACCGTACTGAAGAGGTCTAATGAGTCCGAAACGGATCCGTCTACGGTTGCATTATGAGGGTTTACCCACTAATTTTCTCCTTTGTATTTATTATTCCCCTCACAAGCCATTGTATGGTTTTTTACTTTATTTATATATTCCTGGGTTAGGATGTCACGCAGGTAGCTAAGTTGCCTCCGTGGTAATGTTAGTTCAAGCCTTGTAAACACGAGGTGTTCTGACTTTAACCACAAATGTGTTGCTGGCTCCTGTGGTTGGCTCCTATATTTGTGTGATCTTGCGTTCAAGTGTTGCACAACTTTACCCTTGGCTATACCGTACTGAAGAGGTCTAATGAGTCCGAAACGGATCCGTCTACGGTTGCATTATGAGGGTTTACCCACTAATTTTCTCCTTTGTATTTATTATTCCCCTCACAAGCCATTGTATGGTTTTTTACTTTATTTATATATTCCTGGGTTAGGATGTCACGCAGGTAGCTATAGTTGCCTCCGTGGTAATGTTAGTTCAAGCTTTGTAAACACGAGGTGTTCTGACTTTAACCACAAATGTGTTGCTGGCTCCTGTGGTTGGCTCCTATATTTGTGTGATCTTGCGTTCAAGTGTTGCACAACTTTACACTTGGCTATACCGTACTGAAGAGGTCTAATGAGTCCGAAACGGATCCGTCTACGGTTGCATTATGAGGGTTTACCCACTAATTTTCTCCTTTGTATTTATTATTCCCCTCACAAGCCATTGTATGGTTTTTTACTTTATTTATATATTCCTGGGTTAGGATGTCACGCAGGTAGCTATAGTTGCCTCCGTGGTAATGTTAGTTCAAGCTTTGTAAACACGAGGTGTTCTGACTTTAACCACAAATGTGTTGCTGGCTCCTGTGGTTGGCTCCTATATTTGTGTGATCTTGCGTTCAAGTGTTGCACAACTTTACACTTGGCTATACCGTACTGAAGAGGTCTAATGAGTCCGAAACGGATCCGTCTACGGTTGCATTATGAGGGTTTACCCACTAATTTTCTCCTTTGTATTTATTATTCCCCTCACAAGCCATTGTATGGTTTTTTACTTTATTTATATATTCCTGGGTTAGGATGTCACGCAGGTAGCTATAGTTGCCTCCGTGGTAATGTTAGTTCAAGCTTTGTAAACACGAGGTGTTCTGACTTTAACCACAAATGTGTTGCTGGCTCCTGTGGTTGGCTCCTATATTTGTGTGATCTTGCGTTCAAGTGTTGCACAACTTTACACTTGGCTATACCGTACTGAAGAGGTCTAATGAGTCCGAAACGGATCCGTCTACGGTTGCATTATGAGGGTTTACCCACTAATTTTCTCCTTTGTATTTATTATTCCCCTCACAAGCCATTGTATGGTTTTTTACTTTATTTATATATTCCTGGGTTAGGATGTCACGCAGGTAGCTAAGTTGCCTCCGTGGTAATGTTAGTTCAAGCCTTGTAAACACGAGGTGTTCTGACTTTAACCACAAATGTGTTGCTGGCTCCTGTGGTTGGCTCCTATATTTGTGTGATCTTGCGTTCAAGTGTTGCACAACTTTACACTTGGCTATACCGTACTGAAGAGGTCTAATGAGTCCGAAACGGATCCGTCTACGGTTGCATTATGAGGGTTTACCCACTAATTTTCTCCTTTGTATTTATTATTCCCCTCACAAGCCATTGTATGGTTTTTTACTTTATTTATATATTCCTGGGTTAGGATGTCACGCAGGTAGCTAAGTTGCCTCCGTGGTAATGTTAGTTCAAGCCTTGTAAACACGAGGTGTTCTGACTTTAACCACAAATGTGTTGCTGGCTCCTGTGGTTGGCTCCTATATTTGTGTGATCTTGCGTTCAAGTGTTGCACAACTTTACACTTGGCTATACCGTACTGAAGAGGTCTAATGAGTCCGAAACGGATCCGTCTACGGTTGCATTATGAGGGTTTACCCACTAATTTTCTCCTTTGTATTTATTATTCCCCTCACAAGCCATTGTATGGTTTTTTACTTTATTTATATATTCCTGGGTTAGGATGTCACGCAGGTAGCTAAGTTGCCTCCGTGGTAATGTTAGTTCAAGCCTTGTAAACACGAGGTGTTCTGACTTTAACCACAAATGTGTTGCTGGCTCCTGTGGTTGGCTCCTATATTCGTGTGATCTTGCGTTCAAGTGTTGCACAACTTTACCCTTGGCTATACCGTACTGAAGAGGTCTAATGAGTCCGAAACGGATCCGTCTACGGTTGCATTATGAGGGTTTACCCACTAATTTTCTCCTTTGTATTTATTATTCCCCTCACAAGCCATTGTATGGTTTTTTACTTTATTTATATATTCCTGGGTTAGGATGTCACGCAGGTAGCTATAGTTGCCTCCGTGGTAATGTTAATTCAAGCTTTGTAAACACGAGGTGTTCTGACTTTAACCACAAATGTGTTGCTGGCTCCTGTGGTTGGCTCCTATATTTGTGTGATCTTGCGTTCAAGTGTTGCACAACTTTACACTTGGCTATACCGTACTGAAGAGGTCTAATGAGTCCGAAACGGATCCGTCTACGGTTGCATTATGAGGGTTTACCCACTAATTTTCTCCTTTGTATTTATTATTCCCCTCACAAGCCATTGTATGGTTTTTTACTTTATTTATATATTCCTGGGTTAGGATGTCACGCAGGTAGCTATAGTTGCCTCCGTGGTAATGTTAGTTCAAGCTTTGTAAACACGAGGTGTTCTGACTTTAACCACAAATGTGTTGCTGGCTCCTGTGGTTGGCTCCTATATTTGTGTGATCTTGCGTTCAAGTGTTGCACAACTTTACACTTGGCTATACCGTACTGAAGAGGTCTAATGAGTCCGAAACGGATCCGTCTACGGTTGCATTATGAGGGTTTACCCACTAATTTTCTCCTTTGTATTTATTATTCCCCTCACAAGCCATTGTATGGTTTTTTACTTTATTTATATATTCCTGGGTTAGGATGTCACGCAGGTAGCTAAGTTGCCTCCGTGGTAATGTTAGTTCAAGCCTTGTAAACACGAGGTGTTCTGACTTTAACCACAAATGTGTTGCTGGCTCCTGTGGTTGGCTCCTATATTTGTGTGATCTTGCGTTCAAGTGTTGCACAACTTTACACTTGGCTATACCGTACTGAAGAGGTCTAATGAGTCCGAAACGGATCCGTCTACGGTTGCATTATGAGGGTTTACCCACTAATTTTCTCCTTTGTATTTATTATTCCCCTCACAAGCCATTGTATGGTTTTTTACTTTATTTATATATTCCTGGGTTAGGATGTCACGCAGGTAGCTAAGTTGCCTCCGTGGTAATGTTAGTTCAAGCCTTGTAAACACGAGGTGTTCTGACTTTAACCACAAATGTGTTGCTGGCTCCTGTGGTTGGCTCCTATATTTGTGTGATCTTGCGTTCAAGTGTTGCACAACTTTACACTTGGCTATACCGTACTGAAGAGGTCTAATGAGTCCGAAACGGATCCGTCTACGGTTGCATTATGAGGGTTTACCCACTAATTTTCTCCTTTGTATTTATTATTCCCCTCACAAGCCATTGTATGGTTTTTTACTTTATTTATATATTCCTGGGTTAGGATGTCACGCAGGTAGCTAAGTTGCCTCCGTGGTAATGTTAGTTCAAGCCTTGTAAACACGAGGTGTTCTGACTTTAACCACAAATGTGTTGCTGGCTCCTGTGGTTGGCTCCTATATTTGTGTGATCTTGCGTTCAAGTGTTGCACAACTTTACACTTGGCTATACCGTACTGAAGAGGTCTAATGAGTCCGAAACGGATCCGTCTACGGTTGCATTATGAGGGTTTACCCACTACTTTTCTCCTTTGTATTTATTATTCCCCTCACAAGCCATTGTATGGTTTTTTACTTTATTTATATATTCCTGGGTTAGGATGTCACGCAGGTAGCTATAGTTGCCTCCGTGGTAATGTTAGTTCAAGCCTTGTAAACACGAGGTGTTCTGACTTTAACCACAAATGTGTTGCTGGCTCCTGTGGTTGGCTCCTATATTTGTGTGATCTTGCGTTCAAGTGTTGCACAACTTTACACTTGGCTATACCGTACTGAAGAGGTCTAATGAGTCCGAAACGGATCCGTCTACGGTTGCATTATGAGGGTTTACCCACTACTTTTCTCCTTTGTATTTATTATTCCCCTCACAAGCCATTGTATGGTTTTTTACTTTATTTATATATTCCTGGGTTAGGATGTCACGCAGGTAGCTATAGTTGCCTCCGTGGTAATGTTAGTTCAAGCCTTGTAAACACGAGGTGTTCTGACTTTAACCACAAATGTGTTGCTGGCTCCTGTGGTTGGCTCCTATATTCGTGTGATCTTGCGTTCAAGTGTTGCACAACTTTACCCTTGGCTATACCGTACTGAAGAGGTCTAATGAGTCCGAAACGGATCCGTCTACGGTTGCATTATGAGGGTTTACCCACTAATTTTCTCCTTTGTATTTATTATTCCCCTCACAAGCCATTGTATGGTTTTTTACTTTATTTATATATTCCTGGGTTAGGATGTCACGCAGGTAGCTATAGTTGCCTCCGTGGTAATGTTAGTTCAAGCTTTGTAAACACGAGGTGTTCTGACTTTAACCACAAATGTGTTGCTGGCTCCTGTGGTTGGCTCCTATATTTGTGTGATCTTGCGTTCAAGTGTTGCACAACTTTACACTTGGCTATACCGTACTGAAGAGGTCTAATGAGTCCGAAACGGATCCGTCTACGGTTGCATTATGAGGGTTTACCCACTAATTTTCTCCTTTGTATTTATTATTCCCCTCACAAGCCATTGTATGGTTTTTTACTTTATTTATATATTCCTGGGTTAGGATGTCACGCAGGTAGCTAAGTTGCCTCCGTGGTAATGTTAGTTCAAGCCTTGTAAACACGAGGTGTTCTGACTTTAACCACAAATGTGTTGCTGGCTCCTGTGGTTGGCTCCTATATTTGTGTGATCTTGCGTTCAAGTGTTGCACAACTTTACACTTGGCTATACCGTACTGAAGAGGTCTAATGAGTCCGAAACGGATCCGTCTACGGTTGCATTATGAGGGTTTACCCACTAATTTTCTCCTTTGTATTTATTATTCCCCTCACAAGCCATTGTATGGTTTTTTACTTTATTTATATATTCCTGGGTTAGGATGTCACGCAGGTAGCTAAGTTGCCTCCGTGGTAATGTTAGTTCAAGCCTTGTAAACACGAGGTGTTCTGACTTTAACCACAAATGTGTTGCTGGCTCCTGTGGTTGGCTCCTATATTTGTGTGATCTTGCGTTCAAGTGTTGCACAACTTTACACTTGGCTATACCGTACTGAAGAGGTCTAATGAGTCCGAAACGGATCCGTCTACGGTTGCATTATGAGGGTTTACCCACTAATTTTCTCCTTTGTATTTATTATTCCCCTCACAAGCCATTGTATGGTTTTTTACTTTATTTATATATTCCTGGGTTAGGATGTCACGCAGGTAGCTAAGTTGCCTCCGTGGTAATGTTAGTTCAAGCCTTGTAAACACGAGGTGTTCTGACTTTAACCACAAATGTGTTGCTGGCTCCTGTGGTTGGCTCCTATATTTGTGTGATCTTGCGTTCAAGTGTTGCACAACTTTACACTTGGCTATACCGTACTGAAGAGGTCTAATGAGTCCGAAACGGATCCGTCTACGGTTGCATTATGAGGGTTTACCCACTACTTTTCTCCTTTGTATTTATTATTCCCCTCACAAGCCATTGTATGGTTTTTTACTTTATTTATATATTCCTGGGTTAGGATGTCACGCAGGTAGCTATAGTTGCCTCCGTGGTAATGTTAGTTCAAGCCTTGTAAACACGAGGTGTTCTGACTTTAACCACAAATGTGTTGCTGGCTCCTGTGGTTGGCTCCTATATTTGTGTGATCTTGCGTTCAAGTGTTGCACAACTTTACACTTGGCTATACCGTACTGAAGAGGTCTAATGAGTCCGAAACGGATCCGTCTACGGTTGCATTATGAGGGTTTACCCACTACTTTTCTCCTTTGTATTTATTATTCCCCTCACAAGCCATTGTATGGTTTTTTACTTTATTTATATATTCCTGGGTTAGGATGTCACGCAGGTAGCTATAGTTGCCTCCGTGGTAATGTTAGTTCAAGCCTTGTAAACACGAGGTGTTCTGACTTTAACCACAAATGTGTTGCTGGCTCCTGTGGTTGGCTCCTATATTTGTGTGATCTTGCGTTCAAGTGTTGCACAACTTTACACTTGGCTATACCGTACTGAAGAGGTCTAATGAGTCCGAAACGGATCCGTCTACGGTTGCATTATGAGGGTTTACCCACTACTTTTCTCCTTTGTATTTATTATTCCCCTCACAAGCCATTGTATGGTTTTTTACTTTATTTATATATTCCTGGGTTAGGATGTCACGCAGGTAGCTAAGTTGCCTCCGTGGTAATGTTAGTTCAAGCCTTGTAAACACGAGGTGTTCTGACTTTAACCACAAATGTGTTGCTGGCTCCTGTGGTTGGCTCCTATATTTGTGTGATCTTGCGTTCAAGTGTTGCACAACTTTACACTTGGCTATACCGTACTGAAGAGGTCTAATGAGTCCGAAACGGATCCGTCTACGGTTGCATTATGAGGGTTTACCCACTACTTTTCTCCTTTGTATTTATTATTCCCCTCACAAGCCATTGTATGGTTTTTTACTTTATTTATATATTCCTGGGTTAGGATGTCACGCAGGTAGCTAAGTTGCCTCCGTGGTAATGTTAGTTCAAGCCTTGTAAACACGAGGTGTTCTGACTTTAACCACAAATGTGTTGCTGGCTCCTGTGGTTGGCTCCTATATTTGTGTGATCTTGCGTTCAAGTGTTGCACAACTTTACACTTGGCTATACCGTACTGAAGAGGTCTAATGAGTCCGAAACGGATCCGTCTACGGTTGCATTATGAGGGTTTACCCACTAATTTTCTCCTTTGTATTTATTATTCCCCTCACAAGCCATTGTATGGTTTTTTACTTTATTTATATATTCCTGGGTTAGGTTAGGGTTAGGGTGTGATCTTGCGTTCAAGTGTTGCACAACTTTACACTTGGCGATACCGTACTGAAGAGGTCTAATGAGTCCGAAACGGATCCGTCTACGGTTGCATTATGAGGGTTTACCCACTAATTTTCTCCTTTGTATTTATACGATTTTGTTCATTCATTGTGAAGATTAAAAACAGATTGACAGGCGTTTTAGAGGAGCACAAGTACCTGACAGGTGAACCGAAAGGTTTGTAATATACAGGGTGTTTCCTAACTACAGGGGGTGATTCGTTAGGTCATTTCAAGAAGAAAAGTTTCTTTGAACATATATCCGGAGTTGCTACGTTTCTGAGATACAGGGCGTTGAAATAAAAAAAATAACCTAGAACCGATTTGGGTGAAATTTGGTAAATTCATTTGAATCAATAAGGTGCTCATTAAGCCCTAACTAGATCAAAATTATCAGTGCCAGTGGTGTCTCAGTGGTCACCACAGCCAACAATATTGTAAAAAAGTACCCCATTGACTTTTTCCCGTAGATTTAAATTTTTTTTGATTGAACAACTGAAAATACAACTTTTTGGTATCGTGTATTTTTTTCATATCTAGCTTCGTTTTCGACAAACAAACAAACAGAAAAATTTATTTCAACTCATTCTAAAAACTACCAAAGTGCAGGAGGGCCACAAGAGTTTTTTTTATTATTTCGATTAAAGTCGAAATTTCGACTTGTTTTTTTCGCGAAAACGAAGCTAGATGTGAAGAAAATACAAGAGACCAAAAAGTTGTATTATCAGTTGCACAATCTAGAAAAATGAAAATCTACGGAAAAAAGTGAGTGGCGTACTTTTTTTTACAATATTGTTGGCTGTGGGGCCCACTGACTGAGACGCCACTGGTCCTAATAATTTCAGTCTAGTTGGGCTATTATTACTTCAAATGAATGTACCAAATTTCAAACAAATCGGTTCTAGGATATTCATGATATTTTATATAATTACCGTTTATTTTTTTAAATTTCAATGCCCTGTATCTCAGAAACGAAGCCACCCCACCCCGGACATATGGTCATAGCAACTACTTTTCTTCTTGAATTTTCCTAACAAATCACCCCCTGCAGAAACCGTATTTAGGAAACACCCTAGATATAACACACGTTTCAGTTCACCTGTCAGGTACTTGTGCTCATCGAAAACGCCTGTAAATTTTTTTAAACTTTCCAATAAATGAACAGAATCGTATAAAAATTTCAAGCTTACAGCAACAAGTTATTTTTTTCAATTTTAATTACACCTCCAAAAATATAGGGGTCGATGACGTGCAGAGCTGAGGTGTGCCAGGTGATGATAACCGTACTTAGCATACTATGACTAGCATGCTATGACTTATCACTATAAGAATTTCTAGACTTACAGACATACCGTTACTAGGAGGGTTCACTAGCTTTCCTACTAATAGCTGTTTTCAAACTCTTTATACAAAAACAATAAAACAAAGAAAATATAAAATGCTGCTTTAATAAGCGCAAGCCAATTACAATAACCTTGCTTGGATAATACTTGATAGACAGTATGCAGTGTCAAAATTAATTGATGTTATTTTGAGGGGTACTTCTTTTTTTTCAAATTTATCAATATGTATGGCCTAAATAACTGAAGATGTAAAATACATATAACTTTACAAACACATAGGTTGAATACTTGTTGATCAATTTTGAACGAACAGCGTGAAAATAATATAATAAGGATTACTTACCGGCTTTTTTCGTATCTTCCAGACAATCCAAGTAATTTTGCGTTCCATTACTCATTTGTTTGGGCATATATTCATCAATTCGGTAGGTATTGATTTGTAGATCATGAGTCAACTACAATAAAAATTATTGTATTGAAGAAAACGCACACAATCTGAAAATCAGCTTGTTCATCTCATATCACTAATTCTTCAGTGATTCAATTATAATAATAATAATAGTCCTCGTAGTTAACTACAGAAATTTCCGGGTCATTTTGCAAGTTTAATTTTTTTTGTATGAGTTATGTCTATAATATCTAATAGTAATATAAAGTAATATAAACGTCTGCCGACGCACCGCCACGACAGAGGGTTACAATTACAGCAACAAAAACGACCAGGCAGGGGCCTTAAGGAAAAATTGTCACCGGTTGATTTTTTTGAATTTTTTTTATGTTGCAGAATATGATCTCCTTAACAAAAGTGTCCGCAGGCCCAACTCAATACTATGGCTAGTTTTGGAGATACAGGGTGTCGAAGTTTGAAAGCGGTAATTTCTTTGAAGTAATATAGCTCTCAGGAATATAGCTTCAATGAGAAGCGCGACAAATATAACCTGCCTTTGAGACTTATTTTTCATAAAAAAATATTGTTAAAGACAGGGTAAGTCAAGCATTATTCAAAAAAGAATTCTTGATCCAATCCTATACGATGAAGATTCGACCAAACCAAATAACACACTAGAATGCTCATCTTTCAAATATGTCAAAATTGACAAATTCAACATTTTGGATAGGTCGAGTTAAAAAGTGAAAGTTTTTTAGTGATATTTTGTATAATTTCATTTTATATTTTGAGCTTAATGGATTCTTGACTACGAACCATTCAACATACTTCTGGTCAAAATTGATATACAAACGCTATGATGACAAAAGTTGCGAAAGAGCAGTTTTTTTTTCAATTCACCCTGTATTTGAAAGTTTCCAATTGTTTGTCATCACTCGTAGTTTGAGTAGGTACACTATTATAATAACAAACAATTATTATGGTTTTGTTATGAACATTTTTTGGAATACAGAGGTTAACACTTTAAGATGGGCGACTGGCAATATATCCCATATAACAAAAGTTGTCAAAAAAGTTGTATACAATGAAAATGTCATACAGCTTTCAAACTCATCATTTTATTATCACCCTGTATGAAATTTAGCTTTGCACCACTTTATAAGATCATGAAAGTCTATTTGTTTGTTATAACAGTTTTGGAGTAATAACCAATTGAAAACAAAATTATACATAAGGTATATTTTTATACCTAAAACATAATGACGAATTTATTATCAAAAATTTGTACTAAACTTATTTATATAAACGTAAGCAAGTATTATGGAAATATTTAGATGGAAAGTTTTTTTTTTCACAGTTTCCCCAATAGACCCAATCCATGATACCTGAGATATCCATCAACATCTTTATCAAATGACCAATGCTGCTGAAAGAAAACCACCCACAAATATTCAGTATGATCGAGCAATAATAGACTGATTTTTCATTCTTCTTATATTTCAATTAATACTTACAAGAAGTTTTGCGTATGCGACTATAAATTTTTTTGTTGATTTTTTGCTCCAATCGTAACTCTCTTGTAACCTCCTGTTACGGGGTGGTGGTAGCAGACGTGTGTATTACTATTGTAAGTTACACGCGTGACACATACAAAAAAATGAGGCTTGCGGAAATGGTGTAATGAAATCTGTCGGTAACTACTGGGCTATAAGCATGAATAATCGAACTTTTCGTTTTCCAGACAATCGTTAGTATTTCTCTTTAAATGTATTTTCTGAATCAGAAAAAAATATATGTGATCCATCACTGAAAGCAGAGTGAAACCCACATAACTGACAAACTTTGAAACGTGTTTTGAAAAAAGTCATAAACTGGCTATCCAGTAGTATTATTTTAGTTAAAAAAATACATGTTGTAATTTTTTTTTTTTTAGAAAACTATTACTTTTATGATAAAAATAGGAAACAGAAAATTTAAGAAATATAGAACTGAAATTCAGAATATTTTCAGTTTGTAAAATTCAAAACCACAAAAAAGTTTTGACGCAAAATATAATAAGGGTTGTTATAATTCCACTCTTTCATTTATTATGGTAATATCGAAAAACTGCCCATATTTATGTCTCAACGAATATGCATATATAATCTTGAAAACTTTAACTCGTATTTGAGGAAAAAATCAAAATACTCAATTTAACTGTCGTCGTTGAATTTCCTCAAGCATTTTTTTGTTGCATGAATTCATATAGTATTGAATTGTATAAGTATAGAATGAGAAAACATTTTATAAAAATATTCAGGTCCTCTCACAAGAATACCATCATGCATTATACTTTTTTCTCATTTCACTCCTGATTCTCTTAGTCTGCAGTTCATCAACATTTCTTATTTCACGATTTTTAATTGAAATATCATGAAAATTTAAGCTGGTATATTTCTTTTTAATTCTGCCAATATGGATAAATGAACATACTTACTGATATGTTAATAATACAATCTAGGATATATTGAACTGAAATATTTGTTCATCGAAATTTTTCTTTCTAAGTATCCTCTATTTTTATAAGGAATACCGAATATAGGTGAAAATTTTACAACTCTACTTTTTAACCAATAAGATGCCTTAATTTTGACTAGTTCCCATGGCAACTAAAAAAATTTCCGGAAATTTAAGGGGAAATTTTTTGACAGTTGAAAAGGTAAACATATGATCTACAACCATTGAACATTGTAGATATACCTGTGAATAATGCAAAATTTCTATAAGAATTAACATTATTATATATAGAATTTTTGCCGGAGAGTTTCACATAAATGAAATAGTAAAATCGACAATTTCGAAGTTCCCTAAATGATTATCACCATTAAGAGCCAACCAAAAGCACAACCGATATTCAAAACGACCTAATTGAAGTATTTCATACTTACTATTCCTGATGTGAAGAAGAGGCATAATATGTAGCGCTGTAAAAAAATAGTATTATAAACAAATGTTTGTTAAGTAATCCTCGCCAAACAGTAAAAATAAAGACTGTACAGTGAAACCAATTTCATTATGTATTTTCATTATTTTAATTTGCGCGGTACGCTCATGTTGAGTGCCTTATCACTGAATATATTATGGACTATAATCCGTTGTCGCAACAAGCAATTCCGTCTAAAGCTAGGTTGGTTTTACAGTACTTTTTTTCATTTATCTTTAGTGTTTTGCTCAGGCCGAACGTGCCATACGAGTCATACTTTTTCGTGCTTGTATAGTCGGCATTCATCGATGTATAAGACGTTTACACGTAAAAAAATTATAAATTTTTATTGAAATGCGCTTAAGAGTAAATAATAATTTCTTCAGATGTCTAATGTAGGTTAGGTTAGGTTAGGTTCCTCCAGCTCCTCCTATGTCGACTTCATTATTCCAAAGGAGTTGAGTAAGTTCGGAACGGCAAGCATATTTTTTGTAGCAACTTTGTTCTGATGATCAAATCTTTTGGAGTTTAAGGTAATACTTGCCACAGAGAGAGTTTTTGATAGAAACAACTTTTGGAGTATGTATGTATTATTATTCATTTACTTTTAAAACAATAAGATATATTACCTGAGCCTTTTCATCGTCAGTTGATGGTCCTTTTTTCAAAGAGTCAATTTCTTCTTCGCTTAGTCCCACAACAAATTGGCATTCATCATGCCATATTTCATAAGCGCGTTGAAGAGCGTCACCATAATCCTATTGACAAAAACAAATATCTAAATGGTTTAACTATATTCTATAATTTCAAAAGTATAAATTCTTTCAATTGTGGTTTTTTATATTCCACAATATTGTCTTGGCTAGTTACGTAACCAATTACGAAAAGAATAGGTATAAGAATAATTTATTTTTTTCTGTGACGGGAAAAGTTATTTACCTAACAAGTGCGGAAAGTAGTACTTTTCCGCACACGACGGCAGTTGCACGAACGACGCGGAGCGGAGTTTGGGCAAGCCGTTAAGGGCGTAAAAGACAGTTTCCGTAAGAGTAAGGTACAATATTTTTCCTACGAG
The DNA here is from genome assembly GCA_958298965.1 of Chrysolina haemoptera. NCBI lineage: Eukaryota > Metazoa > Arthropoda > Insecta > Coleoptera > Chrysomelidae > Chrysolina > Chrysolina haemoptera. The sequence continues at coordinate 9,544,638 of OY282590.1, read as the reverse complement.
TATTTTTGTCCATCTTATTTATGAAAAAACAAGGTTTTTAATAAACAAGTTTTTATAATAATGCTACAAAATGACTAAGACAGAATAGTTACATAGATCATTTAGTTAGTCCTAAATATCATCATTTTCAAAAATACAAAAATTGTGCGGAAAAGTAAAAATCGTACGGAAAAGTAAAAATCGTGCGGAAAAGTAACTTTTCCGAACGATTTTAAATCGTACGGGAAAGTACAACTATCAAAACGAAAAATCGTGCAGGAAAGTTACTTTTCCGCACGCTCGTAGGAAAAAATGTTTTACATTTTATCTCTGTTGACAGGTGTTAAAATATGACTTTTCATTTAAAAAGTGAGTACTTTTTTCTCGGATATGTACATACGTAAAGGTAGATATCTGCTATTGCAAAAGCTGATCTCGCACGCATCCGATGGTCAGCTTGGAGCTCTAACCCAACCTCCTACCTTCATCACTCAACATGCACATTGCTACCTCACATTCAAATCCAAAAACTGTGCTATTCCATACAAGTATAAAAAATAATAGTGAAAAAAATCATCAATGTCCACGGCTTGAGACCTTTCGGTTCGCGAACAATCATTTCATCTACATATTCAAACACGGTTCATAGCCGCATCGATAGGATTGCGGCTTAAGTACGTGGTTCAAAGCGACGGTTAGGCATCTTTTTTTCATTTCATCAGCTTTTTTCTAACTTGAAAATAAAGGCCAGGGGTGGGATTCTGTGTACCATAGAGTTCTATTCAAATCAAATCAAATCTATTCAAATAAAAAAGTTGAAGTTCGCCTGAAGAACCGTAGAAATACTACTTCTCTAAAGATCGTAGTATAAAAAACCTACATGTAACAACTTGTCACTGTCAGAGTCCTCAACATAACATAAAATAGCAAGATTCGGTCAAGAATCGTTGAAATGTATTGGAAAAAACTGTATTCAGTATTACCCCGAGAAAATATGATCTCTTATGTATTTATACCCACCATAAATCACGAGAGCATGCTAGAGTGGTGTTTTATACAGTAGTACAGTAAAGAACAAAAACGGGAAAAACCGAAAAGAAAAAAAAAAGAAAAAAAAAGAAAAAAAACGGCTAAGTAGAAGGAGAAATTATTTCCTTTTTTTGGGTGTGTTTTTACCGTTTACCAATTTACCGTATTTTGAAAATGCTGCATTTTGAAGTGATACTCGATCAGATTTCAAGAAAACTCATTTGGACTGAATCTGTTTACCGAAACGGTCCATTTTCTGTAATCAGAGTTGTTTGAGCCGTATATACCACGATTAATATGTAACGCAGTGTTTTTGATTGTTATATAATATGAGGGAAATAATTATAATATAATAATAAAAATAAAATAATAATAAAAATAAATAAAAATCATTATGGTATAAAACCTTACTTCTTTCACATCTGAAGCAGCATATGAAACAGATAATCCAAAAGATATTAGAGCCAATCTTATGAACCAACTCATTTCCAATGATGAAAATCTGAAAAAATATAAAATTTAGAGTTATAGAACAGTTCAAAATATGAGACTAAAAAAATATATATTTCGTATCGATGAAAAAAATACTACCAATTCCTGAAGAACAAACGATACATCTTAGCGGAAGACCATTAACTAATAATGAAAATCTATTTTATAATCCAATCTTTCGCAAAAACCTAAAATTTGGAATTTGGTTCCATATTAAGTCGACGCAATTGTCGAAATGCTTTTCTTGGAACCTACAGATGACGCTGGATATATCATACCGCAGTGTTTATCTAAGGAATTCCTAATAAAAGCTGAAAGTGTTTTTCGAGTCAGTTGGGTTGAACTAGCATTCGCTGATGAAAAACAACTGCCATGAAACAGGTACGAAAGTTGAAGAGGGGAACAGTCTCCATGAAAATTGAAAACTGAAAAATGTTCCCCTCTTCAACATGAATACCTCCCACGAGGTTTTCTTGAACTATGGAAAATTTCGACAGTTTGTCGTTTAACAACAGATTTCATGAATATTCTATTCATAATTTTGGACAAAAATCAGGTACGGAAGTGTTCCTCCATTTGAATACTTTGCCAACTGTTTTTTTCTGCTCAAAAATCTGACAGACACTGAGAATAAAATATTTCCTGCAACTTTTTTTATATGAAAAATGTCAAAAACGAGTTAGATTGTGCCAATAAACAGAATTCAAAAATTTGGGATCACATGTTGAAAGGTTCGTATGGGTGCCCAATAAAGGTTACAACAAATTTTGAATAGAATTTTTTTAATTGGTTTATTGAAAAACAGAGAAAAATCAATTTATTCTCAAATATATTTATAATGGTTACTCCTGAAGTGAGATATTTGGAGACTTTAGAAGAATGTTTTTACTTATTATTTTTTTTTTTTTCGGAGTAAACCAACAAAATATAACAAATTCTCAGTTTATTGAAATCAAAACTTATTCTCACCACTATTATAAAATCAACACTAGGCAATGAATCAAACTGAGTATTTTACTCTGTCCAACATATGAGTACTTATAGAATTCATTTTATCTTAACCAAATTTCAAATTCAATAAAATCATATTTTAGTGGTACGATAAGCTGTAATTATTTGGAGAAACTTGAAGCACTCATGCATTAATAACGAACTAAAATTAAAAACAAAATGCTATTTCCTCGAAATGGCTTCACAAATTTGCAAATCATACAGGTTTCCAGATAACCCAAAAACGCTGCTCATGGGTTCGAGAGTTTCTACTGAATATACCGAATTATATTGTGATAGAATAGCAATTTTTATTACGACCCTGACAATAACAATTTTTCCATGGATACAAAATGCAGGAATTTGATACAAAAATTGAGTACCAGGAAGAAGGCAATATATTGAATTCTTTATATTTTTTATTTTACAATTTTTATTCATCGTGGATTTTCCTGATTCTGAAAAAATATTTCTTCCAATTAACAATAACTGAGAATGTTTTATTTTAAAATTTCCTTAATGGTATGGGATACTGAAAAATGTTTGTATTAATATTTTTATTAAAGCTCCTGAACCGTACAAGTAAATGAAAACTTCAGGAAAACAAAAAGATATTAACTGAAACACCATTGATTATTCTTCTGGTGGCAGAAAACAAAATCTGAAGGGTTGGTTGAACAATTCTTAATTATGAAAAAAGTAGGACCCTGTGAATTATTTAAGAAATGAATTATTTGATGCCTAATTTGAACTGATTATTGTCGAAAATGTCGAAAAAAATCTGGAAAAAAATCTGTATTTTTCACCTTCCTATTAAATCGTCTCCTATGAATAAATGTATATTCATCATCCTGTATCTCGAAAACCAAGCCGTTTGGGACATATGTTTAAATGAACTTTTCGCCCTGAAAACTTTCAAAGAATCACCTCCCAAGTTTGTCAACGTACCTAATTAATACTCTGTATATTGATAACAGTGACAAACCCCGTCAATGCAGACAAAACACTATATCGTCTCTTAAACTACAATAATTGAAACGGAAACACAAAATTCTCACAAATAGTTAAACCCAATAAGATACAGTTCCAGCGAAACAGATAATCCAAACAATCAACAATTCTCGGGAAGTAGACTCATTCATCTCATTAAATTATAGGTCTTCAAGGATATCCCTACCCGCCCTTGAAAAGTTTCTGCAGAGACACGGGCCAGTTCTCCACAGGGTACCTTTTTAAACCGCAAACAAACTCCATTAAGAATGACCCGGGATCCTACAAACATGGCGAATAATGGCTAAGCCGCCTTTTGATACTTGTTAGCATACAAGATCCGCAAGAGATACTGTAAATATAGTGAAAAAGAAGCTTCTTGAAATGCAATATTCCGACACATATTGTGGTCGAGCTTTATATTCTCTGTGCTCTTTTCAAGTCACCCACAATGGATTTAGAGATTAGGATTTGTAATTTTCTTTCACTGAACATGTTAGGTGTTCTATTAGGTTTTTACTTTTTTGTTAACGGACTGAAATTTATATAATAGTCAAGGTGTGAACACACAAAGATTTCGAGCATCTACTAAGCTTATAATTTTGGAGAATTTAAGAGTGTATGAATAAACGAATAACGCCTCCAAAACACGAAGAACGGTATTTTCCTCACAACCTTCACAGAATTTGCTAATTCTGAAATCATATTTGATAACAGAATGGCAACGCTCTTGATATTGAACAAATATTCTACAGCACTTGCTGTCTTATGCATTTTGCGTGTATTTCATTCAATCACTTGTATAAGAATGAATATTCTGACATTTTTGTAGCAATAATTACGTTAGCCTTGACTGGCATCATAGTGACAAGATGTGAAATGAAATGTCAAAATAAATTTTCGTTTGCTTTCCATTTCATTATATGTAAAATTTGTGGTTGTGGAGAAAGCACAGTCTGTTACTCGTTTAGAATGAAAATTCGCTATGCTCGTGTTTCCTCGGGCTCGCTTTCAGCTCGCGCTCGGAACTTCCCACTCGCATCGAATTTTTCATTCTAACCTTGTTACAGAATATACTATTCCATAGCACTTATGGAATCTTCCAGATAAACAATATAGTCTTCTATCAGCATAAAAATATTCGAACACATTATAACATCTGATGGCGATCATATTATGATGGAATGGAATGATACAAAAATATTTTAGTTTGGTTCACAAGTGCTCCCAAAAATTGTGAAAGTTACTGACAATTCAATAATAAAAAGAAGGCCTCGGTTTTTTGCGAAAACAGACCAGAAAAGAACAGGAAATTTCCTGAAAAAAAATGGCGCCTCTCGAGAAACAATATTTATAATTTCAATGCTAGGAATCGCACGTTAAAAGGTAAGACCTCGCTAATCCTTGGCTCGCACAAGTTTCGACTTTTGAGGGCTGCCGTTCGTAAGGGGACGACAGCTGGTTAACGGAAAAAACAATTTTAACAATCTAAATCATAAACAAATCTGTAGTATTTTTAATAACCCTTTTTATCATAAACTTTCCTGCCGCCATGATTCCCATAATATATACAACCTAAAAAATTGAATTGAAGATACAAATAGTGAAAATTATAATATAAGTCGAACACCAATCGATTTAGAAAAAGAAAAAAAATGTGGTTTAGGTCGGATTTGAACCCTCACCCCTACTATCCAAAACCTGAACGTTTCCTCACTTTTCACTCGCTGCTACGTGCTCACATAACAATCTGCTGAAAATAACTGCTATAGAAATTATAGAAAATATAGAATTCGATAGTCATCAATCTTTATATTGAAATTAGCGGTGTCAATGTCAAATCATCCTCATTTTCGATTACTTTTTTTTTTCAAACGAATTTTGTAATTACTGATGTGAAATGTCAAATTAATAGAACGTTTACAAACTTGATTCGATCGTATATTATTTATGATCATAAAAATGACAGTCTAGTAGTTCATGAAAGTCATGGGAAATGAAACATCCCGTTCTGAAATGATCATTACAGTACAGCTGGCGATGTAGAAATAAATGAATAGTATATTAAAGTATAAGTGGATAAATAGGTCTTACAAACACGCGCGATTTTTCAAGCCGAAATAGAGCAAAGTGTTGGAAAGACCAGTTATCCACGCATATTTTACGTTATTTTTTTTTTCAATTGGTGCACTTTGAAATCATAAATAGTGGTCATTATTACAAATAATGGAAATAAGAACTTATAATGTAAAATGGTTGAATTCGTGATGTGACATATCAGTATACCTTTCTTTGTTTGAATAAAAGTTTTGCATTTGTTTGTAATATTTCATTTGACGTTACAAGGTACTCCTGTCATATAGAACAATAATCATAATATTGTCATTTAGTCTTCACTGTTCTCGAGTTGTTGAGCCATGATAACTTTAAAAAACGCGCGTTTTTGGAAGTTCGATTTGCACACGCTGAGGCATGCTTTAAATAGATAAAAAGGGGAACCGATTGAAAAACACAATCGGCCTACTACCTTGATTGATAAAGCGCAGAAAATGGGCCTATTTCCATGTGGTCCTAGAAAAAATGTATTTACTTTTAACAATTTTTTTATTGAATGAACAAATAAAAAATATATTTTTTTCATAATATGGAAGAGCCATGTGAATTATTATTTTTGAAGAAAAACCAGTTCCCTGATATTATTATTTACCTGCATGAAAAAATTGTTAATCACGAATCCATGAGGTGGTGCTGTAGGTTTTCCGGGTTTTCCTGCAGCTGAAAAGTGAATACGCCACCAAAAATCAGTAAGTCGTCCCCGGAGCGCCACGGCAAATAATAATAGCCGTCCTCTACCCGCACAGGCCATGCCTTTGGGTACACTCTACGAGTGTTTATGAGGGAGTATTATTATTATTATTATATTATTATCTTCGTACACAGTAAAAAATTTCTAGTTGTTAATATCAGTATAGTTGAAATTAACTAGAAATATGTTGATATTCACAAAACTTTTGACAGTATTAGCATATACTTTATCTGAGGAATTTGTTAATTGTAAGTTTTGCTCTTTTAACTACAACAAGTAGTCAAAAACGCCTGCGACAATTATTCTAGTGAAAAACACCAACTTCATTAGTTAATTCTATAAAACAAAATTGTTTTAAATACAACTTCTTAGTGGAATTGACAAAAGACAAGATGAAATAATCTGAAACGCTATTGTCATTTTTGACAAATTATTCTACACAATTATTCATCATGCGACAATTATTTTAGTGAAAAATACTTAAATCACTAGTTAATTCTATAAAACAAAGTTGTTTTAACTACAACTTTATAGTGGAGTTGACACAAACAATTATGAAATAATCTGAAAGGGTATTGTCATTCTCGACAAATTATTCATCACAATTATTCATCATGCGACAATTATTCCAGTGAAAAATACCAAATTCACTAGTTAACTCTATAAAACAAAGTTGTTTAAACTACAACTTTATAGTGGAATTGACAAAAACCATTATGAAATAATCTGAAACGGTATTGTCATTCTCGACAAAATATTCATCACAATTATTCATCATGCGACAATTACTATAGTGAAAAATACCAAATTCACTAGTTAATTCTATAAAACAAAATTGTTTTTACTACAACTTTATGGTGGAATTGACAAAAACTATGATGAAATGATCTGAAACGTTATTGTCATATTTGACAAATTATTCATCTCAATTATTCATCATGCGACAATTACTCTAGTAAAAAATACCAAATAACTAGTTAATTCTATAAAACAAAATTGTTTTTACTACAACTTTATAGTGGAATTGACAAAAACTATGATGAAATAATCTGAAACGCTATTGTCATTTTTGACAAATTATTCATCTCAATTATTCATCATGCGACAATTATTCCAGTGAAAAATACCAAATTCACTAGTTAACTCTATAAAACAAAGTTGTTTTAACTACAACTTTATAGTGGAATTGACAAAAACCATGATGAAATAATCTGAAACGGTATTGTCATTTTTGACAAATTACCTATTCATTTCAATTATTCATCATTGGACATTTTTACTCTAGTCAAAAATACCAACTTCACTCGTTAATTCTCTAAAACAAAGCAGTTTTAACTACATATCATAGGGGAATTGACAAAAACCATGATAAAATAATCCGAAACAGTATTGTCATTCTTGACAAATTATTCATCTAGTTTGTTTGACAAAGTTTTATTTATTTGTCAACGAGTTTTAGTGAAATCACCAATAAACGAAGGTAAAATAATTATATAAGTACCCATTTGTTACTCACAACAACTCAATTATTAATCAACAAAACTTAGTTTCAGTGAAATTCCATATAAACAAAGTTGAAATGATTTTATACTAATTTGTTGTCGATTTTAACAGCCCAATATTCAATTTCTATAAAAATGTAGGTGAATTGCCATTATCATTTGTTTCACTGACAAAACTAAATTGTTTTGTCAATAACTGACAGAAACCAAAATCTAATCATCCAAAACGTAGGTACCTACTTGTCAAGCATATATAACAAATCAATTTTTCTTTTTATCAAATTATTTTGTCCTTTTACGCACTTTTATCCACGAAACCGCCTTGTCAATAAGCTCTTGTTAGTAGATAGACAATGGACCACTTATAAGTTCCATAAACCTTATTTTAGGTCAGGCTATACAGGTTATTCAAGTTATTCATGTTCACGTGAATAACAGAATAACCTATACCTATTACCTACCTACACAACCTAACCCTCTCTTTTCTGTGCCTACACCTACCTACTTATCCAAAAAAGTAATATAGGTTCCCCTACATTCTTGTTTGCAAATGCTTACAATTACACCAGTATATTTTCTCCCCAAGAAAAAGTGTTTACACACTTGTACGGAAAATTATGTGTGGGTTTTCCATCTGCTTCTGCAATCTGCAGAATTAAAATAGATATACCTACCTAATTCTTTTAAAATCTGTAACCTTGCGTAACAAACTTATACAATGAATACCTACTTCTCAAAAAAAAAGCTTAGAACAAAATTCAATCGTATTAAAAATTTTGTAGAATTTGATGTATCCCTGACCCTGTTTCAGCACTCCGAGTCGCTTTCCTTACATTTTAAGTTCTCATTCTCATTTCTTATTTCTGCGACGCAAATGTCGCAAATTCAAAATTGGTAGATGTGGTTACCAACCGAATGATTCCGATATTATTTCTTTAGAAACAAACAGGGTCGGTGTCGGCCTAAACATTGTGTAACATAATAAAAGAAACATTTTGTGTTCATCCATTTTTTTGTGGGTTATTTATTCATTTTAGAATAATATGTTCACTCTTTTTAATATTATACCATTGGACATTATGTTAAAAATAATATATCCATGTTACAGGGTTCTTCATAAATTATTCAGTATGAAATAAGCGTGGAGTTTTACTTTCAAATATATGAAAAATGGCATAGTCGAATGCTTCTTTCGCTATTTGTCAAAACAGTAATTTTTCAAAATGATCTTTTGGATGTTTCAACCTTTGGCAGTCTGAAAATGCAAAAAACAGAAAGGCAAATAATCAATTTGACCCGATAAGATACTGCGTTTACAAGATTCCCCTTTTCTGAAAAAACGATAAAAATGTGGAAAGCTTAGCGATTTTGCGTGTCACCCATAAAATTAAACTTTCAATCAATGAGTAATGTTTTTAAAATATGCGTTTAAAATTTGTTTTGTCTTGAATTTTGGTTCGATACGTATTGGTAGTAGGTTGATGACCATTTGATTATTGTTCTTGTTATCATTTTGTTACTAGAAAAGTCGATCTTCCCACAGAGTTCAGGAATAAATTCCTTAACACAATTCAAATATCAAATAAAACGAGTACTTTCCGATAGTAATAGTACATTTGAACTCGAGGTAGTGATGAAGGAGAACGAAAATATCTTCAAGAACCGCAGTAACCTGTGATTTTATTTATAATTGTATCATTATTTATACTCTGATAATGAAAATCATTAGCTTGTTTGTTTTATTGTATTATTTTTTGCTATATTTTTATATAATATCTTTTAATCTTTGATCTTCAACCAAACGGACGTTCCTACAAAATTTTTATTTTCTAAAGTAGTTTGAGTATATTATACTATTATTTAAACAAATAATTGCTATCCTACATGCCTAATAATGCATTTACTTTGAATCAAACATAACATTGATTTGAAGCAGTTTTCTCATCTTCTTAAAGAAAAGAGAGATATTATTATCGATATATCTACTTAATCAAAAGTTCTATATTTTACCATTAAGAATATTCTGAGATATACCTACTCTATATTGAAACAAGTCAATAAGGGCCTATTTAGTCAACATTGTCTTTGTCTCAGTCTCATTCTTTGTTCTAATCTTAATCTCTAAACTAAGTGGATTTCACATATTGACATAAGAACATTTAAACAATGCTTTTTGTCATAGTCTCAAGTCTGAGTCCTAAAATCGTGACCTTAGCAGTTCCCAATTTCCAACTGTTATGCTTAGGACAACGACAACGACGTCAGTGCGCATACCCTGGCGAATGTCAATAATGACATTCGACAACTTTCTTCATTCTCATATTCTGTGATAAAAACCAGAAACCGGTCGTGATTAATGCTTGATTATCATAGCAATCCATTATCCATATCTTTACTTCTTCGAATAATATCAAACTATATAAATAAATAAACCTAAAAACTTTGGACATATTTCTGTTACTGTCATTTGTCGAAGTCCTAATATTAATCAACTGTTTGAATTGTAATGACTTCACTTTTTAAGACTAAATAGGCCCTAAATGGCACTACTTCCGTTCTAAATGATTTTTAGGTTACTTATATGTGTTTTGGCCTGAAATTCATCAGCAATCAAAAGTTTGGGAGTAACGACTCTTCGTGTTTGTTTTTTAATTATCACACAATGAAACAAATTATTTTCATATTTTGTTATTATTTATACCATTGCCACATTTTAGAGTATTCTTATTATATATTTCCCGCCAAAAAATATTTCAGCCAAGATAAAAAATGTCCCTTTCTCATGAAAACAATATATTTTAGTTGTTTAAACTATAATTAGGAGGTGGATATGGACCAAATATAATGAACAAAAGGGACAAATTACGAAAATTGTTCGAGCACAAAGTTCATATGTTTGTTCAACAGAAAAAATTATTTAAGTAAGTACGTCAAAAATCAACGTGATCGGAAGTGAATCCCAGATACAGCAATTTTTCAAATTTAAACTTCAAACCTATCTGTAATTTTCAAACATTTTCCCCGACAATATTTTCCTAAGACCGGCTCTGACTGATTCCACTGTCCATAGCATAGTGCAAATCCAAGTGGTAGGTGTCGTGTCACTCGTGTGGTGAATTACCGTATTCGTGTCGTGTGGATCATTTCATTTCATGTTCCTGACCGTTTATTGCATTTTGCATTGCGATTTGCGATTTGCGTTTTGACTTTTGACCACTGAAGTGTGTTGTACTGGTTGTGATGGTTAGTGAAGTAGTGTTCGTTTAATTACAAATTATTGATAAGATGGATTTGGAACTGAGTCTTCTGAATGAATTAACCACAAACCACATTCGCATTGAATATAATGGAGTGCGGGAGTGGTGTACAATCATTCTACCCTACGAAGAAATTACATCAACAAGTAAGTTAATTTATTTTGTTCATGAGTTTATTCATTACTAGGTATAATATGTATTCCAGCCAATCAGGTCTGTGTAAAATTTATGTGGAGTTCAAATATGATACCTATTATCTGTGATAGGTACCAACTTTATATGCTTATTTAACAATTTTTGTCTTCAAATTTGTAAATCATGTGAAGACAATTGCTATCAAAAAACTACTTTTTCAAATTTTGTACATTGCTGTTGCAAACTGAACGGTTTCTGTGGCAAATTCAACAGTTTCTGTGGCAAAATCAACAATCCTGTTGCAAATTCAACAATTTCTCTTGCAAATTCAACAATTTCTCTCGCAAATTCAACAATTTCTCTTGTAAATTCAACAATTTATGTTGCAAATTCTACTGTTGCAGTTGCAAATTCAACGAACCTCTAAATTATTATCGTTCATTATTTGTAGAAACAGTCATCAACAATTAGGATTTTTTCAAAAAATCGTGCCTTATTCGATTTTTTCCAAGCCTATTACCAAGTTATAAGAATCCAATAGAATGAGTTTGTGGTGAGCACTGAATATAATCTACAAATTTTTATAGGTTCTTGGAAATTTTATCCTGAGCACCAGAGAAGGGAGAGAAGTTTTCAAATATTATAAGACACACGAGTGTCTCAATGACAGTTTTAGAAGAAGACTCATTAATCTCAGTGTGGATTATTTGTTGACGCTTTTCGATAGAAATGTTATGCCTTCATCCTATTCTAGAGAGCAATTAGCAGAAGCTATAATAAAAATATTTCCCAAACTCAAAGACCCTGGTGCACCTAAAGGATTTGTGAGTAAAATCATATCAATAAGACTTAGCACAGGATTGATAAAAAATTTCTCTCCATATTGAAAAAAAAAGTTCTATGTGCAGCTAGTGCAAAAACTGTATATTTGTTTCACAAAAGCATGCATTTTACCAAAATGCCAAGTGCAAAAAATATCCTTTTGCAAATGTTGCATACATTCTCAAATAGTTATTGAATGGGGGAACACCTGCATACCGGTTTCATGGTTCTTGCCACTCATCAGTAAAAGTTTATTCTTCCAATTAAATTGAAAAACTACCTCGGCTTCCCTTGGAAATTCCTAAGATAAACACTGAAGTATGATTGCATACTTCAGTGTTTGTCTTAGGAATTCTCAAAAAAAACTGAAGTAATTTTTCAATTCAATGGCTAGAACCATGACACTGGTAAGTAGGTGTTCCCCCATTCAAACCGGAAAACAATTTCATCTTTGGTATTTTGAAAGCATTGTAAAAGTCTTCTTGTAGAAAACTTTGCCAAGCATCTAACAGATATAATTTAACAGTCTTAGGAGACAGTAGTTGTTTTTTGTTGGAGACTTGCCGATGAATATAGCTATCATATAGGTTAAAGTGAAAGACTGGATAATTATTTAATCCATTTTTCACAACTAGAAACATGTTTAATTGAAAATACCTCATGTAGTTATATTTTAGGAGGCGTATTATGATCCATCAACGAAAAAGGGCTTCATAACGACACGATTAAGAACTATTCTGAGGAAAAAAACTCCAGATGAATGCTTATCACAAAATAAGAGACTGAAACTACATACCCAAGAGAATATTGATTAAATTGAAGAAACTGGATATGAGGAGGCCATCAACCATATGAAGATTTCCAATTCTTCTGAAATTGAATCGATAAAAAAATATGTTTTGAAAACATTTACAGCTCGAAGGAAGAAAGGGTGTGATTTCCAGACTTTCCCTAGGTTTTTAGATACCAAAGGTTTGGTGAGTACCCCAGAGTGTAACACTAACATACACCAATATTTTCTTGACTAGTTAAAAACTGACGGATATACCTAAACCTGAAGGGTGTAGTCAATTATAATAAAAACTTTATTATTTATAGATCTCGTACGAGTTTTCGCTCATTGCACAAAATGCGACAGATTTTGTGAAGTCCTATGAAAAATGTGTAGAGAACATTTTAGAAATTTATATTGTGACTATAAAAAAACCTAGTCAAGACATCATTTCTGATGATGGTGATGGTAAGATATTTATTTATATACTATCTTTGCCGTAAGGTATTCATTTCAGAGTGCATTCGTTTTGATTTGGAGGGATTCCATAACGCTTCACTGAAAAGTGGGAAACCACAAAACAGGTGTGGGTGGATGATGGAACTCTCGGAATTGAATCAAAAACACTCTCTTTACTTTAAATATATTTGTGTTGGTGAAAATTTTCCAATCTAACTCCACCAAAATAATCTTTATTGTAATCCAGAGACACACATAGACATATGTTTCGAAGGGTTAATCCTTCATCTTCAGTAAATAAGAGGGGTTACATAGAGATCATTAAATTTCATGATGGAAAAGTTGAATTATTTTGGAATATTACAAAAATATAAAAACAAATGAAATTATAATCAGCATGTCCTAATTACGACTTGGCCGTATCAAATGCGGAGCCCACTATTGATGCGGCCAAGTCGTAATTAGGACGTCACTGACTATTATATCCGTCTCGGAGAGTAGCACACTTTTTGAAGGCCTACGTTATGTAAAAAATCATTCCAATTGGATGCAAATGTTTTATAAGGATGTTCCATTTACATTCAATTTCCGTTTTTTTGCAAATTTCATTTCCAATTCTAACGTTAGTAAGTACTCCACCTTATCATAACTACATATCTTGTGTATTTGCGTATTTTTAGTTGTCCTGACACCACTATCAAAGAGTTTTTTTTGAATTAACCCAATTACTCAACTGCAACCTCAAAAATACTAATTTATATATAATTATAGAAGTTTTATTTATTAATGATGAATCATTGTGAAATTTCAGTATGGTGTAAAACCATAAGATCATTGTTCGGGTTACTCCATATGCTACCGCCCACAGCCAGAGGACGATATCTCAAATATCATAATAGGGAAACAGGGTTAAATGCACAAGATTACCTGCTAACTTTCTTCAAAGTGAGTGTTTTATTACAATTCTGTTTTTCCTTGCTTGCTCTCTTTTTCATTTCCTTATCATGAATTGAAATTGACTACATTCCTGATTCATCCTAATGACCTTTTTGTTTTTTATTCTAGTCGGACATTCCTTTGGAATCTATACTGAAGAATAGAAAAAACAAGCAGCCATTTTTATTGGCTTCTGGAGCTAACAAAAAATCCATTGATGCTTACTACATCATTTCTGAAAATGAAATAATACCAGTAAGTAGTATTTCGCCTGAGGACCCTTGGAACCCGCTGGTTGCATTCGATTCATTATTTAAAATACATTTTGTCCTCAATGTTGAATTCTGTCACGAGTTGCAAAATTTTTGTAACTTCATTCAAGTGCTATTTTTCAAATTAGACGAAGAGACTGTTTGTTTCAGTAGCCGAATGAAAGAACTAAGGGGCAAAATTCTCCACTATCTGAATAAAGGTGATGATACCTCGAAGGAAAATAATCTTTGATTTTATAATGTTTTAAACCTTAAGATACACACTATCCAGTAGCATTCTATAATCCAAAATGTTCATTTGTTTTGTATGTAAAAAAAATAAGGAGTGGATAGGTCTTTGATGGCTACTTTTGGACGTTCATCATTTATTTCTTTATCAAATACAATTCAACCCAGTATTTGTCCAATGACTTGGACCATATTGTTTGTTTCAAAAGTTTATACTGGGTAGGACTATTTACTTCCGCACTGTAGCTATATCAAACACAAATATTTTCAAAGATAAAGATTAACCAAAATAAATTTTAACTTTCTTCCTGTAATGATTTCCATCCCATCGAAGTTAGCAAATAGGTAATATAAATCAGTAGTTTTGTTACTTTATTATTATAGTATTAGGTTCATATTGAAAGAATGTTCTGTTCTTTAAATAAAATCATCAAAATATATTATGGATCTTATTTCATTTGCCTTATACCTTTCCCGTTAAAATTCTCATATGAATTTTTATATCATAGTCTATAGCAGCAAACAACATTGGTTGTTCTTTTTTCGTATAGAGTGTGACCCATTTCATTACCCTATAACTTTCTTATTGATGATTGACGCATTTCAATGTAATTTACGTATGAACCATTTGAAAATGTCGCGAATCCAGATTTTTTATTTTTGACCTTAAAAAATATGAATAGTTGGCCTTGAAAATTGAGATTTTTTCATAAATTTTGGTATCCTAGTGGACCTTCTGAATGTCTACCTAAAAAAAATCATTCCAATTGGTTGAAAAATGTAAGTTTTTTAAGGGTGCTTCCATCTTAAATGGGTCACACTGTATAGGCACATTTGGTTCTATACGAAACCATCTCTTGAATGAACAATTTTCAATTGTTCGAGTAACAAGACTAAACTATAATTCACCAAGATAATTCGTATTAAATCACTAATTATGTCAGTTATTAAACCAATATGTTTAGTTGAAATAGCATTATTGGTTGAGCTTCATGCAAAAATATGTTCGTTTTGGTACCAAATCATTGGTAGAATAGACAAATTCTAATTGTTCAAGTATCAAGAAAATATATTATTGACAAAGAAATATAGTATTCAATCACTAACTATATTAGTTAAAAAACTAAATTATTTTGTTAAACTAGCATGAATGTATACGTTTTTATACCAAACCATTTGTTAAATTGAAAATATGTAATAGTTGAAGTAACAAGAAATATATATATACCTAACAAAACAACATAGTAATCAATCACTAATTATGTTAGTCAATAAAGCAAACTTCTTCGTTGTATTAGCATTATTAGTTGTACTTTTTAATATATACATTCATTCTAATTGAACCAAATATTTCATGAATTAGCAATATCTAATTGTTGAATCTACAAAACAATATAATAATTCACAATTATATTTAGTTCTTATAAGCCAACTTGCACTGTTGAATCACCATGATTTAATTATACTTTCAGCCGAAGTTGTTGTCACAATTACAATGTAAATTTGTTAACTTTGCAAAAGCATTTTGCAAGAGTTTCAAGCAAAATTGTCGATTTGAGTCAAAGAATTCGATGAAGAATTCAAAAACCATGTGGATTTCAACAAATTTATTTGGGTTATCAACATGAAGAAACGTAAATATAACAAAATCGAGTTGGAATTCTGATGGCATTATATCAATATGACTAATGTTTGTTGTTAGAAAAACAACTGCTTTTTTGTCTTTTTCCCAAATTATTATCAAGTTGACAAGATGAATTGCTCCTTTCCGCGAGTAAATGTTGTTAATTGTCAAATAAGTTATTGCAAATATCAACAATATCCCTTTGACTAAAATGTATTTTGTTTATTTAACTAAATAAGGTTAGTGGATCGATCTGTGCAACAAGTTGTAGTTAATTTTAACTACCCATTTTTTACTGTATACACATTTATTTCCAAGAAACCATTTTTCTTTAAAAACCATTATATTTATCAATGATCAAAATGATACAAAAAAAAAATTATTTCAACAATGAGTGAAATAAAGGCCTACTTCCTTGATCGATAAAGCGCAGAAAATGGGCCTATTTCCATGTGGTCGTAGAATTTTTTTTTTTACTTTTAACAATTTTTTTATTGAATGAACAAATAAAAAATATATTTTTTTTTTCAGAATATGGAAGAGCCATATGAATTATTATTTTTGAAGAAAAACCAGTTCCCTGATATTATTATTTACCTGCATGAAAAAATTGTTAATCACGAATCCATCTTCGAACACATTTATTTCCAAGAAACCATTTTTCTTTAAAAACCATTATATTTATCAATGATCGAAATGATACAAAAAATTTTTTTTTTAACAATGAGTGTAATAAATTTGGAACAATCTTTTTCATGTAGCTTTCTATAATAAAAAATTAAAAGAATGAGCATATTTGGATGAAGAGCATTTTTTTTTCGTTACTTTATTCATGTCTTTATTTTTTAATGTTTAACATTGTTTATGAAAAATTGGAAAATTACAATTTTGTAATTTTTTCAACGGGGATTCTTTCTAGAGCCTTTTAAGAATAGCTTCAAGAAATTAAAAAAGAAATTGAAATATTGATTTAACAATTATCGGGGTTTTATGTTAATGGGTCAACTTTTTAAAAAAAATTGCCGACGTTTCATGCTGCGTCCCTATCGGTTGAAATTTAATTTGTCGTTGCGGCCATTTTGGCGGAGTTTGAGAATCAAAAATGAATCGCCCGATGATGCCCATACGGAGCTTTAGACGTTCCAATTATTTCTCAAACTAGGTATAACAACCCTTCACTGAAAAACATATTACATATCGATTACGAATAAAGATGACGTTGTCCGGCATTTTTTAAGGTTCGTGGGGATTCAATATGAACGACTCAACTAACTAAACTTACCTATTGACGACTAAATATTTTGATGCTTGCAGGAAATGTTTGAAGTTGGAAATGCTTTTAGGGACCTACGGAAGGAATTTCCAGTTTTTTCGCATTATATTTCGAATATCTCACATGATTTTTCCACAATATTATGAGAAAAACAGCATCTCCATATATTTTGTTGAAATACAGGTTTCAGATTCCCGTCTTGACTTTCTTGGTTTGCATGATCTTTCTTATTTTCGACGATATGCTGAATGTTAGCATTGAATATTATATTCCTTTTCTGTTTTTCTCTATTGCAGATCATTCAATAGAGTCTCTACAAAAGATCGTACGATAAAATCTTGTCTGATTGTTGTAGCACGTTCTTCCGATCATCTGATAGCTTCAGAATAGTTACCAGGTGGACGCATGTAGAGATTACATTGAAACCTCCAAATAATGAATGAATGCAAAATGCCTAGCCAAATTATCTCTATTGGTATACAGATCAGGTCATTGAAATTAATGTTAGCATATCTTTATAAAGTCTTCTTATGGTACAATTGGTGATTCGACAGTAATGAAATAGAATAATAATAAATTAACAAAACTAGGTAAATAAATAAATAAATATAAATAAATAAGTTTATTTCACCAGCTTCGAATAATTATCTTACAGTTTACAGATTTTTTTTTTACACGAAATCACCTGACTGCTGCAAGGCGGTCGTCTGTGAATTCCAAGAGAGATGATATAACCTTTATTCCTAATAAACAATTTAATCTTTCTATGTGAAATAAATCTGGAGCACCTAACTACTAGAGTAGTCGTTTGTGCTGTGAAATGATTAACATTAATACAATAAAATAAAAACAATAAACAAGTTTACATACTATGAAATACCTATAATACCATACATTAATAAATACATATCATTACGAATCTTTAATGAATCAAAACATATTAGTTAAACTAATAAAATATATATATATATATATATATATATGATTGAATAATTTCGTGACTGTGACAATGTTATTTTAAAAATATTTGGGTAGCAGTCAGTTGACCAGTTTAATTATATATTCTTCGTTTTTTTAAATCGAGCTTTCGAAAATCTTTATTTTCTTTGTCAAGATTTTAACTACAATATAAAATGGATGAATAAATGGTGTTTTAACAGTTGATTAATACTTACTAACGTGAAATTAAAAGAAATTTACATCATTAACAAACATGAAGAATTAGTGACACTTGAAAAATACAGACAGGTAGGAACGCACTGACAGAAAGATGAGTGATAAATATACATATATAGGATGATAAAAACATAAAAATTGTGAAGATGAATAAAATCTAAAAAATACAAAATAAATTCAAGGTGGGCGACTATTGGAGAAAATCTGTTTACTTCTGTGTAAAATGTACGTGTATATAGAACTCAAATCTTTTATGTCAGTTCTTTTGTTGAATGTATTAGTTTTGTTATTGATGTGAACCATTTCCAAAAAAAGTCTTTTTCTCAAATTGCTTTCTACATCAAGAACACTCGCATTGTCATAGTCAATACGATGGTCTTTGTCTATGGTATGTTCAGATAATGCACAAGATCTTATATTCCTCCTAGAATCACTCTTATGTGAAGTAATGCGATCTTTGAGCATTCGTTTAGATTGGCCAATATACACTTGATCACAGTCTTTGCAAGGAATTTCATAAATAATATTGGATTTGAAAAAGGTAGGTATTGGAGTTTTCAATTTTGAATGTAAATTCGAGATTGTGGTGATATTTCTTTTTGCAATCTTTATTTCTTCATTTCTAAAAACATTTATTAATTTAGGAGTCAAATCGTGGATGTGTGGTAAGCTCTTATAATAGATCATGTTAGTGGAATTTGGTGTTCTTATATCAGGAATATGAGAGGAATTGTTTCGTGAAGGAGTACTAAAAAGAATTTTATTAACCAAAGAATATGGATAAGAATTTTCAAGTAAAATGTCTTTAAGTTCATTCAAACATTCAATTCGCAAAGAAGGGTGAGTCAACTTCTCAACCCTACTTTTCTGAAAGCTCGATTTAAAAAAACGAAGAATATATAATTAAACTGGTCAACTGACTGCTACCCAAATATTTTTAAAATATATATATATATATATATATATTTTGTTGCAGTGAATATAAGATGCTCAAAGATTCTCTAACAGAAAGCTATAGTTGTTCTGTATACATTTTTTTAAATTCTTTCATGAACAATCCCAAATTATTATATTTTTTTATTTCACCTGGTATAAAATTTTAAAATTTTGGTCCTGTGTAAGAAATGAATCTTTAAAAAAGTGTTTTTTTGGGTTTGGGAACTTGTATAGGTGCTTTGTTTTGTGTTCTTGTTTTATATTGGTGCGTCCCCGGTATGTGTAATTGTGGATTCTTGTACATGAATTTGCCCAAATTCATCATATATAATCCTTATATTTTCATGACATCCGCTTGTATGAAGAGTTCTTCCGAGGAAAATCTTATTTCTTTCCGCAAGATTATTTTTAAAATGCATTTTTGTGCCACTTCCAGAACTTTTAGTTGATTTTCATATAGTCCTCCGTATATTGTTAATCCGTATGATAACACAGATTCAACTAGACATTTGTAAGTGCTCTTTAGTGTTCGAATTGGTAAAATATCTCTTATGCTGTAGAAGAGGTGTATTAGTTTATGGATTTTTTTTAATAAAGTTTTTACGTGGTAGGTCCATTTCAGGAGACAGTCTATTGTCAATCCTAAATATTTGTAGTTACTGGTTGATTCTATTACTGTTTTAGACTTACAGGCTATCCTATTACAGTTGGTATGAAAATTTATTTTAGTGATGTTGGGTAAACCGGTTATCTTGTTGCTAAAGGTCATGAATTTGGTCTTAGATTGATTTGAGGTTAAAACGTTCTTGTCTAGCCAGCATTTTACGCGGTATAATCCCTCTTTGCTTTTTTGCATCACTACATTCCAGCCTTTCCCAGTGAACACCAAACTAGTATCGTCGGCGTACGCTATAATTTCACCTCCGATCTTGCAATCCATTGATATATATTGAAAATAGTAGAGGACCTAAGACTGTCCCCTGTGGTACACCGAACTCTATTCTGCCAGACATACTGTAAGTTTTTCCTATTTTTACAATTTGTTTCCTCCCTGAAAGATAAACTACTAGTAAATTCAATTCTATCCCTCGTATTCCATATGTTTCTAGTTTATTTTTCAGTAATTCATGAGAGACACTATCAGAGGCTTTAGCTAAGTCGAGAAAAATTGCCAACACTTTTTTATTCTCATTCAATGCATTTTGGATTTTTTCTGTAAGGCAGTACAAGTCGTCCTCAGTTGATAAACCATCTCTGAATACAAATGGTCGTGTATACATACAATTCATTTTTATTATTACTCATTTAATCAGCTCTGCCTTATACGATACCAAAATGTCAACAAAGTGCTTACCTAACTACAGGGAATTTATGAATCCGCAGCCAACTGTAATTGTGTTATTATAACGTGTGAAATTATGATTTGTTTTATATGAATTAAAGGCCAAATACTTTAACAATAAAGGCAAAATAATTACAAAACAAAGGAAACAAAAGTTGAAGAAAGAAACAAGATGTCCTGTCTTACCAGGACGGCGTTCATTGCCATAATATTTTACTTTAGGAATAATTAGGTGAACCTGCGACGACTCTGCCGTCGACAACGAAAATACTGACCTCCAAAAGGCATACTAAGTAAACTCGTATCCTAAAATCTGTCATTATCACCTAGCTATATGTCATTTAATGGAAATCCATGTTTTACAGATTTTTTTCGCTTGTTTTTAATGTTTTTCTTGGAGAACAGATGTCGATGAAAATATAACCAGTGATATTTAAAACGTTCCTGAATTTTAAGGTGTTCATAATTTTGAAAGATATTCCAAAATTGAAGCGGTGGGTTGGTGAAACAGCAGTTCCCAAATTATATTATTTTATTGATGGATGCATCTTAACATAGCTTAGAACCAATTCATTTGAAATTCGCTTCTTTTTTATTTTTAACCTTGAAGAATAAAAATAGTTGGCTCTAAAAATAAAGAATAATTCATGGACTTTTATTTCTCAACATTTCCAATTTTTTGAGATAAATTCGATTTTCATGAAAATGGCAATTGTTCAGATTTCCGTAACCCACTACAAATTTTTTCACGAAAATTAATCATCTGTCATCTGTAATTCATCCAAATATTGGAGAGCGCAATCGCATTTGGGACGCTTTTTAGGGTAAAAGAGTCAATTGATAACTCAAAAACGGTTCGTCTTATCGATTTCTAACAAGTACAGGCCTCTAAAGGATGTTTGATTCTTCGTAGGTGCTGTAATGGAAATTGAACTTTCAGTCCACTTATTCACAAAAAAAATCTCAAAAATGTCTCAAAAATGCAGTTACTTTGTAGTAATTTTTTGGGTAGATGAACAAATAATTTCAAAATAGATATTTACGATATAAGTGTCGTAAAGATTCATATTACGATATGCTGACCCATCGATTATCGTAATATAAATTTACGACAGAAATATTGTACAATATTTTACCTACTACCAATAATGTTAATTATTTACTCAAAATTAGGCAATATTCCTTAAATTAATGATATTAGAACCATGCAACAAGCAAGCGTTGCGCTCATTGTTGATTTTTTTTTGCGAACTGTCAACTTTGACTCGTTCATTCCAATTTAGTAAAATTTCATCGACATTGTTCAGACCATTAGAGAATAGATTCAGATATAGAATCCGCTACAAATTCAAAAATTCAAACCTTATTACCTGATAAATCCCGGGATAGATACTCAAATTTATAATAAATTAATTCTTGTTATCCTTTTCCATTAAATAGACTGACATTTGAAAAGAGAACCAAACGAATTTTACTTTACCGCACTAGTGCGGTAAAGTATCTCATTACGAAACTCATGTCAGTATCGTAATGTTTGATATTACATATTGGTGGTAGGTAAAAAACATTACAGCACGTACATAGATTAACGCTTTACCTTTCTTTCGATGCCCAATTCATTTCGATTGGATGAAGATTGCTTCAAATTTTAATAGAAGAGAAATACCACTGTAGCTACCTCGACTGTCTATAAAAAACATGGTGAGGTGCTGCCGCAGAAATAGATACATATAATCAAACGTCCTCTAGAAATCTGTCCTTGCTTGAAGTCAATGCGACGAACCGTTTTTGAGTTATCGACTTTTTTACCCTAAAAAACGTCCCAAATATTGTGATCGCGCTCATGGCCTCTTAAAAGCTAAGTGCGTTTCTCTAGCTCGCACAAGTCTCTGGAGGACTTCTGAGGGTTGATCGTTAATAACGATTACAACAATTTTAACGACAAAATTATCTATCGTCCTCAAACAATAAAAAATCAAAGAAATTTTCTCCACAACAAAAAATTAACCTTACCTCTTGTTTGAAGTTAGTAACGTTTTTATGAAACTCCATAATATTTCGTATATCATATACTTGAGCTTTCCACAATACAATTTCATTAAAAAACCAACATCTACATATATTATTTTGAAATATAGGGTTCAGATTCGTATCTTAATTTTCTTGATATGCATGTTTCATATTTTCGCTGAATGCTAGTTTTGAATATAATATTCCTTTTCTACTGTCCTGCATTGCAGATCATTCAAAAGAGTATCCTACAAAGATTGAACGATGAGATCTCGTCTGATTGTGGTAGCACGTTCTTCTGACCATCTGACAGAGGAGAATAGTTACCAGGTGGAGGCATGTAAAGGTTACATTGAAGCTTCTAACACTGATCCTTTCTGAAAAATAAATATTGAAATGGCTTTGAGTATAGAAAAATTATCTGGTGTAGAGATCAGGCGATATAATTTATTGTTACCATGTTTTTTTCGAAAGTCTTCAGTTCAGTTGACGATTTGAAAGTGGTGAAATAGTGATGAGAGAATGATGTTAGTTATTTCAAGCATGTCTGGAACACTATACAGGTGTTAGATTTACATGAAATGTTTTAAGAATCACCCAAACTATTTATTTTGAGAATTACCCTATACATAAGAAAAAACAAATTATTTTGGATAGAAAAAGTCATAATAACATAATTACGATTCTGACTGTCAATAAAGTTCAATTACAAAGTAGGATTTTCTCAAATTATTCTCCACATTTAATAACAGGAAATAATAGGTATAACCAAAGAATTAGGAAGTATTCCAAAAATAATTAGCGCTCTGGTTGAAATTTCGAAAAAACTCTCATCATTTCCCAAATTGTATCATTTAGTATATACAGTGCCTTGGAATTTTTCTTTAAAAAAATATGAAAAATTGACTAGTCGGTAAGGGTCACATGACATGACTGATGAAAAAATTTTAAATGAAAAAATTGCTTATATTTCGATTTTACACATATGTATTGAATTTGACGTTTCATTATACAGTATCGGAAAGTTTTCATCTTGGGTATGGTGGTTTCATGAGAGCGTAAAGAATAGCTTGCTATATGTTGAGAGAGCATTACAATTTCTCCTCGACTCGATCAAGGAAGGGATATCGACGTATGCTGTGTGCGCTCTGTCGCATTGCCACGTGGTCTGTTGGGGTAACAGAAGAGGCGTACAGTAGTGCGTCTCTCTTGTTTATGTGGTAGGTATTATCATTTCATTGCGTTCCTTGTTGCTCTCGTAGATTTCTGTCTATACTCCAGATGAAAAGTTTCCGATACTGTTGATTTACCAATATTTTCATCGGCCCGCCTCGCACTATAATTCGGAGTATCAACACTGACATTGACATTTGATGATAGTTCAAATTTGTTAAAAATTTTCATTTTTGGGTCAGAAATTCTTCTCACATCAGAAGTTGAGGGAGACGAAGATGTATGCAAAATACCTTTAATTTTTTAATATGTTATACACAAGACTTTTTGTGATTTCGTTGGGATCTTCATTCAAGTAAAGAAATAGATTACACTGAATACAGGTATCGGGCAATAGCTACATTTATACTGACCTGCACAACACGAGTCTTGAATGATACTTGAGACTCAATTTCGTAGCAATGAACCAATCTAAATCTGTTTTAATAATATCCTCAACAGTTTACTCAGTTTCGTTTCATCTATCGACAATGAGAAAGTGCTGCGAGTCTTGAATGATACTTGAGACTCAATTTCGTAGCACTGAACCAATCTAAAGCTGTTTCAGTTTCGTTTCATCTATCGACAATGAGAAAGTGCTGCGAGTCTTGAATGATACTTGAGACTCAATTTCGTAGCACTGAACCAATCTAAAGCTGTCTTAATAATATCCTCAACAGTTAACTCAGTTTCGTTTCATCTATCGACAATGAGAAAGTGCTGCGAGTGTTGAATGATACTTGAGACTCAATTTCGTAGCACTGAACCAATCTAAAGCTGTGTTAATAATATCCTCAACAGTTAACTCAGTTTCGTTTCATCTATCGAAAATGAGAAAGTGCTGCGAGTCTTGAATGATACTTGAGACTCAATTTCGTAGCACTGAACCAATCTAAAGCTGTGTTAATAATATCCTCAACAGTTAACTCAGTTTCGTTTCATCTATCGAAAATGAGAAAGTGCTGCGAGTCTTGAATGATACTTGAGACTCAATTTCGTAGCACTGAACCAATCTAAAGCTGTGTTAATAATATCCTCAACAGTTAACTCAGTTTCGTTTCATCTATCGACAATAAGAAAGTGCTGCGAGTCTTGAATGATACTTGAGACTCAATTTCGTAGCACTGAACCAATCTAAAGCTGTGTTAATAATATCCTCAACAGTTAACTCAGTTTCGTTTCATCTATCGACAATGAGAAAGTGCTGCGAGTCTTGAATGATACTTGAGACTCAATTTCGTAGCACTGAACCAATCTAAAGCTGTGTTAATAATATCCTCAACAGTTAACTCAGTTTCGTTTCATCTATCGACAACGAGAAAGTGCTGCGAGTCTTAAATGATACTTGAGACTCAATTTCGTAGCACTGAACCAATCTAAATCTGTTTTAATAATATCCTCAACAGTTTACTCAGTTTCGTTTCATCTATCGACAATGAGAAAGTGCTGCGAGTCTTGAATGATACTTGAGACTCAATTTCGTAGCACTGAACCAATCTAAATCTGTTTTATTAATATCCTCAACAGTTTACTCAGTTTCGTTTCATCTATCGACAATGAGAAAGTGCTGCGAGTCTTGAATGATACTTGAGACTCAATTTCGTAGCACTGAACCAATCTAAAGCTGTGTTAATAATATCCTCAACAGTTTACTCAGTTTCGTTTCATCTATCGACAATGAGAAAGTGCTGCGAGTCTTGAATGATACTTGAGACTCAATTTCGTAGCACTGAACCAATCTAAAGCTGTGTTAATAATATCCTCAACAGTTTACTCAGTTTCGTTTCATCTATCGACAATGAGAAAGTGCTGCGAGTCTTGAATGATACTTGAGACTCAATTTCGTAGCACTGAACCAATCTAAAGCTGTGTTAATAATATCCTCAACAGTTTACTCAGTTTCGTTTCATCTATCGACAATGAGAAAGTGCTGCGAGTCTTGAATGATACTTGAGACTCAATTTCGTAGCACTGAACCAATCTAAATCTGTTTTAATAATATCCTCAACAGTTTACTCAGTTTCGTTTCATCTATCGACAATGAGAAAGTGCTGCGAGTCTTGAATGATACTTTAGACTCAATTTCGTAGCACTGAACCAATCTAAAGCTGTGTTAATAATATCCTCAACAGTTAACTCAGTTTCGTTTCATCTATCGAAAATGAGAAAGTGCTGCGAGTCTTGAATGATACTTGAGACTCAATTTCGTAGCACTGAACCAATCTAAAGCTGTGTTAATAATATCCTCAACAGTTAACTCAGTTTCGTTTCATCTATCGAAAATGAGAAAGTGCTGCGAGTCTTGAATGATACTTGAGACTCAATTTCGTAGCACTGAACCAATCTAAAGCTGTGTTAATAATATCCTCAACAGTTAACTCAGTTTCGTTTCATCTATCGACAATGAGAAAGTGCTGCGAGTCTTGAATGATACTTGAGACTCAATTTCGTAGCACTGAACCAATCTAAAGCTGTGTTAATAATATCCTCAACAGTTAACTCAGTTTCGTTTCATCTATCGACAATGAGAAAGTGCTGCGAGTCTTGAATGATACTTGAGACTCAATTTCGTAGCACTGAACCAATCTAAAGCTGTGTTAATAATATCCTCAACAGTTAACTCAGTTTCGTTTCATCTATCGACAACGAGAAAGTGCTGCGAGTCTTAAATGATACTTGAGACTCAATTTCGTAGCACTGAACCAATCTAAATCTGTTTTAATAATATCCTCAACAGTTTACTCAGTTTCGTTTCATCTATCGACAATGAGAAAGTGCTGCGAGTCTTGAATGATACTTGAGACTCAATTTCGTAGCACTGAACCAATCTAAATCTGTTTTATTAATATCCTCAACAGTTTACTCAGTTTCGTTTCATCTATCGACAATGAGAAAGTGCTGCGAGTCTTGAATGATACTTGAGACTCAATTTCGTAGCACTGAACCAATCTAAAGCTGTGTTAATAATATCCTCAACAGTTTACTCAGTTTCGTTTCATCTATCGACAATGAGAAAGTGCTGCGAGTCTTGAATGATACTTGAGACTCAATTTCGTAGCACTGAACCAATCTAAAGCTGTGTTAATAATATCCTCAACAGTTTACTCAGTTTCGTTTCATCTATCGACAATGAGAAAGTGCTGCGAGTCTTGAATGATACTTGAGACTCAATTTCGTAGCACTGAACCAATCTAAAGCTGTGTTAATAATATCCTCAACAGTTTACTCAGTTTCGTTTCATCTATCGACAATGAGAAAGTGCTGCGAGTCTTGAATGATACTTGAGACTCAATTTCGTAGCACTGAACCAATCTAAATCTGTTTTAATAATATCCTCAACAGTTTACTCAGTTTCGTTTCATCTATCGACAATGAGAAAGTGCTGCGAGTCTTGAATGATACTTTAGACTCAATTTCGTAGCACTGAACCAATATAAATCTGTTTTAATAATATCCTCAACAGTTTACTCAGTTTCGTTTCATCTATCGACAATGAGAAAGTGCTGCCGTCCGAAAAAAGGTATTTATGTAGAAAATCATTCATATAAATTGGGAATAGCAATTGAATTACATGAAACTAACACTGAAATAAGGTTTACTCGAAATGTTTGTTGTGATTGTTTTCATCATTGGGTACAATATTGTGGCAAACAAGATTAATAACAACTTGAAGACCATCCCGATCTAATATTTTTTGTGTGTATGTTTCAATTGTGTCTTTGTCAGAGTACGACAAAGACCAAAATTATCTGAACGAAAATTGTAAGTACGCTCTCGAGGAGGGCCATTGTATCCGAACGATTTTCAATAAAACAGCGGTTTTTGCTTTGACACAACGAGTCGCTACTGCCAAACGAAATTCAAGGCCCATTATCGAGATCACCGAACACTAAACGACCTAAATGTGAGAACATTATCTACAGTTCGACGCGTCTGCCAATGGGAGCTCGCAGAGGCGTGAAGATTCACACCAACAGCACACTAAAAACTCGTATTCCGCACCTAATAATGGCCTTGTTTACACGGATAACGCTCTCACACAATGGATTATCAGGTAAAAACTGCAGTTCAAAAGATCCAACACCTATTCTCTGCGGATTTCACAGTTGGTGCTCATCCACTTCAGTTAATAAAGTTGTGATTTCAAAGATTTTCACATTAGACTCTTTGTTGGAACTTTATTGCAAAACTTGCAGATTAGATTATGAGAGAGGAATAAGAGATTATGGTCGGGACCCTAATAAAGAGAATGTGTTGTGGATAGGTGCCAAGTAGGCTGTGTAGTGTATTAATCACCTCATTCACGACAGTCGGATGCTTTCAAATGAGCCCGCACAGTATGGTTCCTACTAGATACTTATATATTCGTGTGCTTATGCTAAGATGTCACATTTGTTTTCGAAGAATGCATTTTACTCGCCTTCTTTTCGAACAAAAAACTTGAATAAAAGTCCAGAGCTATGCCGATCACTGTATGAAAACCTCGTATCTCAAAAATTAGAACTGAAATAACTTCCTTATTTACGAAAGCGTCTAAGGGCCATATGGTTTTTTTTCAATTTTTCCGACTTCAAACACGGAATTTTTGACTTTAAAGTCAGAATTTTATTTTTCCGATTTCAAAGTCGGAAATTTCGGCTTTAAAGTCGGAATTTTGGAGCTTTGACTAGATATTTCAGTTCTTTTGCTTCATGCAAGTCACACATTGTTAATCAATCGTCCTCAGTGTGACGAAAGCTATTTCTGTTTACTGAGTATTAACAATCCAATTGAACGATAATCGTTTCGGACCGATGGGTCCCCCTTTTTACTCCCATATACACCTACGACGTAGGCTTATTATGGCAAATACCTATTTCATTTATTTGATACTTACTCTTCGGCAAAAATTCTTGATCTCCGCTTTTTTCCTAGAGTCCAGATAAGTGAATTCTTGTTTTTTCCCGCGGGTAGCGCTGTGACTGACTTCACTGTGAATCGCTGCTTCATTTGTTAGAAAATATTAGTTTTACAGGGGATTATAATTCATTGGCCTAGGGCAGGACGATCCTAATGCTGTCCGACCTACCCTGACACTGACGAGAGGCAAGAACATCGAAATGCGTCTGCAGGTGGTCTTCCTCAGCCAAATAAAGGATAATCTACTGTTTGTTTAGAATAAGCATTTGCAGTTGAGTCTTCTTGGGAAAACGTTGCCCAAATATCTGTCAGATGTAGTTCAACGTCCGTCGTGGTATTAGCCAAAGAAGTTGTTGTTTTCTGTCAGATGTTTACCTCATATTTTCCACATGATGGAAATATTTGGAAAGAAGGGAACTTCGACATTGTCGATTTTACTATCTTTTATTTGATACTCTCCGGTAAAAATTCTTGAACTCTGTTTACTTCCTGGACTTTCCGCTACCGGGGAGTGCTTTTGAGATCTTCCTCGCGGGTGGCACTGCGCCTGACTTTACTGTAAGTCGCTGCTTCATTTATGACGAAATATTAGTTTTACAGTGGATTATAATTCATTCGGCTGGGGCAGGACGACTCTAATGTTGTCCGACCTACATCAATAATGAGAGGTAAGAACCTCGAAACGCATCTGCAGGTGGTCTTCCCCTGTCAAATGAAGGATAATCTACTGAATTACATTAAGCATTGTACAAATATCTGTTAGATGTAGTTCAATGTCCGTCGTGGTATTAAATACGGAAGTAGTTATTTTTTGTCAGATGTTTGCCAGTTTCATCGCGCGAGACCAGAGCAGCCAAATAGTCGGAATTATGAGTTGATTCGAACAGGAAACAGATGGCTTCAGAGCTGTCTGTGTTGACCTACCCTCGCATTGATAAGAGAAACTAATCTGCAGGTGGTGTCCCTGTACGAATTAAAACAAAATTCTGTTATTTTGTTGCAGGGAGCACTTGTAATTTTCTCCTGTGCAGTGAGGGACATTGCATAAGTATATGTTGGATATAATGCAATACCCGTCGTTGTATTAGCTAGGGGAGTAGTTATTTTTTGACAGGTATTCGCCATTATAAGTCTACGTCGGTGTGTCTTTTAGAGTAAAAAGAGTGAAACATCGGTCGGCAATGACTATCGTTCAATTAGATTGTTGATACTCAGTACACAAAAATAGCTTTCGTCACACTGAAGAAGATTAACAATGTGTGACTTGTAGGAAGCAAAAGAACTGAAATATCGAGTTAAACTCCAAAATTCCGAATTTCATGTGGAAAAAATAAAATTCCGACTTAAAAGTCGGAAATTCTGTAGATGATTAAGCTCGTATGTATCAACATTGAGTGTCGACAAAAAAATAACCTCACCTGTCTGGCCTCTATCGACGAATAATCAAACCTTTTAGCCAGGAAAACCACGTATAAGTGGATATAGTGGCCAAGCTATAATATGGAATACTCGTAAGTAATTTTTTTTTGTTAAAATTCTTATTTCTATCAACCAGCTGTCCCCTTATGAGCAACCCTCAGAAGTCTTCGAGATGCTTGTGATGATGCAGCCCTTTCAACGTGTGATGAGTTATGTGGGCGCGGCGATTCAAACCCGCGTACCTCGTCATAGCAAGCGAGAACACAACCTGTGCGCCGTGAAGAACCAATGATACGAGGTTTTTACTTTAAAAGATCCATATTCCATTATCTGCACATTTCTACAGCATTTCAACTCGTAACTAAAAATCAAAGTGGAATACCTCGCAACTAATTTTACCAACCCTACAAGTTAGAAAACCTTGTGTTTAGGCATACTTGTTATAAGTTATATAACAAATTCAGGTACAGATTCCTGAGTAAGTATTATTACTTTGGAATAACTGGTGCATTTTTTGCTTCTTCTGTAAAGTTTGCCATTGAGTAGGTCTTGACCTGCCATTGAGTAGGTCTTGACCTGTCATTGAAACTGTTATGGTAACCTGTTATGTCACTCCAACGCAATTTTTGTAAGATTTCTTCTGACTTTCGTCAAAGAAATGTCGCAAAAACGTTGACGTTTCGGAGACTGTATCCGCTGAAAACTGTATTTGAATTAGTATGGTAATGATAAGATCTTTCTTTGACTAAGTCGAATGAAATCTGCCATATATTCTTTTGGGTGACATTTGCTATTTTGATACATAGGGTGTTCGGTATCAATCATGCAATCACCATTCTATAATTTTTCATTTGTTCTCTGAGGAGAGGTAACCAGGTGCGGTCCATTTCCATTTTTGTATTATATCCTGTGTGTAGTGCTACTTAAAACCATATATGGTCCCGTGGAGTAATGGTAAAGTTCACCTGGCAAGCAACACTGAGGTCCAGAGTTCAAAACCCACCGAGGGTAAATTTTTTTTTAAATTTCAATTTGAAAATAAATAATAAAAAATAAAATAAAACTACCACTAAGAAAAATTAAACAATCTTTGAGTAGAGTTAATATAAATAGGAAATAGTGATTGTTTTTTATCGTAACGTTAAATAAATAAACATTGAAAGTGAGATATCTCTATTTTCGAAAACTACTGTCGACGGAAAAGTTTTGTAACAAACTCGTGAATTGAAATGGCGATTAACAATCTCAAACATTAATTATTAATTATCTCGATTGTTAATCGCCCTTATTAATACATTTGTTCGTTAAATAACCATTTCATATTTATTTATTTTTTTATTAATGCTCATGCACTTTAGTTAATAAAGTTGTAAATGGAGGAATTCTCACATCAGACTCTTTCCTGTAATTTTAGTGTAAAACTTGCAGATTAGATTATAATAAGAGATTATGGTCGGAACTATAATAAAGTGAATGTGTTGTGGGCTAGGTGCCAAATATAGCGCTTTTCTATTCTGTCTAGTGTAATAATCGCCTCATTCAGGACAGTCCGGTGCTTTCGAATGAACCAGCACAGTATGGTTTCTACTAGATACTTATATATTGGGCTAAGATGTCACATTTGTTATCGAAGAGAGGTATGTGCATTTTACTCTCCTTCTTTTCAAACAAGAAACTTGAATATAACTCACAATGACATGAAAGAGTATTGTATAGAACAAACAACTACTCAGACAAAAATATCAGAATCTGAACAGTAGGATGATTATTCACTGATATAGAATGGAATAGGATAGAATAGTAGGAAGATAAAATTTGTTTTACCAAGTTACAATAATTTTTTCGACACGTCACTCAAAGAAAGCTTTTTTAAAATTCTATTACAACTCATGAATGTTTTGGGGTTGATTTCCTGAGTTCCTGTTTTCTCGATTATTCCTTTAGTATGTTTTTCAACCAATCGGAAAGTCCTATTGAGTTAATTTACCATGCATAATTTCGAATATACATGGTTATACATGGTAACCGTTGAAAATATTCCCGGAAAAAAACCGAAAAAGAAAATCAGAAAAAAAAAGGAAAAAAATACCGGAGAAAAAAAACCCTCCAGTAAAAAAACTCTTAATATTTCCACGCACTCAGATGTCTACATAAGGTTAGTTCATTCTGGTTCGATCGGACTAAATAATTAAACTCCTGGCAAAATGTGTGCATTAAATTTCCACGCAATCAAATGTCTATGTAAGGTTAGTTCGTTCTGAGTAGGTCAGGCTAACACGTTACGCCTCGCAAAATGTATGTATTCAATTCCCACGCACTCAAATGTCGACGTAAGGTTGGTTCGATCTGGTTAGATCAGACTAAATTTTGATTTTTGTTAGAATATATGAAAAAAATATTCATAAAATCTGTTGTGGAATCATCTACGGCTGAAAGACAAACATTAGTCGCTATTTTCCATCGTTTAAGAAAAATAGAGATGATTGAGAAAATCAACTATCTGATGAATGAAAATGTGAATTTTCACTTTCAGATTTTCTTTTTCAGTTAGACTCTTTTCACAATATCTATCAGATGTAGTCAATGTAAAGCGTGGCTTTAGCCGGGGAAGTAGTTGTTTTCTGTTAGATATTACAAAAAAAAACACATTTTTCAATTTTCATATAGAATGTTACCCCTTTTCAACAGACTGAATTATTTCTCCTTTTTTTTTCGGAAGTAGACCGGTCAAACACCACCATTTTTTGAATAAATTCTGTTTAGATAAGTGGATAAATCACAAAACCTAGTAGGTGAACCATGTTAAAATATTTGTCCTCGATAGGAATTTTTGTTTTGTAGTTTATCACTTCTTATTCTAACAATTCTTGGCAATATTTAAAAAATATATATATTAATTTCAAACAACTGCTTCAAATTTTTACTGGATATTCTACCAAAAATATTAATGCTAAGCTGGTTTCTTGCAGAAATACAGGGTGTTGAAACTGGAAAATTATAAAACATTTTTCTTGTGTATCTCACTTCTCATGGAAACACCCCCCTATCTTTCGTAATTATTTGAGAAGAACTCTAAATCTTACCTTTGGTTGATCTGAGTGAAATACAATGTCCAGTTTACATTGGGTTCAAAATTTCAACAGATTCGGAATCAGGACAACAATATTACTACCAGTACAGATTTTCGATTGAAAATTTTCACTTCTGAAAAACCCAGTTTGTCTCACTTTTCATGGAAACGCCCCCGTATCTACCGTAACTATTGGAGTGGAACTCTGTGAATTTCCGGATCGGTAGATGTACAAGCGATGAGTCTGAATCTTGCCTGGAGTTGATCTGAGTGACATACACTGCTCGCCAGAAGCGATTAACTTGGCCAGTTTTGCGAAAAATTCATAAGTGGACAATATAGGCTCAAATTCCATCGGATTCGCAATCAAGACACCAATTTCTCTACCAATACAGATTTTCTCAGTTCTAAAAACCCAGTTTGTCTCACTTTTCATAGAAACACCCCCTCATCTTCCCTAACTATTGGAGTGGAACTCTGTAAATGTTGGGATTGGTAGATATACAGGCAATGAGTCTGAATTTTGCCTGAAGTTGATCTGAGTGACATACACTGCTCGTTAGGAGGTGTTTCCATGAAAATTAAGACAAATTTGTTTTTTCAGGACTGTACTGGGAGTAAAATTGATATCCTGATTCCGAATCCGTTAGAGTTTTGGGTCTATAATATGATTTTTCGCAAAGCTAGGCAAGTCCATCGCTCCTGGCGAGCAGTGCATTTCACTCAGATCAACTTCAGGCAAGATTCAGACTCATCGCTTGTACATCTACCAATCCGGAAATTAACAGAGTTCCACTCCAATAGTTATGGAAGATACGGGGGTGTTTCCATGAAAAGTGAGAAAAACTGGGTTTTTCAGAATTGAAAATTTTCCATCGAAAATCTGTACTGGTAGTAATATTGTTGTCCTGACTCCGAATCCGTTGGAATTTTAAACCTAAGTATATTGTCCCCCCTTGTAATTTTTCGCAAAACTAGGTAAGTTCATCGCCCCTGGCGAGCATTGTTTCTTACTCAAATCAACCACAGGCAAGATTTAGACTCATCTTGAGATTTGCACTGTTCTTCTCGAATCATTACGGAAGATACGAGGGTGTTTCCATGAGAAGTAAGATACACTGTATGTTAGTTAGGAGAAAAATGTGTTATAATCCTCCAGTTTCAACACCCTGTATTTCTGCAAGAAACCAACTTTGTGAAAAAATGCATGTGAGAGTAGCATTGATATTTTTGGCAGAATATCCAGTACAAATCTGAATCAGTGATTTGGATTGTCCAATTCACTTCAGCAAAACAATTTTTTCAGTAATAGTATATATTCATAAAAGCGCAATTATCTTGAAAACGATTGATTTTTTCGGATTCAAACAATTTATATGTTTTACTTAAAATGGAATAAAGAAATTAAAAAGTTATAATTTTTCTGATTTTACCAGTGTCGTAAAAAATAGGAGAGGAAAGGGACCAATATACCCTTTTTGTACGCCACTGGTGGCAACTGAAAACGTAATTTTCCTTTTAAAATACAGCTCTTATTGAACAAAAATATTTTTTCGAATTGAACTGTAAAATTTCCAAAACTGTGGAAGTTATGAATGAAAAATATATTTAATTTTTCATATTCAACACCCTGTATCTGTGCAACCCACCGCTACTCAAGGGTCTGACGATTGATTTCGTGATGAGTATCACATGATCTATCAACGACAAAAAATTCAGCGTGCATACTATGACGTATTCCAAAGTGACAGTACCTCCCGGGCTATTCAGATCCATAACCAAATATCAATATCAATAACACTGTTTATTTTTCAGAAGTGCCTCCGAACAACTTGAATTACCCTGTATCTTCGTCTAGGCAGTAGGTATTTTCACTTTCCACATGTTCACCCGCTCTATTCATAAAAATCAAGTTCGGCAATCAAAAACCATTAATTACATTCGCATATGGAAACAGCGAGATAAACTCCGCAACCCCTATGAATTTCAAAATAACAATGCAGAAAATTCGCCGACATAATTTAATGAAAGTCATGTTGCGTCCCACAACAAATGTTACGATGTCCAACTCAATAAAGCCCGGAACAAACCTAATTGTGTTCAAAAAATCATTACAAACTTGCTCGGGGTGAAAATGTTACAAATGTCTTTATAATGTGGGTCTTTTCAGCCATCAATGGATGGGGCGGCATTTTGATGATATTCAGGGTCGACAACGAGTCATTGGCGTCGCATAGAAATATTTATCAGGTCCAGAGTTCTAACACTATACCTTCTGTCTATATACTACAAGTTCTAGGATATGTCAAAGAAAACATCATCCTATTCAAAGGGGTCAGTAATAGCGCCTATCATACCAGAAACACTCTAACTTTAGAAGTACCAGCTCATAAGCTCACAAAAACCGAACTCAGCCCTAAACACATGGGCATTAAACTATACAACAAATTGCCAACTGAAATAAAAACATTAATTACCTTTACATAAGTTCAAAACAGCTATTACGCATATTCTTCTTGAAAAGGCGTACTACTCAGTGGCGTAATTCTTGAATGACATAACAATTTAAGTAACTACATATTGTAATATGCTGTTGTTGATAACCTACTACTCTATGTGTTTCATGTTAAGGTTTAATCTATTTCTCTAATTCTATGTAGTAGTTATTTTATGTAAGTGTTTGATTTAACATATACACTATTTTTGTTTTATTTATATATAAATTTTTATTATATGTTAGCCATTAGGTACATTGACATGTTCTATATCAATTAACTTGATCCTGAAGAACGAATAAATACTTATCTTATCTTATCTTATCTTATCTTATCATAGGGGTCCTGATTTTCTAACTACTTGACTTGACTTGAAATCCAGACAAGCTCAAGTAAACTATTTATTTTTGAAAACCAAGTCGAGTCAAGTAGTTACACATCAAGTACTTGTAAATCAAGCCACCTACATGATTTTTCTTGAAAAACTAGTACCTTCATTGTATTAATCTGATTAACTACCAAAACGCAATAACAATAAAAATATATGGATGCAAAATAAACAAAACTGGAGTTAGTAAAATACAGTACAATAATATTCACGTTATAATATCCCACTCTGAAATGGCAAAGTAGGTATAATTTTTGAAATGCCCTGTATTGAAATGAATAGCATGTGCCACAATTTTTACTAATAATAATAATACATTTATTTTCAACAGGTATACACCCAACAACAGAAAAAAATCAAGGTAGAATATAACTACAAGGTAGGTTTACATTAAAGATGAAGTCAAATAAAAATAACAATCTTAATTCTGGTTACGCTTATAGATTGATAGAATAAGGTTGATATCATCGAAATTGATATCACACGACGTACAGTTATCGTTGAAGATTTTACACAATGAAAAAATTGGTGACTTAAGGAGTAAATTGGTGCGAGGAGCCGAATTGTAAAAAGTAATTTCTTGGCGGGAAACTAATCTTGGTACATGAAAATTGATCTTGCTCAACAAATAGGGACAGTCTATTAGGCCGTTCAATAATTTATGGAGAGTGGTAAAAGTAGTCTCGTCTTTCTTGCAGCGATTGAAAGTTAAAAATATTCAGAAGGACTTCATGGGCATACCCTCTTTCGGGGTAATAGCCATAACATTTAAAGAACATATATTTGAGACATTTCCTTTGAATAATAACTATTGCGTTTTTATATGATGGTGACCAAATGACTGTGGCATATTCTAGTTTACTTCTGATAAATGTGAGGTACATTATTTTCAGACTGTCAATATTAGCAAATTTAAACCAATTTCTAACACAATAACCGAGTAATTTCATTGAATTCATTACAATTTTGTTAATATGTTCACCAAAAGTAAGTCTACTGTCAAATATTACACATAAATCCTTGAAGCTGAAACATCTTTCAAGAACAATATTATTTATTTTGTAGCTGTAGGCAATTGGATATTGTTTCCTCGAGAACGTTAAGATTTTGCATTTGTTGATGTTGAGTTTGAGATTATTTCTGGAACACCAGCGATCTAATGATGTTAAATTATTTTGTAGTGAGAAACAGTCTTGAATACAGGTAACTGGACTATATATTTACAAATCGTCAGCGAATAGAAGATGGGTGGCACTTAGTTCAAGTGATAAATCATTGATAAATATTAAAAATAGAGGTGGACCCAGATTGGAGCCTTACGGGACTCCTGAGCTACATAGCGATTAGACGTGTACCCTCTATATTCTACAAACTGAGTCCTCCTGAGTAAATAAGACTTCATTAGATCTACGAGTGATTCAGAGAAACCAACTGCTCTTAATTTAGTAATGATCAATGGTGTCAAAGGCCTTCTGGATATCAGTGTAAATGACGTCTACTTGACTTTGAGAGTCAAGTGCCTCAGATATACCTGAGTAATGCAGGTTAAATTAGTAAAAGTGGATCTCCGGGTCATGAAGCCATGCTGAAAAGGTGAGATTGTGTTCCTCACCGAGTTATAGATTACATCATATAAAATAATTTCGAATAATAATTTACCAAAGTTACATATATAGAATGGCAATAGGTCTGTAGTTAGATATAACTGCTGAGTCACCTTATTTCAAAACCGGACAAATTTTGGTTGTTTTCCACAATGTTGGATATACATTAGATTTAATAATAATGTTGAAAATGTGACTCAGTGGATTAGCTAGAACATTTATGCAGTCTTTTATTATGAAACTAGGTATATTATCAACACCCGAAGTCATTTTATTCTTGAGTTTTTTAGATGCCTAATATCAAATTCAGTGATTTGCTCCAGAGAAATGTAAGAGTTATTATGTGTGTTAGTTGATGCTTTCAGGTTAATGGGATTAGACTCAATATAAACGTCTGAGAAAAATTTGTGATATCCCATTCACCACATCTTGGGGATCATCTGAAACTGATAAAATCTTGCCCTGTCTGGAAATTGAGCCAGCGACCTTTCGATCACGAAGACCCGGCGCTTCCACTGCGCCAATCCCCTTGTATTTCATTTTATCAGTATTATTATTATTCTTATTATTATTACATTAATATTATGAAATTCTTGTATTGTCGTCGGTTCTGCAAATGCGTGTGCCCAATTTTAGATTATTCGGAGGATTGGTAGAGGGCGAAAGTTGAATTTGAAATTCTTAAAATTATTTCTATCATTATCATTATCAAATCAACATTTTAAAATTCTTCTAATGCCGTCTGTCTTTAATATGTGTGTCAAATTTCAGATTATTCAGATGTTTGGAAGTGGGTGAAAATAGAATTTGAAAATTCACATCATCATCATTATTATTGGTAAAATCGCGTTTTTTTCAGCGAAGACGCCTTTATGGATTACCTTTAAAAGTAAAACTGTATCTGAATACAAAGTTTGATCTAAATCATTGAAGCCGTTTTCTAGATCCAAAAATTCACATTATTATTATTATTATCAGTGAAATCATGTTTCTCTAAGGAAGGTGCCTATATAGATGAATTCAGAACGCAAATCTTCATCTTTATACAAAATTTGATCCAAATCGTTGAAGCCGTTTCAGAGATCCAAAAATTCACATCATCAGTATTACTATTATTATAAGTAAAATCGTGTTTTTTTTCTAGGAAAGACGACTATAATAGATGGACTCGAGAAGCAAATCCTTATTTGAATTCGATCCACCATCGTTAGAACCGTTTGCGAGATCCATAAATTCACATCATCATTATCATTATTTTTAGTGAAACCGCTTTTTTTCATGCATTATCATCCACTTCTGACCTATGGACCAAATTTCAAGTATGTAGCTCGGGAAGTTAGTTTAGAATCAATTACAAAATGCCATCCGGATGGACATACAAAATTATTAATAAAAACATGGTAATGATAAAATGGCTGCCATTTAATCTTACCTGCAGCCCGTGCATACATATTTTTTTTTGTACTGGTTCCCACAAAAAGGAAAATCCTGTATTGTTCAGAGAACATCGTGAGAGACGAGGGAGAGTAGATAGAAATTGGTGTTCTTCTTGAATTTCTGATGGTATGCCTCAGGGAACACCTCCGGATGCAGCGAGTTCCAAAACTTTGCCTTTCGGTGGAAGAACGAGTCCTGGGTAAGTAATTCTCTTACCGATGCCTTATGTCACTTTTATATAAATATCACTTTTGACTTTTCAGTTATTAGCTGAAAATTAATGTGTTTCAATCAAGGGAAAAATGTCACGATCTTGCAAAAAACGCTAAAGGTAAGTATCACGAACGTTAAGCACTACCGATCTCAGAAAATACAATTATTTTCAATCGGTAAAAGGTTCTTTATAATCGTAGGTAATACAACAAGTGTATTGGTGATTATCAAAATAAAAATTCCTTAGACTTTGAGAAACAAATTTTGTTGCTTGGCAACCACACGAGCGCGAATCATTTTAAATCATTTATTGATAATATTGATATTATTGAATGTACACTAAGTGCTATTGTATAAGTATTTTAACATTATTCATATCGAGTTCGTCCTTTCTTGTACTGGTAGATACATGTTACAGCCTACTACTCAATTTAACCAATCCTGCATTTAGGTTCTAAAACTATGCAACTAACAAAACCTAAATGGATGGTGTTATGCGATAACGAGTCAAGCCACGATATTCTACAATAAGCAAGCATCCACTGACGATAGTTTGTACTGAGCCACATTCCATGATCTGCTACACTATTTTGATCTCACTATTAGTGCTCATCATAGTTTGGATCAAAGTGTCATTATAGCAGCTTGCTGGTAGGGTAAGTTTGTTTTATAAAACAATCAATGACGAAGCGAACTAGAAAATCGAGAACATTCCACATAGGTATCCAATGGCCACTCTAGAGCCGAACTACAAAATCGAAAATATGTTGTTTTCAATTATAAATATAAAAATTTCCACCAATCAAAAACACGTATTTTAGCACGAGTGGAATAGTCAATATAATAACTACCTGAAGTTGTGATGAAAAATGAATTGTTACGTTGTCATTGTCGTGCTTTCCTTTTCATCGAATGAACCGATTATCCCATAACGATTTTGTCATGTTGCTAGAGGCAAGTGCAACTTTCATTCATTAGCCATACTGAGCCGGAGAACTTGAGAGAGTGAGAAATTCCCTTTAGTGTTGCTACCCCTTGTGTTGTTTAACTCGGGGGTACGCTCATGGCCCTAAATGACATATCAACCGTGTTTACCAATCTCGAATCATTCGAATCATTTCGTGATAGAGGGACATGAACTTAATTGATTTTGCGAGGGGACAAACACAATGTAATTGTACGCGATGTAATTTGCGCTCTTAGCGTTTTTTACTCGGAATGCAATTGTGTATTGATTATTTTCGACGTGTCAGCAAATGACGGCATTAATTTTCAACGAATAATATTCTCTCAAAAAATCGTTCAGGAATATTTACAGTTCTGACTAAAATTCTTTGCGTAGCATAATTGTTAGGAATATTTCCCGGAAAACTCCACTACACTATCAGAGTTCATATCACTGGAGTCACAGAAGACG
This sequence comes from Chrysolina haemoptera, assembly GCA_958298965.1. NCBI lineage: Eukaryota > Metazoa > Arthropoda > Insecta > Coleoptera > Chrysomelidae > Chrysolina > Chrysolina haemoptera. The sequence continues at coordinate 9,503,454 of OY282590.1, read as the reverse complement.
TGTCAGCAATTACAATGGAAAGGAAATGTTTGCCTTTTGCCGTATTTTCGCCACTGGAAATACTACCACTCTGATTTGATATGGCGTAGATATTATAAAGGGTATTGTCTTCATGCTGATCTGATGCATATTGGTCCCAATTCAAATTAGGGATATATTGGGAAATTATTCAGAGTATTAACCAGAGATTCGCTACTTAACTTGATTTGCTAACTACTTGACTTGACTTGATAGAAATCATGACAAGCTCAAGTCAAGCATTTATTTTTGAAATTCAAGTCGAGTCAAGTAGTTACACATCAAGTAAGTACTTGTAAATCAAGCTATCTCCTTGATTGTTTTTGAAAACCTAGTAGGTACCTTTTCTGTATTAATCTAATTAACTGCCAAAACGCAATAACAATAAAAATATATGGATGCAAAATAAACAAAACTGGAGTTAGTATACAGTACAATAATATTTACGTCATAATGTTCCACTCTTAAATGGCAATGTAAGTTATATTTTTGAAATGCTCTGTATAAAAATGTATAGCATGTGCCACAACTTTTAATAGATTGCCCGAATCCTAACGATTTTTGTAGATTTCCAAAATTTATGAAAAACCAGCCACAAATGAAAATTATTAAAGAAAATAAAATGTGGAAATTTTTTTGACCCGCCGTGTAGATTATCCAATTGTGTCACAAATTACTACATAGTTATAGCTAAAATCTATTTATTGTTTTACCTTCTCAAACCAACTCGAAACTGAAATTATGCTACGCCTATTCGAACCTGTAGAGGTATTTATATTATATTTCTCTTCGTAGACTCTAGTGTGTTTAGCTTGCAAATGTCGCCTTAGTGAAGATGTTCCGCAGTTTTTAATTTTTTAAACCAACGTACATAGGGTATATTTGCCTTGTTTGTCAGTATTTTTATTACTCTTAGAATCTCGCTCGACTATGAAATAATCCGTATTTTTTTTTTTCGTTTTATTAGATACACTTTCATTAACTTCAACTCGTTTGGCCTTTGATGGCGCCGACCCTGCACTTTCTATATATATATATATATATATATATATATTCTGTATATTCTAAGCCGCTGTTTTGAAAAGGTTCCGATTCCATTACGGACAAATCACTTGATTCAGACATAAACAATTATTCGCTAGCTACCACTTTTTATCCTTGATCAACGCTGCTCTACTATTTAAAATCATGTCATCAAGCGATCGGGGGCCTGCTTGATTTAACCTCGGTGAATCCCCTATTTTAACGCTTCTGTTTGCATTTCACGGATCGCTATCGAGTTATATCAAGCAGTTTGATTTTACTTGATATCAAGTCAAGTAGTTCACACCTTATCGAGTCAAGTCAAATATCAAATTTTCAAAAGCTTGAGTCTTGAAGTCAAGTCAGAAATTAAAGAAAAAATTCAAGCTACTTGGCTTGATGAATCCCTGGTATTAACTTCAGTGCCATTGGTTGAATGAACACGTTTCAAATGTAAAACTAAATTTTGCGGGAATTTTTTTGTACGAATAGTCTTCTTGAAAATTCTATTCGTTCCACGAATCGAACAGTATTTACTTGCATTGTCAATCAAAGTCTCCTCTCCTGTTAGCAGTGAAGGCATTGTGTGAATTGTGTTCATCCAAAATTTTGGTTTGGTAAGTTTGGAATAGGTATTGAGGGAACCCAGAACGATCCAAGGTAATAACTGAACTTTAATTACGGAAAGTTTAACTCAAGGTGTAAACTGCAGCTATCGTGTACAAGAATGGGGGTTTTCCGATTATCAATGAAGGACAAAAGGACATTTTTTGGTGGATGATTCTACAGTTTTACGCTATTCAAATCTTCATGTTATCTGCTGAGGCGTTATCACCACAAGAAGGAGCAAATTTACTATAATGACGGAAGAAATGTGAACTATAGCATTTTATCACTTATAATTGACAAGTGGTTTGTATTTTATCGGGTAAATTTGGGTTGTTTAATGAGAAACTGTTTCCTAGCAATTCGACGAGAATAACAACTGTCAATTATTAAAAACACGACACCGAAGGTGGAGTGTTTTTAGGTTGACAGTTATTCGAGTCAAATTGCTAAAGAAAACAGTTTAGAATTTGAACAACACAAATTTACCCGATATCAATACAAACCTCGAGTGTAATTCGGCAGGACAATTTAATGAATAAGAAATTCAGAAACATATCAATGTCAAACTATTGATTTTGGCAACCAACACCGCGATAATTGATAACCAAATGTATAAGTGAAAAAACCACTAGTGTATTTGTCGCTGTAAAAGTTAAAGCTAACTTTTGCCGATGTCAAAGTGACAATTGTACTGTGGCATATGCCATTTTTTATACATGAATTGAATTGTCAGTAGAATAAATAAATAAATAGCATTTTGTGTATCTAGTAGTAAAAGCAATACATTCCCGGACGACAATATAAAACAAGCATTGAAGTCTGGAAATGTGCTGTTAGTACGAGGTACATATACTATTTTTTCTGAAATCGTGATCAACCTGTTCAAAAATTAAGAAATGTTTATGAATGCATAACAATTCTTGATTGATGTCATTATTGTTGAGACGCCGGCAAACAATTTCCCGGACCGTTATCGATACGGGAAAGATCGTGCCGATAAAGCAAGCAGCAATATACTCGTCGCCGCCGAGGCGACAAATATATTATATTGCTTCTTGCTTTTTATATGCCGCCTCTTAACTCGTCGCCTTTTGAAGCAAAGCGCAATTTTCGTAAACAAAACGCACAGTTTGAATATTTCTCGGAAACGGCTCAATCGATTTGAGAGCAATTTTGCATGTAGATAGGGTTTTATTTTTTAAGTTTATCTGGGAAAAACACGACTGATAATAATAATAATAATGATATTTTTTTTATCTCAAATACGACAATTTGGATCAAATTTTGTATATTTGTGTATTGTATAGTATTGCTAATTAAGTTCATCTATACAGGCGCTTTTTATGAAAAAATGTGATTATACTCATAATAATACTAAGAATGTTTGGATCTCGGAAACAGCTGTAATGATTTGAAAACAAAAGTTTTGCGTTTTAAGTTCATCTATAGAAGCGTAATTTTTAGAAAAAGGCGATTTTACAAATAATAATAATATAATAATAATAATAATTTATTCACTTAAAGAAATTTACAATAATAAATATTAGGTATAAGTACATCAATTCAGTGAATAAGCGAATCATCACAGAAGCAAAAATGCTTGTTTGTGATTCTGTTTGCGATTATATTGATCTTAGTAATGACCATGGAAGCATCGCAGATGCTTGTATATGGTCTGTAAGTGATGAACTAAAATACTAGTACAGATATTGTTACCAGGAAAAAATATAGGGTTAAAAAACAGAAGTATAAATATAAAATTACGGGTAAAAAAACAATTAAATCACTCAATGTACACATATTTAATGATTTGAATTTTTGGATCTTGGAAACGGCTTCAACTTTTTGGAATAAATTTATTATTCAGATACGGTATCGCTACTTAAGTTCATCTACAGAGGCACTTTTTCTTTCTGAAGAAACGTTATTTAAGTAATAATAATAATAATATGAATTTTCAGATAAGGTATCGCTACTCAAGTTCATCCACATAGGCACCTTTTCTGAAGAAACGTTATTTTACTAACAATAATAATAATAATATGAATTTTTGGATCTCGAAAAGGGATCTGATGATTTGGATCAAATTTTGTATTTGAATGAAGTTATATTCTGTATGATCATCAAAGTTGTGAAACATATATCCTCTATAATTTTGTATTATCTAACGATGCAAGAAAATACAGAGTATCCCATGTGAAGAAATCAAGTACACTGTCATATTTTTTGGCACACTGTGTATGGCCGTAGGTAAAGTATAGTACGCGACTTCGTACATAATATATCCATTCGTGCGTAATATGCCTTTTACAACACTTGTTACGTAATATACTATTACCTACGGCCACTGCAGAAAATAGGCAAAAACACAGGACTCACAGCCTCAGTAAATAGCTCCTTACGCACGGTAAACAAATCGCACAGTTTTCGTAAACAAAACGCACAGTTTGATATATGTCGGAAAAGGCTCAATCGATTTAGGAGAAATTTTGTATGTAGATAGGGTGTTGCTTTTTAAGTTTATATATATAGGCGTCTTTCTTTGAAAAATACGATTTTAATGATAATAATAATAATGATAATTTTTTGATCTCGAAAACGGCTTCAACGTTTTGGATCAAATTTTGTATTTAGGTAAGGTATTGATACTTAAATCATCTATATAGGCGCTTTTCATGAAAAGATATGATATTACCCATAATATTAATAATAATAATATGAATTTTTGAATCTCTGAAACGGCTTTAATGATTTTGGATCAAATTTTGTAATTAGATAAAGTTTTCTGTTTTAAGTTTATCTATATAGGCGTCTGTTTTGGAAAAAGGCGATTTAACAAATAATAATAATGTGAATTTTTGGACCTTGAAAACGGCTTCAAGTTTTTGATCAAATTTATTATTCAGATGAGGTATTGCTACTTAAGTTCATCTATATAGGCGTCTTCTCTGAAAAAAGGTCATTTTACTAATAATAATAATAATATGAATTTTCGGACCTCCGGAAACAGCACACTGTACCTATATGGCCATAGGTAAAGTATAGTACGTAATGCGTGTTGTGAAGCAAGTAATTTTTCCATTCGTGCGTAATATGCCTTTTACAACACTTGTTACGTAATATACTATTAATTTTGTAAAGCTCTTTCAAATCATCCTAGCATTCTCATCCTGAATACATTACCCCTGTTCCTAAATCAATTTCGATAAAATAAAATCAACATTCTTCATAATGTTCATCTGATGGTTTGATATCCGTTCATTTCAAAAGCCGTCGAGAGAAATAACTCTATCACGATTTTAATTCATCATTGCAGGTGCTTTTTTAAAAGTAACATCCACCGTAGGAATAAGGACGATAATTTCCGTTAACTTTGGAAATGAGACGCGAATTGAAAACTGATTCCAATTCCATCCGCTGAAAATTCATTAACATCTTTTGATTTGCACTCTTAGATTTTAATCGTCTTCATTACATTAACGGATTATTACTCAATTTCGCTTTTTCGAAGTACGCTACAGCGAGCGCTTCATTTTCTCGGCATATACGACTTTGGCTATTGAAAGGAATTGCTTCATAACTTTGTCAGTCACAGGTGGGAAGGAAATCGACAGAAATGAGGTGCATATACTACAAATTTTGATTCGCTGCATGTGAATTCATTTCAAAAATTTCCGCTCGCAATAATAGTTATTTATACAACAAGAATATAACGCCGAGCACTAAGCACTCTTGAAAAGTACTCGGAAATCTCGAACACTTTATAAACAGTTTTATTTATAAAATGCTGGAGATCACTAACGGCCAGTTCCATAATCAAAATTAACCTTTAATTGAAAAATACGTACCAATTTTGAAACGAAAGGTCACTTTAAAGCCTCCTTTATTTCAAAGGCGGGATAACGGCACTTTACTCTAAATGGACCCTTTGAAGGTTAACATTAGTATATTGAAGTATAAGTGGATAAAAATGTAGAGCAAGTGTTTTGAAAGATCAGTTATCCACAAGTCCCCTTCTTTTCCCTTTTTGCTCATAATATATCCGTTCCTACACCGGATCAACTGCAACATGCATTCAAACAAACTCGATCATTTCTAACTCTTTGAACTTTTTCAAAATAAGCAACTTTCCCCTACTCTAATAGGATTATTCTTCTCCAAATTTTTTTTCAATATTCTGTTAGCGTAGTTTGACTGATGGTTATAATGTGATTTTATTACTTCATTTGAGTGAATGTCATATTCATTCTAACCACCAGAGGCAATGAAGAGGCTGATTCACTAGCTCGAGAAGGAGCAAGTAAGGCACTGAATGGCACAGAACCGTTTTGCGGTATAGCGAAAGCTGTACTAAAAACCAACACAAAATCATGGATCCAACAGAATTTCAAGAATGGTGGAACGATTCACCAGGAATGAGACAGGCCAAAGAGTTTATCAAAAAACTGTTGCCAACATTCACAGAATATCTACTAAACCAGAGAAGGAGCAATACTAGAATAATAGTTGGACTCCTCACAGGGCATTGTAGGCTCAACAAACATATGAGTACTATTGGTCTGGCAGAAGAAATGCTATGCAGGTTCTGTCAGGAAGAAGAGGAAACATCGGCACACATACTATGCCACTGTGAGGATTTGTCAAGGCTAAGGTTTCTAACACTGGGAGAAGAAAAACAAAAAGCTCCCTGATACATGGGAATTCTGAAAACTGGCCTATGGAGTCTCGTGACGAAAACAGAGCTAGATAAAGAACTCTAAACGAGTTCTAGGGCGAACACAATAGATCTGGAAAAGTCGCGGTGTTGATGCTTATGGCGCGGAAGCCCCAAACTCATCTAATCTAATCTAAAACCACCAGTCAAATTTAGCCGTCAGTCAAACGATTCGCTTGCAGGATATTGAAAAACTGACCATCAAAATCCGATTCAGATACATGGGTGCCCACCCAGAGTTTTTGACCTCGAAAGATAAATTCCTCCATTATTAATAAAATTAATACTTCTGAACCAAAGAAAATATGACTTTGTGATAGAAAGGCAAGTAAAAGGAACGTATGTGAACAGTCTTGCAGTTTATAGGCACCAGGATAAAACATTATTGCTTGCAAATTGCACGTGAAAAACCTGTTTTTCAAGCACGTGCAATTGACAAGCAAAAATTTTTGAGCCTTGTGCCTATAAAGGGGCAAGACAGTTCACAAAGTCATATTTTCTTCAGTTCAGAAGTATTAATTTTATTAATACTGGAGGAATTTATCATGCGGGGTCCAAAACCCTGGGTGAGCATCCATGTACCTGAATCGGCCTTTAATGGTCGGTTTTTCATTATCATGTTAGTGTATAGTTTGTCTGACAGCTAAATTTGACTGGTGGTTAAGGCCGATTCAGATAGATGTGTATGTTATTTTTTTCAATTGGTGCACTTTGTAATCATAAATACTGGTTTCATTATTACAAGTGATGGAAATGAGAACTAATAATGTAAAATGGTTGAATATGCCTTTTCATTTAGATGAGTTGTTAAGGCGCATACGCTCGTTTTGAGCCCCAAACTCTGATTGGATATTGGAAAAGTGAATAGCCATTGGTTACGTTTTGAAACAATAATTTGAGATTGGCTCAGTTCAAAATTCGCGGTCTGTCAACCTTAATTTCATGACAACAACAATGTGCTTTGGCCCCATTGGCGTTCGTTCTCGTTATTTGTTACTGATAGTTGTAGTTTATTTTTATTTTTGTGCGTTTGTGATAATAATTATAGTGTAATACGAAAAGAGTGACTCAATTTATTACCTCGACTCTCGACTTTACTGTGTTGTGTGAAAGCTACAATGGTATGGAAATGCTGTGTTTGAGGGAAAAAAACCATACTCAAGTTTACTTTGAAAATAAATTCAGAAGTCGAACGAATACATGGAATGGGTTCACAGTGTCTATCTTGCAGTTATTATAATTTTATAAAGTAAGCAAAGTAGCATTGACCATTGGACACTTAATTTTTGTTATTTCCAACCATAGGATGGCTTAATGCTACTACCCCATAACTAAATAAAAAAATATAAAATAAAAAATGCCACAACAGAAAAGGATTTGCAAATATAATCTGTATCCTGAGAAGCTTTCAATATGGATTCATTACCCAGAATACAGTATAAACTAGACTAATTTGGGTGTATTTCAAAAACTGTTGTTAATCATTTTTGGAGCTACGAACTTTATTTTTTCCATAAACAATCTCTATTTAGATTTATGTTCATTGATTTTATAGCGACGATGTCTAGGTTCTTTAATATGACAACTGTGAGGACTGTTGTCAGCAGAATCAAAAAGCACCCGTCATTTTCGGAACGTCGCAATCTACCTATATCAAATATGTATTGAAACATTCAAAGGACCACAAAAAACTGACCTGAAATTCCACCAAATCTCAAAAGTAGCGCGTTTCGCGTTTCATCAACAAAATTTCTCAATTCTTGGATATGTTGAAAGTTAACCAACTTCTTAATTATATATTTTTAATTTAAATGACAGATCTAAAATAAATGTATAAACCTTCATATGCGTTCTTTTGTATTAAACATTCTCGTTCTTAGTATCATTCTTAGTGTAGTTAAATCTACATATGGAAAAAAATACTTCTTTTCTGTAACGGGAAAAGAGTTTGACATTTTATGTTTGTTGACAGGTAATAAAATATATTTTTTCATGACATTACTTTTTTCCCCGAGAACCGGAAAAAAGTGAGTACTTTTTTCCCATGGGAAAAAAGTCAGTCATTTTTTCCCGGATATATATAAAGGTAAAGGTAGATAATTGAATAAATCGTCATTTTTCCTGTCACAGAATAAAATAGTGTATTATACACGGAAAAAATTTTAGATTTTAGTTCGAGGTTGTGTTGTCTCCCTCCGCTTCGCGCTAAAATCTAATACTTCTTTCCCTTGTATAATAAATAACTATATAGTTAAGTAATTTGTACCTACTTTATACCACCAAAAACCTTTCCTTCTTAGACAAAATAATGTACCTACACGAATTTTTCTGATGGTGAATTTACTTCTCCATGTAAATTCAAGTTAATTATCCATGAGAAAACTCGGAAGGATTATTTTATTTCCTTTAAAAAGAAAAAATATTCGCCGTCACTGCCGTTGGGGCTGTCAGGTAAACAAAGTTAGTCATTTGTCATCTAAATGAAAAGGCTTATTCGTGAGGTGTCATCAGTATACCTTTCGTTAATGTTTGAATAAAAGTTTTGCATTTGTTTGTAATATTTCATATGACATTACAAGATACTCCTGTCAGATCAATAATCATAACATTGTCTGTCATTCAGACTTCACTGTTCTCGAGTTGTTGATATCCATGGTAACTTTAAAAATGGGCGTTTTTGAAAGTTCGATTTGAACACGCTGTGGCGTGCTTTAAATAGGTAAAAAGGGGCACCAATTGAAAAAAAACAATTATTTGCCTGTCATATTTTTGTACATTGGAGTTGAAAGTTATCTGAGGTAGACTTTATTATCAAGAATATTATTATTATCAGGGGATGAGGAAGTAATAGTAAGAAGGTTCAAAATATATAGAAGTAAACATTTTTTCACTTCAGGATGATTTGGATGTTTTAAATCGATTTCGGCTAACAAAACGTGTAGTTTTTGACTGTAAAAAGTAAATATTACACTATTTCCAAAATATTTTTTGTAACTGAAAGAGCTATAAAATTTGTATCCAGACTATTGCAGTGGTATTTTCAACTTAAACATTAATCAATAATTGATGCCCAGAAAAGTAGTTTTGGCTATGAGCATTTCAAATCCCACTGCAATAATGTGGTTGCGAAATTGAACTCTCAATTATGTTTTCGACATCTTAGAGATATACCCAGTGAAGAATATTTTCCTAATATAGAAGCTCAAAAAGAAATTTCAAATCTAGTTCGAATAAAAATGTCCCTGCACCCCAGCAGGACACTTTTTATTGGGTAGCTCAATTTAGGCTTCTTCATTTTCAGTTTTCATTTTCATTTATTTAGTATAGTCAATTCGTGTTGTCAATTCGTGCTGCCAATTTTGTATAGTTCTTCTGCTTCTAATAGGTACAACCTTTTTTATTCTGTTATTTTGTTTATGTCAAAAGTGTAATAATAGTAATTTATGTATCAAGTTAGTAAAGTGATACTTTTTTTACGAGTGGGAAATGTTGACGCACGACGTCGTAGGCGGAGTGCGACATTCCTACGAGTAAAAAATCACTTTACTCACTAGTTTCATACAGTATTTTTTCTACAACTGTCAAAAAAAAATAACCAATTCATATTTTTTTGCAAATATAAAATGAATTTGGCATATTTTTATTGATTCATTATGCGAACAAAGTTCGAAGAGTATGCCGGAAAGTTGAGTTTCAAACGAATGAAACGAATAATTTCGACAGAGTCGAAATCCCTTTCCCTTCACACTCTCCCGCAAAATGGAAAATTTGAAGCGAATATTAAAATAACATATTTATCGAGGTCAATAGTATTATTATTAATGCTGACTTGACTTTCGAATAACTAGTTCATCGAAGTAACTTTTCATATTCTTAGATTTGTATTCTAAATGGATAAACAATCCTCGTGGATCAACGAATACCTTTTTCTTTCTTCGAACTGTCAAGAAAATCTCATATTTGCACTATCCACGATTTTCTCCGTTCAATCTCCATCACTTTTAATTTCTACTTAAATTAAATTTATAGTTATCAATAATTCGTTAACTGGATAGATGCACAATTTCACAAATTTCATATTGTTGTCAACTAGTTTCTGACGGCCAATACGGCCAAACAGTCATAGCTACCTTGGATTACCTAGTGTAGGTTAGGTACAATAGTTCCTTAGAGGTATATGCTATTATTTTGAATATATTCGCCGCGATAGTTTGGAATTTTGATAATACTTATTTAATAGTAAGAATGCTAAGAATATTATTGGTGAAACATTTGTAAATCAGATATTTATAGGTTATTAGTTGCCAAAGAAAATGAGAACTGGCTTTATGACAAGATTTCGTTATTATTCGGATCTGTCACTGTTGTTGCATGAAACTATCGGTTGCCTAGCAACAGCCGTTAAAAAAAGTGCACTTTTTTTACGACTTTCAGTTTAATAATGAAATCGTACTTATGTTGATAGTGAAATATTGTAATACTTTACGCACACAAACCACACAAAAAAACTATCCTGCAAATAATGAACTATAATATGGAAACATATTGTAAAGGTAAAAATAACACAAGTTTTTATACATATATTGATCGTAATGGTGCCCCCGCATTCGACACTACTCCTTATCACATAAACTTATCGATGAAGTTATCACAAAAATCTTGGTGCTACAATATTAGAAAGGAAATAACTACCAAGTGTCATTTTTTAATTTGAAATTCATAATATTGGAAATGTACATTTTTCAAAAAAAAACAGGGAACAGAGGTTATTTTGACCAATCAGTATACTCAAGCATTTTAACTAAGTGCGAAAAATTTGCTACTTTTTGTAGTTGAGAGTATTTTCCATTTGAATAGGAATATTCCCATAATTATTTATTTTATTCACTTAAAGCTCAGCGGCTATTGCAGAATGTCTCTTATCAATAGGCACCAAAGTGGCCATTTCATTGAAAACAATTAGTTCAGTTCTACTTGAGATCAAATCAAGGGTTTTGTTATCTATATTTGCCACAGTGTTGGAGGTCTTCATACCATATACTTCTAGTAAGGAGTTCATCATGCCAATCATTTGATTATTGTTACCTTTTTGGGCAAAATCAAAATCTGAATCACTTATGCTAGGAATATTAAAATCACCAATGATTATGAAGTTCGTGTCATCTCTTAAGTTGTTACTTATTTCATCAATCATATCCAAATAATCCCTAAAATTTTGTGAATTAACCCTATAGGTGCAATTGAAGACAAATTTATCATCCAGCATCCTGGTCTTTACAAGGATGGTCTCCAAATACGTATTGAATGTAGGTATATAAACTTGATATATATTTTTTAAGGATGGCAATCAGGACTCCCCCCCTTTTCTTTCCGGTAGTGACATTACATCTGTCTTTTCTGAAAATGTTATATCATTACTAATTTCCTCGTTTAACCAGGTGTCAGTTAATACAATAATATAACATTCTTGTGAAGTATTTCTATAAGATTGAAGAGTTTTGGTACTTAATCCTCTACAGTTTTGATAGTTAATTCTCATATTTTTAAAAGGTGAATACAAAAAATAACAAAAGTATATTTATATATATATATATATGGCAGGAAAACAACTTTTAAAAAAATCAAGAAGAAAAGATTATACACTCGAAAGTACAACAATTTTCGTTAGTCCGATATCTTAACTTTTGTCGTATTTGAATCATGTGTTGAATTTTGTTCGGGATTTTTCTGGTAAAAGGATATTGATTACCTACCAATTTCGGTTCTTCTCTTATGTGGGATGGCTCTGAATACCTATACATCTATTTTTCGAAAATGACTATTGATTATAAAACGTTTCTATATCTCGTTTCCTTAATGAGATTCTCATTACAACAAAAAATCAATATGACATTTTTTTCAAACAAACCATAACAACCGACATCGATACTTTAGTAGGTATAACGCATTCTTTATGAATAGGTTGATGTGAAATTCGAATGATATGTTGAAATTTTTTAATTGTACTTGTAAAAAAATATTGTATTGTTGTACTTGTGAAAGGTGTATTCAGAACAATAGTATTTTAAACATTCACCTTTCAAACCTGTAGCCAAACATTCAATAATTATTATGGGAGATGACGGTCTATATTTTAACTACCTGTAAAGTAACTACTAATGTCCAAAAATGGTTTCAGAACAAAACTAACTAACAGAATATCAATGCATAATGCATCTAACCCATTTATTTTATACCCCTAACTAATACCTACCTATCTCAAAAACGTATGAGAACAAAAGAACAATGAACCATTTGAATATTTTTTCATCGGTTCATCAGATATAGGGGTTTCACTGCCATCTACCAGTCAGAGGTTGATACAAAACTGGGCTTGTTATTTGTCTACACTTGCGATTTACTATGTGCGGCAGATTTCTATTCAGAATTGCAGGCACTTACAGATTTCTGCTTTATCATGTTCAATATCTTGAAGAATCGTTAGTTAGTCACTATGTCACTAGATGTCAGATAGAGTACTTTAAAATCCATGCTATTTTAAAAATCACTTTCAAATTCCAGCAGTTCCTGATGGAACTAAAGGTGCATGATATGTATTGAAATGATGTCGTTTCAGAATTCTCTTAACTGATCCTTCTCTCATACCCGTAGTTTCAACTATTTCTCTTTGACTAGCAGTTGGATTTTCTGTGACAGCTAAAATTTTATTCAATTGATTCTCCTCTTTCACCATTAACAGGCTTGGAGGATTTGGTTTCAGATAATCCACTTTTTCAGTTTCCAAAAATGTATTCAGTTAACTCTTCTTCCATCAGAATGTCTGCTATCAAGATATTTAGCCACAGTCTGCTAGCTATTATAGAAGACACGAAAGTATCACATACTACCATTGGTGAGGAAATTGTTCCAGTAATAACTCCTGAAGTATTCACATAAATACCAAAGTGTGACATTGAAAAGGAAATTTTGCGGCCTTGTGGAAGAAATTTTTGAGTTCCGCCGTTTAGGAGCTATCGACCACCGGAGTGCAGTTGCAGGACCCTGTATTTACTGTGATTGCTGTAAATAAGGAAACGTACCGATACATGTGGAAGCAGTGAAACACCGATTTGAAAATACCACGGGCAGAAGGCAGTGTTTTTAAAAAGTTTTCTTCTCATTGGTTTATATAATATGAGGGAAACTTTCGAATAGACATATTAATTTAGGTAAATACCAATATTTAGGTAAACAAAGCAGATATGTCAAAGTTTGACATAATTCCAAATTGAACATGTCTCGTTTTGGGTTATTTTCCACTACGGAAATTAGTGAACATATAAGCAAATCCATTCAAGCAAACACCAAAAAGAAGTGAAGAGTGTGTGTCTAGAGCGAATTTATTTAATTTTTAGCGAATATGAAAGTGTATACGTGTGATATTAATTATGCTGTTCATGAAATAGTCTTCCTGAGTATCACTCGACCATGAAAAATATAGACTATTATTTTATTTGATTCAGATCGAGTAACTCATATTTTGAGAAATTTCAATTCGACCAGATGAAAATTAATAATCATAGAATAACACGGGGAGTCAATGAGATTATCAATGTTAATATGGACTCATTGAATTTACCTTGTCGAAATACAAAATACTCTCGATTGAATTATGAAGAAAATTCCATACCTGTAATTTTGAACCAATCAAAATACGTTATTTTGACAGATCACCATGGCAACGGAGGCATTTTAGTGTTTTTCTCGTAGGACACCCAACAGCGAATTATACTGACAATTTCACTCACTATATGAAAGTCGCGTCTCCTGCGATATGAGGACCAATCAGTATGAGATTTTGCGAAAGTACACGCTTCCTTTCGCTTTCTTTTTTTCCGATCCGGAAAGACCACGTCGTCAAGTCAACCACAAATATAAACAGCAATGATACATCTTGTAATCTAATATGACATAAACGTCAGGTTGACAGACTTCATGTTTATTATTCATTAGTTGCAACTATTGAAGAATTCACTTTGTTTACTCGATCAAATTTCAAATAATAACTTGGTTGGTTCGTGAAATTATCTCAATAAATACGACTCGTGCTCACAATACAATCGATAATTCTGTCAGAAATCAACGAGATCAAATTGCTTGGTAACACCACGAGTGTTACCTCAAAGCAATTTGATCGAGATTCGATAGTATTGCGACCACTCGTGGTATTACCCCCGAAAATTTCTTGACGTTTACAATAACAGATCATTTTTGACAGATTGGTTTTTATTCGTTCACAAAATATTTACTTTTGATACATTTTAATTAAAAAGCGAAGATGTTTTCTATATTCTTCGGACACCTTCTCTCTTCTTAATGGCGAAAATGAAGGACTTTGAATGTTTTCAATTAACTGTCCATGTCTAATCAGAATTCCAAAACCGCAATTCAAATTCAGTTTCTGTGGAAGGTCATAAACCCAAAAAATCATGTCAAGAACCCGAAAGAAGTTACATCATCTTTTTGAGCGAAATTTCGGTGCGTAGTTACATCATCTTTCGGCACGAGAGGCCCTCCATGCGGACCGTTAGACAGATACGATACCCTTAGAAGTTTTAAGGGCTCGCTTCATTCACTAATTACCTATCAGTAGTAACACTGCAGTTATCTAAGAAAGTGCGGTCACAAATCACAATTCCCAACTGAAGATTGAATAGTAATTCAAGTGTTGAAGGCTTAAAGTAGTACTGACAATGTTTGAAGTTGGTGATTCCGAAGAAGAAGACTATTATTATTTTATCAATACCCGCTCAGCAAGAAGAGAACCAGCCTTAACGAGGGAAATTGGTATGTAAATTGCATGCATGAAGGAAACAATCCTAATGTATTTGGTTATAATAACCTGAATAATTGAATTCAATTGCGAAGTTCGGTTATTATTAAATACCGACTTTGGGTGTCGGTAAAATAATCATTTTATTTGAAGTGAAAAACAAATATTGAAGCAGTAATATATACAACATACTTATGATGAGTTCATACAGCAAGTAAAATAAAATAATATAAAAAGATAAAACTACACAACACCCATAACAAGTTTATACAGAAAATAAAATAAGAGAAGTAAAATAAAACATGGTTATATTTTATTTTATTTTAAGTTGACAAGACAATTGACAGATGACAACACACATACATTCAAATAATACGGCTGAGTGCGTGTTTTTGTTTATTTTTCTCATTGCATTATTTATTATTTGTATTGCCAATATTGAAAATTGCCATTAAACTTGTGTAGCCTAGTACAGATACCGTTGGAGGATGAAGATTTTATTAAGGATATAAGGTCAATGATGGCAATGGGGGATTATTTTCAATGAATGAAGCAAGGCACTGCCGATTTAAAATAAGTCCGTCTGAATAAAAACAGGAAAAGGCTGAGTTTTTTTGAAGTGGTGCCAATATACAATTCCAAATTTTGATTGGCAGGTTCTTATTTCTTATATTATTTTACTCTGCTGTATAAACACTCCAAAAATTATTACTTCACATCTTACTTTATTTTATTTCTTATTTTATTTTACTGGCTGTATAAACTCACCATTAGTTTTTTCTAGATTTTCAACATCATTCTCGTTCAGTAGAAGTATCAGTAGTATTATCAGGCGTTTGTATTAGTACCACTTATTACACGAGACGTACCTCTGAAATAGGCGACGATATCGTCAACATATCTATACAAAAAATGAATGTGCATTTTACCAGTGCCGAAATTTACTATGGCGAACTCAAAATTTCCGCTTGAGTTGTCTAAAAATTTAAAAACTTTTTTATTACTGATTCTATAAATATAAGTTAACACTGATAAAGTTCTACTTATTACTGGGAGATCACTTGCCACTTCTTGAGCTTAAAAAGTTGGCGTCCTCAGATTTTCAATACGACGTTTCGTTTCCGAGGAACCTTCATCACCTGTTTTTCTCAAATATGATCCTGTCACTTTTATTACATAATTCAAATCCATTTTGTATTCTGAAATACATCATTTATCATTTGTAGTTGTTTAAACATGTGTTTAGCTTATTTTATTATATTATTATTAGACATTACTTGATATCATTCAGGAAAAACCATCGATTACAAAAGATGTTCGAAGAAGAAATTTAACAATAATTCCAAAAGTTCTGTAAACTTGAGGTAGTATTGGATATATAATTTCATATCACGAATCAAGTTTGCAACCAATTTAAGTGTACGGAACATTTTTTTTGTCGAACTATAACATTTCTCTTTGATGTACCATAAGAAAAAATTTCAAAAGTTCTGCAAACTTGGTAGATATATCGGAGACATATTCCGAACAATATTGTAGATTTGCAACCTTTTAGGTTCCGTATTGAATTGGTTGCAAATTTGATTCGTGATATAAAATAATATATTCAATACTACTTTGTTTGCAGAACTTTTGGAATTTTCTCAACGAGTATACATCAGCAAAATTCAAGTAAATTGCCATTTTGACAATGTTGCGTACTTTGGAAGAGGTTGAAAACTGAGATTTATTGCTTTCTCGATGTAATGTGAATTGATTGTCTATTTCTACTGGACATGTGGAACCCACAACATTGTTGCGAGTAATGGTTTGAATTGCTTCCAAAACCAGTTCACACGCATAGTTTTCGATGCACCCCCGAAGATAAAAGTCAGGAAGTGTCAGATCTGGCGATCATGGATGCCGGAAAACTGCTAAATGCGTACATATCCATTTGTCAGAAAATCTCTTTTCTCTTTAATCGAAAAACCACGTACCCATATAACTTTTAAATAATTTATATTGAACTCAAATACTTTTTTCGGTAATTAAGGTAATACAGTGAAACCAATTTCATTATGTAGTTTAATTACTTTAACTTGCACGGTACGCTCATGTCGATTGCCTTATGACTGGATATATTAAGGACTATAATCTGTTGTCGTCTAAAGCTAGGTTGGTTTTACTGTACCTGTAATTATCATTATTTTCAGATCCATACAACTAATAGTATCAATTATGATTAATATGAGTTATATGGATTCAGGAATAATGATGAACACTGAACGCAGATAGTAACTATTGAATTTAAAATTATGACTTTCTCGAATTTATATTTTTCAAGCTTCCAGAGCCGTAATGGGAAGTTTTTCCTGAATAATTTTAAGTAATGTCTAAAATAAGCAAATAATATGTTCAATCAACTATATGACGTAAGCCATTTTTTATTATAAAAAATTGATGAAGGCTTCTCGGGAATGAAACGTCCCAGTGAAAATTTGTATGAATATTATTAATATATTCATGAAAAATGTTTGATTGCCTGTTAGTACCTGTGAAACATACCAAAACGTTATCTACGTATCCATACCAGTACAACAAATGAAAGGATTAAAACTAAGTCATTTGGAATCATTAGAAAAAAATAAACTTAAAAAAGTTGTTGAGACTTTCGCGTTCAAAACCATTGACTGCTGGTCGGCTAGGTTCAAATCCTTAGGGACTACAGATTTGTATCTAATGGCCCGAGAAAGTGCTAGGAATCGCACGTTTAAAGATAAGACCTCGTTAATCCTTTGGCTCGCATAAGTCTCGACTTTTGAGGGCTGCCGTTCGTAAGGAGACGACAGCTGGTTAACGGAAAAAACAATTTTTTAACTACTCAACGACCAACTTAATCTGAATAATTCACCATTGTTGAATTTCTTAATGTATTCTTAATCAATCTCGTATGTTATTTTTTAAAGTAGAACATTATAATTACCATTTAATCTTAATCCTTCATATTACTGTAACTGTAATTATTAACAGTCTGGTTACGGGTGTTTTAGTTGTAATTAACTTTATCGTATCATTGGATGTTAAGCTTCCTTTAAGTTAAACCTTTATTACAAATTATTAGCATACTAATATCATAACAATACATAATACTTTAGTTACTTTATAATAGATACTAAATGGAACGCTCAAATGACAATAACGTGACATCCAAATTTGTTGATTTCATTTTCACATCATCGTTGTCAATGTCAATGATACAATAAACTTTGAATGTAATTAGATCATTATGCAATTTAAATAGATCTCGGAGGTTGCACAGGCGACTCGGCGCAGAGCGCCTTGTCGATTATTATAAATCGCACAATGATCTCGTTACATTAATAGCTATAATAAGTGTGATTATCCATACCGATATTTTGTTTTCATAACTGCATTCCTACGAAAATTGAAAGGCTTCATTATAATTTATAAATGTTTTTAATAATAGTTGAATGGTATTAGTTTGATGCATAAAAGGAGAAAATGAAAATAATCCTTTCGAAAAATTACCAATATATGAAATTTCCTAAATACAAAGATGGTTAAATTGGGGCAAATTTGCGCATCTATGTGACCAACAATATGCCGTTAAGAAAGTTTCAAAATTCCGAGTATATCCAGAGATATACGAAAAAAACCGAAATTTTGAAAAACCATTTTAATTTTTTTCTGGCGTTATTTGATGAAGGAGATCAAAATAAACAATACATTTACATTGCCATTTTGTCCCCGCTATACGACGGTATTTTCAGATTTACCATCCAACGTTTCGTCTGTTGGCCACCATCATCAACTTTATTTTTTCTTATGGGCGTCATATTGAATTGTTACAAATTTAAATAGTGTTTTTCATTCTGATTCAAACGATGTATAATATGTGATACTTTGTTATGTCACAACTTCGCATAACATTAAAAACATTGTTGTTACCCCATTATTTGTCACGTCTGCTGTTATTCTCAAAGTAATAATTACGTAGAATGTTTTTTTTTAATAATAAACGAGATATAATCTGATTAAACTAGTTTTTAATGAACTTTATTGAAAATATCTGTCTTAACTACAAATTAACGAACGAAATGACACATCACTGACGAAGAAAAATCTGAAACATCAAAGCAAATGCTCAAAATTTCTGCCTTCTTCCTGAATACATAGGCGTGCTCGCCGTCCTAAGTTTTCTACAGCCCTTGTTATATCCCTTCTTCTTATTGACCGACACTGTTCAATTATGCTTCTCCTAAGATCCTCAACATTATTGAATTCTTGTTGGCCATAAACCCGGTTTTTTAATGTGCCCCACAAAAAAGTGTCAAGTACTGTAAGGTCAGGAGACCTTACTGGCCATTTCACATGACCATTATTTCCAATCCACCTATCTGGGAATCTTTCTTGTAGGTATTCACATACTGCTCTGATATTATGTGGAGGGGCACCGTCATGTTGAAACCAATATTGATTTAAATTTACGAGAGGTAACATATCTAGATAATCCTCAAAAGCGCATCGGAGAAACTCCAGATAAGTTTGTCCATTGAGTTTTCTATTTAAAAAATAAGGATCAATGATTTGATCTCCACAAATTCCAGCCCACACGTTCAAACTGAACCGTACCTGTGGCCTAACTGCTCTAAACTCTCTGGGATTGTTCTGACTCCAGATGTGCTCATTATTTTTATTGAACATACCACAATTAGTGAAAGTGCTCTCATCCGTCCAAATGACCTTTGAGAGAAATTGGGGAAAATCATTTCGATTCATTAGCCAATTACAATAAGCCAATCTCCGTTCAGGATCACCTGGGTATAATTTTTGGCAAATCTGAATTTTGAAGCATTTTAGACCATTTCTTCTGAGCTCCCTCCAAACACTTGTTTGTGGCGCACCTGTATTTAGAGCAACTTCATGTGTTGAAACTGCTGGATTCATATTTATCTAAAAAACAGACAAGTAAAAAAAAAATTAATATTTTAATAAGAGAATAGAAGTTTATTACCGCATTTTGAATATTGTTTCTCGTATTTTCATCTAATCGATTTCCATATTTATTCCTCGGTTTTTTGAAACTACCATACTCGGTAAGGTTTCTATCTAATTTTTTGAATAATGTTCTTGCGGGTTGTATTCTTTCTGGGTATAGTTGAAGATACATTTCTGTAGTTCTCTCAGTATTACTGTCTGATTTATAATACAGTTTCATCATATCCCGTTTTTCTTGATTTGAAAACACCATTTTACGTTTATTATCACTTTGAATTTGTGACAGCAGACGTGACTACGTGACAGATAATAGTGTAACAACGAATCAACTCATTTAACAAGTGTTTTTGACGGAGTCAGAGCCTACTTGAAAATTCTAGTTTTTGTGAAATATAAAAGGTTGTGACATAACAAAGTATCACATATTATACATCGTTTGAATCAGAATGAAAAACACTATTTAAATTTGTAACAATTCAATATGACGCCCATAAGAAAAAATAAAGTTGATGATGGTGACCAACAGACGAAACGTTGGATGGTAAATCTCAAAATACCGTCGTATAGCGGGGACAAAATGGGGCAATGTAAATGTACTGTTTATTTTGATGTTCTTCATCAAATAACGCCAGAAAAAAATTAAAATGGTTTTTCAAAATATCGGTTTTTTTCGTATATCTCCGGATATACTCGGAATTTTCTTAACGGCATATTGTTGGTCACATAGATGCGCAAATTTGCCCCAATTTAACCATCTTTGTATCTCTTATAGTTTCCGAAATCCCAATGGTGGCCCTCGAATTTGAATTACCCGGTATATATATATATATATATATATATATGGAACTAGTAAATAGTGGGGCTTTGCAGCAAAATCAAAGAGTACTACTTTAAAGTTTGTCCAAGCTTTCGGAAATTTAATAAATCATTTCCATCATCAGGGATACTACAAATTGCATGTGTAAGTAATATAAAAAATATATATGTATTGTTAACTTACATCTTTGTTGAGATTGTGAGACGCGATGTTATTCAACAATAAGTGACACATTGTGCAAGATGAAAGTTGATATAAAACATGTAAAATTGGTAGGATGTCTTAAAATTTTTTCATAAAATACGTTACATTTAAAATTGTTAAAATTTTTTTTATTTTTGACCACACCAGGCCAAAGCAATGCTCTAGGTTAGGAGAAGACAGACAGTTAACATGTCATACGACTCAGTCAGTGGTACCAATTTACAGTTACCAACCTATGTTGGAATCCGTAAATCCGATTTTTAATTGGTAAGGCGACACCTAGTGAGCCTTACCAATTAAAAATCGGATTTACGGATTCCAACATAGGTTGGTAACTGTAAATTGGTACCACTGACTGAGTCGTATGACATGTTAACTGTCTGTCTTCTCCTAACCTAGAGCATTGCTTTGGCCTGGTGTGGTCAAAAATAAAAAAAATTTTAACAATTTTAAATGTAACGTATTTTATGAAAAAATTTTAAGACATCCTACCAATTTTACATGTTTTATATCAACTTTCATCTTGCACAATGTGTCACTTATTGTTGAATAACATCGCGTCTCACAATCTCAACAAAGATGTAAGTTAACAATACATATATATTTTTTATATTACTTACACATGCAATTTGTAGTATCCCTGATGATGGAAATGATTTATTAAATTTCCGAAAGCTTGGACAAACTTTAAAGTAGTACTCTTTGATTTTGCTGCAAAGCCCCACTATTTACTAGTTCCATACCTAACTAGTCAGCAACGACTACCCTTCCTCTATATATATATATATATATATATATATATATAGAGGAGGAGACCCAAATTTGAGATATTTTTTTTGTAAATTCGAAATAAAATTCCCCGTCATCAATTTTTTATAGATAATGTATTGAAAGGCTTGTTGATTGTATTAACAAAACAGTGATACAAAAGAAAATACATTAAAATAGCTTTCTAGAGAAATTATTGAATTCAAATTTTTTTTGTCACTCTGTCCCATAAAATAAAAGGTTGCTTAATTTGAGACAGGCTGACTTCCCAATTTGAGACAGATATCCTAATTTGAGGTACTACTCAAAAAAACCTATTTCTTCGCAGAAATGACATGTAAAATTGAGATCTTTAATTTCTCCACAGTCTTCATGGGCCCATCTGCCGCAGTGAATACATTTTGCCCATTGCTCGCCATGCTTATCCTCGGAAAATCTGCCCGAACAAAATAAGCATTCTGCGTCACTTCCTCCGGATTCGTCTGAAGAGGAATCAGCCAGCGTTATACTTTCATCGCCATCTGAGTCTGAACTGAAGGAAGACGAGCGTTTTTTTCTTTTTTTTTGTAACCCTGATGTAGAAGGTTGGTCATGTTTTGATACTGACGATTTTCGTAAAGCTGGAGCAGATTTCTTTACCATATTCTTGGATTGTTTTCCTTTTGGTCCTAACTTTCCACTGATATTTTTCTTAGGTATGTTTTTACCCTTTTTTTTTTCAAAACTTTCTTGCAATTCGTCTTTGTAAGGAGTGAGAGTGATAATTGCTGCTTTACCAGCCCTGACATGCGGCTTAGTTCCTTTGGTTTCGTATTCAGGCAGAGGACAAATATCCGTGGGAGAAAATAATTTAGGCTGATTTGCTGAGATTGGACTTGGTGTTTGTTCAATCCTTTCCTGCGTTGATGAAGCCATTACTTCATTTTGGTTTCGGTTCTCCGGAAAAGCTTCTTGTTGATTTGGTTTTTCTGCAAGGTCTTCTTTTTGAATAACTGTGCTGTTTTCCATCACTTTATGCACGCCAAAATCATGATCTCTGAAGATGTTTCTGTTCAAAGGTACTAGTCCAGTTTTTCTAAAACCATTGCATGATGTTTCCATAGTGGCAGCTCTATTGTAGGCTTTGCAAAAAATACTAGCAATTGCGTATGGGGACACAGTACTGAATTTGTTCTCTCTAAGCCAGTTTTCTATCTCCTGGGCATAATAGGTTTTTAAAGGAGACATAAATGAAACGTCTAAAGGCTGCATTTTATTGGTCGAATGAGGCGGAAGACAAATTATTGTGACATGATTTTCTTTTGCCAAATCTATCAGTTCAATGTTTCTTGTGTGGGAATAGTGTCCATCTAACACAAGTAGAACTGGATCGGCAGCTGTGGGTTTTGTGAACCTAATGAAATGACTCAACCACCTCGTAAAAATATCGGATTGAACCCAACCAGAAATGTGACACTCAGCTACTGCCCCAGCTGGAGCACCAAGCATTAGCTCCGCCTTCATATTTTTGCGGGGAAAAATTAACAACTGTGGTACATAAACTCCTGCAGCATTCATACAGGTTATAATGGTCATTAGTTTACCTCTTTCTGCGGAGGTCAACGAGGAAACCTGTTTTTTTCCTTTCAGTGATAAAACCTTACTGTGTTTATGTTGAACTATAGTAATACCCGTTTCGTCAACATTGAAGACTCTCTGGGAAGGTTCTTGAAGCTTGTTATATTCTGGCTCATAGAGATTAAAAAAGGCCAAGACTTTTTCTGGAGTGAAGGATTTAATACGAGCCGCAGACATGCCTTGGGGTGTTCTCATCGAAAGTTGTGGATGTCTCTTCAAAAATAACCTTAACCATTTTTTCCCAGCTGATTTAGTAACTCCATTAAATGGATGCGGTATCTTATTTCTGAATGCAAGCTGAAATGCCATTCGTTTAATATCGCCTGACCTCAAACCATAGAAGCGTTGTTCCATATCTAATGCATATTGAACTAGTTCCTTTTCTAGTTCAGCAGAAAAAATTGGTCTCCGACCTATCGATAGTTTGACAAGTTCTTCTGGACTTTTATTTGACTTTGAGTATCTTTCCACAGTACCTTTAGGTACATCAAAAACTTTTGAGGCCTTTAGATATCCCATTTCTCTATTTCGCACTGCCTTTACAGCTCTAATCATAGCATGAGGGTCCCATTTCTTATGTTTTTTTGGCATCTGTAATAAAAAAATAAAATATTATTCGGGTGCCTAATTTGAGATAGTCTCAAATACAGGACCCATTTGGTATCTCAAATTAGGAATTTTCCGTTAAAAAATTGACAACAGTATTTTTAGGTTAATTATGAAAAATAGTACAAAATTTCAATGTAACATCATTGAGCAATATCTAAACTAACTACTAGGACACACAAAGTATTTTATTTAACCTCACCTTGACTGTAAATGCCTGTTAATTTACACTATCGAAAAAACTTTATCAGTCAAATCACACCAAACACGTGATGGTACAGATACAAACAAACTGAAGTGCTCGACGACCAGTTTAACAGTGCAGGGAAGTTTATTTTCTTCAGTCTACGCTATTTTTGATAGATGGCGTTGCATATACTTCGTAAAAAAGACCTATCTCAAATTAAGAACCTGTCTCAAATTTGGGTCTCTTCCTCTATTTGTGTGTGTGTGTGTATGTAAATAAAATTGAACGAAATAAAAGACAAACAGTGATAGTTTAATGCAGATTGAACAACAACATCATTGATCATATTCATCTGTTGAACGTTATTATTTTTGTGAATCAATACCATAAATAAATTCCAATTTCTCAATCAATCGATAAAATTGACTAATACTGATATTATATGGACGAACAATGTTTTCAAAACATGAACTTGAACTAAAAGAATAGCGGAGTATTTCGTTCAATCAACCACATTACAAATTATTGATCATTATAAAATCTGATATTCAATGAATTCACTTTTTGTTTTTGATATTATTTATTTTTATTCTGTTTATATAATAGCGATTGGCTCAAGTTCAAAACACAGAATATTTTCAAATAATTAAATGAAGATAATTGCCTTATTGCTCCTCAATCAAAATTCGCTCGCTCTGGGGTTTGTTATCTACCAAGGGTCTAGTTTCGAATCTACATTATACGGACTGAGTCAAATGTGTGGACCTGTCCAATTTTTTCAGTTGATTTGAGAGTTATTTATAAAAAGTGGGTGTGAAAGTTGAAGAGTACGTCACTTTGTGAATCCGAATATTTTTTATATGCCGGTCAGGTTGAGTAAAATAATAAAATGATAATTATTATTATTTTTGTTTGAAAATATGAACAGGATGTTTATTAAATCCGTTATGGGATCATCTGCGGTTGAAAGACATCCTTTAGTCGCCATTTTCCATCGTTCAAGATAACCTCTTGCAAAGTAGTCTTGTTGAAGGGAGAGGAAAACATTATCCATTAAAATAGAAATAAATGATTTTTTTTGTAATATCTACCAGAAAAAAATAGTTATCTTGCTAAAGCCACGCTGGGCATTGAATTATTTTCAAACTTTGTTCAAGTGACTGGTAGATCAAAAAGCAATGAAACTTGGTTTGCAACCTCTTCCAAAGTACGCAACATTGCCAAAATAGCAATTAACTTGAATTTTGCTGTACACTCGTTGAGAAAATTCCAAAATGTATGCAAACTTGGCAGAGACATCGACAAAATATTCCGAACTGTTGTGCAGATTGGCAACATTTTACGTTTACAGGAACATATATATTTTTAATTCGTGTTCCTGTTTTTGATCAAGGTAGTCTCGAAATAATTACAAAAGTATTGAAACTTTGTTGCAAATTTTGAAAACATCAATTATGATGCATTCACAAATTTACAACCTTGTACACGATCTGGATCTTCAAGCAATTTGCAAAAATATAATTTGTAGATTAATTAGGAAAAAATAACCACGAATTTAGAAAATATATGTTCCGGTCAACGTAACAGGTTGTGTTCGAAATATTTTTTCAATGTATGTGTAAAGTTTGAAAAACTTTTGGAATTTTCTCTTATGGTATATCAAAGAAAATATTCCGTACACTTGAATTTGTTGCAAACTTGATTCGTGAAATGAAATGAAATATTCAATACTACTCTAAGTTTGCAGAACATTTGAAATTTTCTCAACGAGTATACAGCAAAATTCAAGTTAACAGCCATTTTGACAATGTTACGTACTTCGGAAGAGGTTGTAAACTGAGATTTATTGCTTCCTTGATGTACCATTCACTTGACCAAAGTTTGATAACTTTTG
Source organism: Chrysolina haemoptera (assembly GCA_958298965.1). Lineage (NCBI taxonomy): Eukaryota > Metazoa > Arthropoda > Insecta > Coleoptera > Chrysomelidae > Chrysolina > Chrysolina haemoptera. The sequence goes on along the minus strand of OY282590.1, from coordinate 9,477,187 downwards.
GAATTATTGTTAAATTTTCGATTTTTCATATGTCTATCTCTACTGCTATTAGAGCACTAATGCCAAAGAGACATGTTCTACTACATATGGAAAATTCGAACAAATTCACCGAATGCTAACATCACATTGATGCGATGCGGGGTTCTTCGTATTTATGAAAAACTATGTACGTCACGATATAATACACTTCTTACGGCTTCCCCAGTTTCTATGATATTTGTTATTTAAAGATGGTATAAACATAGAAAATACGTAATCGTACGTCACTATTATTGAATGTCAGCATGTCAGTGACTTGCCGTTACGCGTTTCCCATATTTGTACCGTCTGAGGATAACAAATATGATAGATCGATAGGTCAGAAATGTCAAAACGAAAATTCGTCGTAGTTGTTAGTGAACTTCTGTATCAATAGAAGAAATGGGTGATATGATGTACCTTTCCATGCGTTTTCAGTGATTTTTCCTTTCACAAATTGATCATTGAAAATACGGAAATTCAAGGAAATCTGTACACGTGTAGAAGGGCAAATGACTCAATTTGCCTCGATAAGTTGCAGTGTTCACAAAACAAAATTGTGTCACTATCACTATTTTTATTCGAGTTTGAAATTGTTGGAATTGTTTTTTAACGTTTAGTTAGCATGGGTGGCTAACTTCTTCAGAGGTTTGTTCATCTTTGGTATTTCGCCGATGACTCACGGTTTTCTATTTCGTAATAGACATTTATGTTATAAGGATCATAATGATGATCATTATGGTAGTAGCCGTGAATAACACAGCACGCACCATAATGACCGTTTATGATCCGAATTAGATAAAAACCTTTTTAAAAAATTGCTAATGTTTTTTTAAAAAATCTGAGGAATTTTATTTCAAAGTTATGGCGTTATAATCGGACAAAAAAAGATGTAACGGTGGCTCGCTTTCTAAATTGGTCACTGTGTATAGAGATAATAATATTTTTTGACAACCTACACTGTGATTACTGATATCTCAACCTCTATTTCATGAACACCAGCGTTTCGTCATTTTCAGGACAATACGAATTGTTATCATAACAGGGAATTATAAAGACTACAAAACAGTTCTTTCTTATTTCAATAGAGAACCAGAAAATCAAAAAGAAAAACTCGGAGATAAATGTGCAAGGTTATTACCTGTCACCTGAGGAACCTACTGTGATAGCAGAATATATGGTTGAATGAAAGTTGGTGAAGATCAAATCGTCTCCTGTCTATACAATGCATGATTCAGTTCTTGTGAACGATTAGATCGTTAAACCTCGGAATGACAGTCCTGGAACCGCCGGCGACCTCGAAATTTCGACATACACGTACGGTTGTACAGTTGTGTGCATAAAAAAGCCGAACAAGATTTGTATGGTATCTAGCTGAGGCATAGAACTAATTGCACTAGAAAAATGTTGAAGACGCGTTACTGACAAAAATAGTTTTCTTTTTAACACTACTTGTCAAAGTCGATTAGAAGTTTAATTAATATTGACAAACCTGACTCACAGCAGGCTATAACTGCTGTACGACTTTTCTGCTGTACGACTTTTTTATGCACACAACTGTACGCGTTGAGATAGTGGTGAAAATGTTCAGAGACGAAAATAGGAATCATTCACAGTTTCATACAATTCCACCTACTTTTCATAAGCTTCATTTTTATCATGACCATTGGAGTATGATTTACTCTTAACTTTCCATAAACATAGTAATTCTCGATTTAATTCGATGAAATGCCGCCTCTGAAAGTTCAGACTGCCATTCTTTGATGACATTCTTTTAAGACTAGTGTTCATAATATCAACACACTGTTGTACATATTCACTACTAAAGTGCAATAGGGGGACGTTGGCAAATAAGGGAATTTTACCTTATTCTGCCGTGGTTACAATGTCATTTGAATACATTGGAAATAACAATGGTTCAAAAATACACCCTTAGGGCATACCTATATTATTTTTCATTTTGTCTGAATAAACATCATCTAGTTTCAACCTCTGCTGTCTATTGCGTAGATGATTGATCATCCAGTTTAATGTCATTTCATCGATAACAACGCTTCCAATCTTTCTAATGAGTTTGCATTTATATACCGTTTTATATTAAAACACATTGTAAACATACTTTCATAACTATGTTTGCTCCGAAAACCCGATATAATATTCACATAGGACCTTACTGCTTTCCAAATAATTCACTATCTGCTCATATACAGCCTTTTCCAACATTTTAGCTGTACCAATGAATCATGTTTATTGGTCTCAATTGATTATCTTGGTTTGTATTTGGTATTTTTGGTATAGGTATAATCGTAAATAATTTCAATTCAGTCGGTACTTCACCTCTCTCTAAAGAACTGTTGATAATGGATTACAAATGGTACTGAATAGTTTATTCAGTATCAAGGTTAGAATGAAAATTCGATGCGAGTGGGAAGTTCCGAACGCGAGCCAGTGAATTTTCATTGTAACCGAGTAGCAGACCGAGTCACAAATTTTATGTATAATCAAATGGAAAGCCAACAAACAATTATTTTGACATTTCAATTCACATCTTGTCACTATGATGCCAGTCAAGGCTAACGTTATTATTGCTCCAACAGTGTTAGAATATTCATTCCTTAACAAGTGATGGAATGAAGTACATTTATTCCCTAACAACTAATGGAATGGAGTTCACGCATAATAAGACAGCAAGTGTTGTAGAATATTTGTTCAATATCTGTAGCAAGAATGTTACCATTCATATTACCATTCATGTTCCAAAAAACATTCAGAAAAAACTTCAGTGACTTGCACTGACTATAAAAATACTTTTATTTTTTGCAAGAACAAATATTTACGGTCCATTGAATAATATCTGTTTCAATATTTAGTTTGGTGTAGATAGTATTCTGAAAAGCCAAGTACGTCGTAACTTTGGCGCCTGATAATTCAAAAAGTATCCATAGAAGGCATATATAATTTCGAACTTCCATTGAAATATCACCGCTCAATGAAATAACAGAAAATCGAAGAATTTAGACGCAACTTTGAAATATAGGGTGATTTCAATAAATATCTGGTTTTTGGAGTTTTTTTGTTTACTTCTATATGGAATCAACCAGTATTTTTCTGCAAATTGATTTCAATTTAGAATAAGTCTTCAATGAAATTATACCCGTATTCGAAAAACTGACTTTCATTGACAGTGACAGTATTATTAATAATAATAATAATAATTATAATAGGTCTTTATTTTCTATACCAAATTAATAAATTACGAACACTAAATCAAACAATTATGGAAAAATGCCGAATATCAGATTATGCAATGGAGTGACAGTTCTACGCGGTAAAAGGACACTTTATTAAACGATTTAGAATTTAGTAAAATAAAACATCATAGTTATTTATCACACAAGGGAACAAAGTATTGGTTTTTAGCTCGAAGTTGACCAAACATCCATATTCGATAGTCAACACTTTCTTAATAGTGAGAGTAAAATAAGGTCCAAATTGACGGAACAGTTTTTGAGATATTGAATAAAAACATAGTAACTGACCCCTAAAAATAATGAAACGCACCCTGTATCTAAATGAAAGGTAATATTGAACAACTTTATTCACCAGAGAATTCCCTTATGTTTTGTTCAATCAACAGTGGCAATAAATAATTTTTTTGTATCCAAAAACGATCAGTATCCGGGTATAATCCAAAATATTGAAAATCCATATTTGAAACTGAGAGAGTCATCAAGAAATAAAACATGTTTTTATCGCCTAGAATAGACTGAAACTATGATATTCTAACTAAATATAAATTGTTGGTTCAAGACTAGTGTCAGCAAAAAAATCCTGAAAAACGATTTTTTTGATTATGCCCCTTATACACCCTAATGTATTTTCAGTAATAACGTTATAATTGGACATGTTAAACGAGTTCCAATAAATACATTTCCATCCTGAATTTGTGTTATTTCGACTAACAAAACTATTTTTTCCTTTGTCAATCCTATACCCAACTCGGATCTTTCGAACGTTGGCTGCTTATACCTCCGAAACGACACATACAAAATCATTTGAACTCGCACATTTTCCTAATTACCCATTCCACAATGAAACTTCAGCCAATTTGACTGAGAGCCAATTTTACATGTGTTTTCGTGCGGGGTCCTTTACGTTTTCTCCAAACAACAGAAAAATATCGGTAGCTTACTCTTGAGCTGCATTTAGAATTTCCGTTTTACCCGTATACGCAAAGAGATTATTCCGAGATTTTATGAAATACAGTGATGCAATTTCCTAAGAAATTTTCAATGAAAATGTTCGAATTTGTTTTGAATTCGCCGGTCACCGTATACATTTCCATATTTCAAAGATTTACTATAGCGAGTGAGATAAAATATCAGTGGGAGCACTTCATCCCTAATAAACAATATATTTATCAACATGTCTCCTAACCCTTATCGTCTTTACTTAAATAACATTTCGTTTTATCAATGACGCTCGATGAATGAAATTACATCATCTTTTAGGCGCGATACGCCAATATAAACTGAAGGAGTGGACTAATATTGTTAGTATTCTCCTCCAGTGTGTATACTAAGTGTGTTCTTTCTACCTCTGCTACCTATTCTTTCGAAAAGTTTTTTCATTTTTGCTTTTTCTAAACACTCGCCTGTTTACAAAATGTCTCAAGTTATAGATTATTCTCATTTCGTGAACCAGCGTTCTGCAAGAAGACGTCCTGCCTTAACAAGGGAACTAAGTGAGTGTTAATTCTTCATTTTTAAAGTACCTTATAATGCCAGTTTATTGCTGGTATCACAAAAGCGTTCAACTGATTTATGTTTGGTTCAATCAACTCAAAATAGTAGTACCTACTACTGAGTACTGGTTCTTGTGTAGGCTTTTGCCAAAAAAAACACTTCATCTTCCTCATGACGAATAACAGTAATGGAAAAATTCCGCATTGGGAAGTAGGCGCTGTTGGAATAATTTTTCTTTCTTGGAACCAAAAAGGGAACAATAAAAACAGTGGAAGTGAAGACAGTTTCGGCTCAAAATAAATAGAAAACATTTTTAAAATAGTATATGCATGGATTTGCTTGAACATTAATCACATGTACAGTATAGTGCAAATCGAAGACATTTTTTTCCATGTTATACAAACTACACATAATAGGACTCGATCTTCACAAACTTTATTTTCAATCATTAAATCACGACATATTTCGCTAACACAGCAGCTTTTTCGAGTGAAATGAAAAAGCTACTGTGTTTGTGAAACATGTCGTTATTCAAAGGAAAGTGTGTGTAAATCGAATCATCATCAGATCTACAATTACTATGGATCTTGATCTTTTCCGTCTACATCTTTAGTAGATATATTCGAAGGCAGTGTGGTAACTGACAAAGCGTTCGAGTTGTTCGTCTGAGTCTGACTGATTCTGTGCCGGTGCTGCTTTCTTATTTTATTGTGCACCGAATTCCGATACCGGTTTTTGTTCTTGATCATTATTGATTTTAAGGTGAAATGGGGTAAATATGATTTTTGAATAGTTCAACTTTCAATCAATATAAAGCTGCAAAGACAAAAAAAAAAGATAAAAAAAATTTAGTAAAACACAATATACTTTTTGAGCGGTTTTGTATTAATTCTTCACAATAAAGTTGAAAAATGTTTACTGTTGTTAATGTTGTGTGATGTTTTTTAAAATCATACCAATATATCACATTTACCTCAAGCTCTCTATTTGTGTAATTTTTATTTTTTTTCAAATACCAACAATGTGAACTTCTAGAAAACATCAGACATTGCAGTGTTGTAATCAGCTTCCGAATATTTTTCATCATTTGAATTTTTTCTTTTGTAGCAGCGAACCATGATATCTATAACAAATAAAGCTTGTAAAACTTGCTCTACAACAGTTTAAATTAACTGTAAAATAAAATCTGTGTAAAAGTGAAACGCACTCTTCGCTTAACTGATCTCAAATGGAATCCAAGTTTGGATTTGGATTGGACGGCATCTAGTGGTGCCTCACTAGACTGGTAAACGGAAAAAATGCAAAAATACCCCCTGAAAAAAAAACAGGAAATGAATTCTTCTTCTTCCTAACCGTTCTTCTCTGGGGTTTTTTTCGGGGTATTTTTCCCAGGGATTTCCTTCTTTTTTTTTTATTTCGTGGTCTTTTTCCGTTTTTTATTTTCCTAGATTCTACTAGATTAGCATATTTCGGGCTCCGGCTAATAGGTGGCACGAGCATATTCATTGAAATGGCGATATTCAAACCTACTATTCGACTCGACTACGGCCGACAGTCCTTGGGAACTTTTGCCGAATGTCGGGTTGATTAGTTGCAATGCAACAGTGGTATGGATAATCGAGCATGGAGGAATTGTTGAATTTTTTAAAAATGTTAGGAGTTTGCTGTTCGATTTCTTCACAACATAGAGCTATAATAATATCCTCCTCAGAATCCGATGATGAACCAGATGAACTCATTTTGACTGATTTGCGTGACGCCGAAAGAGAACTAGTTGCTAGTCGAATCAATATTCAGTGCGCGGGAAACCGTCACTTCGTGCCGATCCGACCCGTTCCGTGCCGATCCGTGCCGATCCGAATAGAGCGGATTCAGTACCCTGCTTCAAGATCGGAATAATCTATGCATTGTCTGTGAATAGTGTTGCCACTTGATGATGCTGATCAAGATGTGGATGAATTAGGCGAGGGAATTCCTTGATAAATTTCTCAACAAAATTGTCTCCAGAACCTCCTCGTAACTGGTTATCAGTTTCGAAAAGGTTCTGTGGGGGATCTCTCCTCTTTTGGTATTATTTAGTCTGATCAAGTCAAGGATCTTTCCTCGCCACTTTCTTTCTGGTGGTTTTATCTCTGGCTCCTTTTATAATCTTAATATACTTATGAGTTTCATTTTGGATTTTGTCCTCCGTTATGGCTGGTATTATGGAGTAGTTGTAAAATGTCCTTTCTTTCATGGGGGTGTTTCCACCCTTGATCCAAAAGTTACATTTTTGTTAAGCAACAGTGGTGGGGGATTGTCATCCAGATTCTATTCAGGTCTCCTCGCAAATTCCGTGCCAGCAGCACCTTATGTCCACTGTTGCAGAGGTTATTCAGATCCAAAGCGGACATTACCTACGTTTCTAGGGTTGTTATGTTACTCCAAATAGTGGTACAACCTCTGATCTTTAGCTCGTGGTCCAAGACGAAGCTCCGACAGGAGAATTGTATCAATCTTGTATTCATGGATGAAATTGGATATCAGTGACATGTATAATATTTCAAAGATTATACAACTCATCATTGAAGTGGCCAATAGCAACTGCGAATTTTTCGTTTCCAACGTGATGTTGGCGTTCATTAGTGACTCGGAAATATAATGGATTACTTACTGAAGATTTTTATATTGAATTTTGTAATAACTTCAAAAATAGGAAAATTTAAAAATGTTGCTTTCATTCTCGTAGCAATATATTTCAAATGATTTTATAATTGCATAAAATAATGTTACATATGTACTCCAAAACTTTTCCCAATCTGTATAACCTACTTAAAAAAATAAATAATAATAATTTTGGCTGATGACTCGAATTCAATATCGCTTTCTTTGATAGCACATTTTTTACTTTATTGATAATAGTTGTTTTGCAACAATAATCTAAACTGATGCTGTAAGAACCATCAAGTTTGGGTTGGGGTTAACTAATTGCCAAATAGTTCAATGATATGAATTTGATGAAATGTAGTTTATTAAAACGTTGATTAGAAAAATTGGGGTAAAAAATTTTAATGAGTTGGCACCATTAAATGTATCGCAGACATAAAGGAACTCATAACGGAATCCATCCTCGTTTTTTTTTGTCACAAACTTGCATCATCATATACCTGGTGTCCCACATTTAATGTGATTGACGATATCTGGCTTTTCAAAGGGGTTCAATGAACATTTTTTGCAAAAACGTTTCAATTCTTCGTGAGAGGTATATTTTAATCTAATTTTAAAATATATAGGGTGTTTCATGTAGGTGCTTCAGACAAAATTTTGTAATTTGTTTAATAGTACACCTTGTAGGTGTATATCGACTTCTCTGAGGATATTTCCGAATCATCTATAAATATAATAAATAAGTAATTCATATTCAGAAAAAATTAAATTATTCCTTACTTCAAGTGTGCATTGTATACCAAAAACCCAAACATACAAACAAAACAATGCACAAAAATTATTGCTCGGTATGATTCCAATGAAATATTTGAATAATTATACCGTTGGATAGACAGTAAGTAGACCTTTTGAATGAGGCATAACACCATCCACGTTTGTGTTTAAAAAACCGTCAATCACGCTGAGATAACTTCTCCTATATTGTATATCATGAGATGGATCTTCAAAAACAAAAAACCTGCGTGTGTTGGGATTTTTTCAAAAGTCACCTATTTTTAGGTAATGAATTTATTCTATACATTTGCATCATTGTATGCATCCAAAATCCACACAAACTAACAGCATATCGTTCTATTATCATTCATGGGCAGGTGCATATATAATAATAATAATTTATTGCCAGATAAATACAATAAATATTTAAAAAAGAAAAAATCGGCAAAAGGCAAGAGTTCGCTTTTTATCAACACGAAGTCGATAAACAGATCTCTTCCACTCAAAGTAAATCAGAAAACGAGTTATTGAATCTATCATAGATAGAATGCTCAAACGAAAGTAAAAAAAAAAAAACTATAAATTTAATATGCCCCCATATCAAATAAAATTCCCATCAACGTTAGGCATGTCTTACATACAGTGCGGCTTTCAATAATCCCCCCCCCCCTGTTAACTTTTGAACGGTTTGACGTAGGAACATGAATAAAAAACTGTTTCGAAGGTTTTACCAATACTACTTTTTGAAATAAAAAATATGGTGATTACCCGGCGCGGGGGGGGGGCATCAACTCAAATTTTTTTAACGGCATGGGGGGTCAAGTGGCACATTGTCGAGAAGGAAATTCCAGTCTCTTTACAAACATCTGAATTTTTTTGAATTTCGTTATTATTTTTTTTGCAATTTTATTTGGAAATATCAAATATAAATGTGGAACTGAATACTACTCATACCTCGATAAATTTGAACGGTTTGATGTGGAAAAATGACACCAAAATTTTTTTGAAGGGTATTACCGATACTACTTTCTGAGAGAGAAAACATTGCAATTACTCGACATATGGCGCTGGAGGAACATTTACTAAAAAAAAAAAATTGAAAGGCATAAAAATCGAAATGGGGAAGAAAATTATGAACAAAATTCAAAAATATTTAGATGGTTGTGAAGAGAATTGAATTCTCTTTTCAACGATGTGCCACTTGACCCCTTATGCCATTTAAAAATTTTGAGTCGATGCCCCCTCCACCGCGCCCCTTATTGAGCAATCACCAAATGTTTTATTTCAAAAAGTACTATTGGTGAAACCCTCGAAACGGTTTTTCACTTATGTTTCTACGTCGAACCGTTCAAAAGTTAACAGGGGGGGGGGGGTATAAAAAGCCGCACTGTATATTAGTCACCATAGGTACCAACAAAATATCTGGTTTCCTTCAAAAACGGAATATAAATGTTGCATCCAAAACTAACAACCAAAAGTCTGTAACGAGTAAATTAAAGACTTCCAGGGTTAACAAACTTGAGTGTAATGATTGCATTGAACTATACATAGGCCAGACTTGCTGCAGTTTGATTCAAAGATTCGGAGAGCATTTGATAAGTTCGAAATTGAGTAAATTACTTCATTGGCAGTAGTAATCATACAATTTCGTGGGGATTGCAAAAATCAAGCACTCAGACGAAGTATCATTTCAATTCCAAAATATCACTCTTATTGGATGGGACTTTTAGTAAGAATAAATTTTTGTCGACTGTACGATTTTTTGTCAAATATGCTAATTTATGAATTATTTGTTTATCGAAAATGATCACCAATTTCTACAGATACTAAATACCCGTCAATAAAATGTATTGTTCCTATAAAAAATATTATTACCCATAGATATATTCCATACTATATGATATATGTAAGTGAATCCTCCAGTAACTGTAATCTTTTTTTTTACAGCTAAAAGACAGTATAATGCTCCCAAGGACTTGATTTCCCTGGCTGAAGGTGTACCCAATGAAATCACCTTCCCCTTCGATAGGATCACTATCAAACTCAAGGACGATTCAGAATTCGAAATCAAAGGACAGGAACTAACGGCAGCTCTTCAATACATACCAACACAGGGTTACCCACCCCTGGTCAAGTCGGTGAAGGAATTCATGAGAAATCTCCACGACGTTTCGAACTGGGACAAGTATGAGACTCTGATTACCGGGGGATCACAAGATGCAATGAGCAAGGCACTCGAAATGATTGTGAATGAAGGAGACAGTATTCTAGTTCAGGATCCTTACTATGCTGGAACTGAAGCTATTGTGAGTAACATTCATTTCTTTCATTAACAAACATACAATTTGCTAAATTAAAAGCTCAGAATTGACTACTGAAATTCTCTTCGCAGCTTTTGGAAGTTCAGTTATTAACGTTTTGAAGAAGTTTACGCCATCTTGATGGCTAAAATACAAAAACTGTGAAATGAAATAACATAATATAATATTCAGACCACACTCAATTCCAGAAAACCATCCCCATTTACATATGAGCTACAGATAAAAAGTTTCCGGTTGAATATTCTGAAAGTTCAAATGGAACATGAATTAAGGATTGAATGAAACATTTGTGGAAAATACAACCACATTTTGAAATCAATTGATTTGGAATTTTGAAATCTTATTTATGATAAAAAATTAAGTAACCAATCGAACAAAAAACAACTACTACCTCCTACGACCTATGAATTTCATCTATTAGATTCTTGGCATTTTTTTTTATTACTAGTTTGCAATGAAATATAAATATATAATTTAGTATTTATATTAGGAATTCCAAACTCATACAAAGAATTTCTAAATTCAATTGGATGAGCTAGGTTTCGTTGGTGATTAGTAACTACCATTACACTGGTATGTAATCTGTTGCCGCCATTTAGGAGAAAATTGATAGCCAATGAAAAATTTGAGATATTTTTTTCGATATTAGTCATTTATTATCTTCCAGTAGATCCTATTAAGAATTCAAGTTGAATATACAGATCTGAATATACCGGGTGTCCACAGAAAGTGGCTCGTCCCTATAACCTTTTTTGGTTTTGCAGATATTGAAATGGAATTTGGAGGATATGTTGAGACATAAAACTGCATTTTTTGACAAGTGACTCAGATTCGTGCAACTTTCGGTTTCACCCCAAGTGATGAAAACTTTTGATTTTTAAATGAGATACCCAGTATATTTTCCCCTTTTTTGTCTCCATATGAGATTCTGAATACAACCATGTATCACTTGTTACTTTTTGTGATTTTTTTTTTATTTTGATATTTAATTTATAATCTGGAGGGCTATGGATACGTTCAAATTATTAATTTTAGTCCTGAAGTAGGTGTTGGGAAAAATACAACTTTACGGTTTTCGGTTTAAATGCATCTGCTGTGTGCAATTCAATTTGCACACACATTTGAAAAAAAATTGGAGAATTTGTATACGACTTGAAACTGCATTTTTTTGACAAGTAACTCAGCTTCAGTAAGTTCTAACATGTTTGTGGAATATTGTTTTCAGTCGAAATTTTGTGAATTTCATTATCATTATGTTGATACCGCTTTACTGTCATAGGTTTCAAACAAACTTCCGTTAAAAAACTTGAAAAGATTACTTATGATCTTTCTTGAAATGAAACAACATTTCAGATTAAACTGAGATTCAAATACATTGGGTAACCTGTGACATACATAAGTGATAGAACGAGGTAATTAAGGTGTTTTGAAAAAAAAAAATTAGGAAACTATTGTGTACGCTATTGATTGAAAAACATGTTAATAATATCATTTATAGAAGGAGATATTAGTTTTTGGATTGATGGTTTTGTTATATCATTTGGGTTGGTCACAGGTTACTCCATGAATTTCGATATTATTTTAATCACAAAAAGAAAAATCTACCGTAATATTTTTAAGTTTGTTGACGAAAGTTTCTTCGAGACCTAATAGTGTGCGGTATCAAATGAATCGTAATAAAATATTCTTTTTTTCTGACCAGGAGAGCCACTATGTTGAAAGTTAAAGGGTCGAGCCAGCCTCCGTGGACACCTGGTATACACCGAGCTACTCAGTAGATATACGGTGTGGGCCCATATGCATAATATTTTAATAGGGGATCATTCCTAATAATAAAAATACATTTCAGCATAACCTAAAAATCAGTTTTGATATAAGTATATGAAACGAATAATTTCGACACTATCCCACACTATCCCACAAAGTGAAAAATTTGAGGCAAATATAAGAAAATAACTACTTTCCTTACGAACATTGAATTACATCTGACATCCATTTGTACCTCGATTTGTACACTGTTTCTCCGAGAGAACACAATTGCATGTGCTGAGTGTAATCAAGCATTGAATATTATCTCCCATCTGGTTGGGAATGAAGATGTTCGAAGAGGAGAGAAGTTGTTTTCTGGCAGATATTTTTGAGTTTTGGAAGTTATTTTTAATTGGGTGGGCGAGGATAACACTAATGTTTGTTGTCTGACCTATCCTTGGCCTGAAGAGTGCCTCAAATTTTTCACTCTGTGGTATAGTGTGGAGAGAAGAGAATTTTCTCGAAATGTTCGAATGTTTTATTTTGACATGTTACGTGACCACCAATATGGCAGCAATTTCAAAAATTCTTCATATAATGGGCAAAAAAGTGGGTCTATTCTTGAAGATATTAAAAAAGAAATTTGACTTGGATGTTTACAATACGCAAACTTTGAAATATTTATCTGAAATTATTGAAAATTAAACATTTTTTGTTCTTGATTTGCTTTCAGTAATCACTATGAATTTCTTGAATCATTATTTTTTTTTCAAATGCTAGTGCAAAGTTAAGAAAACTGGTTTTCACTTTGACTCCTGCTGTTACAATGCTCCATATCTTACAACTTGAATTTTTAAAGAATATTAGAAATAGTCATAAAATACCAATTTTCATTTTTATTATTTGCTCAAAAAAGATTATGCTTTTGATTTCTTGATTGAATAATTCTTTCAAAAATTGGTCTATTGTAACTTAAAATTTGAGAAATTCAAAGAAATTATAAAATATGTATCATTTCAACAGCGAAAGTTATCGTAAAAAGCAGTTTCTAAAATTTTGCACCAGCATTTGGGATTAAATAAAAAAAATTCCATTTCATTGATTGAATAATTTTATTAAATCTTTAATATAAATATAATGATACAATAATGTGAAATTTTTTGTTAACAGAAACGATAACTATGATAACTATGATGAATACAAATATTTTCAATATGTTGTAAACATTATGGCCCACGCTGTATAAAGTTGTACCCATAGAGACCTATCATTACTGAAACCCGGTATTTATTTTTTATCAATTTTTATCAGTTTTTTATGTACTCCCAAAGCATTTTGTTGCCAATAATTATCTAAGAATGACATGAAGACTCAGTGTCTGGAATGTATTATCATTATGTATGAGAAATATTGAACTGTAAACAAATTGATTGCTTACTGAAGCACTTACATAAAAAAATCAAAACTTCTGGCTGCTAAACGATTCTACTCTGACAAGATAAAAAAGTAACTACTTCTTATCGAAATGAAAGCAATTAGTTTCATATTCTAAATATACAGTATATGTCAACGCCGAACGAATTATTTTGGATAGCCACGCTTTATGAACTTTGCAATATTTCTTCACTCTGTTCGTATTCATATAAAAGTTATTTATGGGGTGTAACTCTCAGATACTCAATTAAAATTGATGAGAAGGTTATAGTCCATACTCGAAGTGGAAGACCAAGTTTTTTTTTGGAAAAAGAACACAAAGTCTTCTCCACAAAATTTAATAGAGCAATCTCAAACAAGACATGATTCGAACATATATATGTTCATCTTCAGTTGGGTACAATCAGTAATATAAAAAAGCTGAAAATGTTATAAGGTTAACAACATGTGGATAATTCATCATATTTTATACTTACAAAGTGTGGAGAGAAAAAATACAAAAATAGTAGGACTAACTAATTGAGCTAAAGGTACATGATGTACTTTTTCATGTTATTTATATGAAAATAGGGGTAGAACCCCAGAATATCAATTCATAAGACATAATCTTGAACGTGAAAACTATACACGAAGCGACGGTTATTCTTTACAAAATGGAAGAGAAACAAAATTCCCAATGGCAGAATGACACTCCTTGGAGACAATGGGAATTTTGTTTCTCTTCCATTTTGTAAAGAATAAGCGTCGCTTCGTGTATAGTTTTCACGTTCAAGATTATGTCTTATGAATTGATATTATGGGGTTCTACCCCTATTTTCATATAAATAACATGAAAAAGTACATCATGTACCAATAGCTCAATTAGTTAGTCCTACTATTTTTGTATTTTTTCTCTCCACACTTTGTAAGTATAAAATATGATGAATTATCCACATGTTGTTAACCTTATAACATTTTCAGCTTTTCTATATTACTAATTGTACCCAACTGAAGATGAACGTATATATGTTCGAAACATGTCTTGTTTGAGATTGGATTTATATCCTTTGCTCTATTAAATTTTGTGGAGACGACTTTGTGTTCTTTTTCCAAAAAAAAAAAAAAAAATTGATGAAATAACTTTCCAATTTTTGAAACTGTTAATTGATAGCGAAGTGGTCGAGGTGTTAGAGCGTTTTGCTCCCACCCAGGCCCGGGTTCGATCCCCACCGCCATCACGGAGCTAAAGTGGTTCGGAATCCACTTTTTAAGCTGTAGGTCCCGGGTCTCCCTTGCTCGGACAAGCTCTGCTTTTGAGGGGTTTTCTACGAAAACCTGGGAGATTCGTAATAACAAATTTTAACAAAACAAAAAAATTATCTATCTAGTAAGGTAATAACATGAATTTTCCAAAGATGAAAATTGTTAAACAAATACCTTATTGCATATAAATTAAAGTTATGCCAGTCAATCAGCTGAATTTGGATCAGAGCTGGTCAGTCAGCCACAATGTATATCCGGGGTTTATCAACAATGCGTGAGTATACGATAGCTCCTTATTACGCAAGCGTAAAAGGGCCACACAAAATTTTATATTTGTTTCAAAGACTTTTCCGACTTAGATCACGAAATTCCGACTTACATCTCGGAATTCCAACTTAGAAATCGGAATTCCGACTTCGATCTCGGAATTCCGACTTACATCTTGGAATTCCAGCATACATCTCGGAATTCCGACTTACTTGGAATTCCGACATATAACTTGGAATTTCGACTTAGATCTCGGAATTTCGACTTACATCCCAGAATTCCGGCTTAGAACTCGGAATTCCGTCTTACATCTCGGAATTCCGCGTTCTAAGTCGAAATTTCATCTTTTTTCTCGAAATTTCCAACACAATGTCGAAATTTCTGTTTTTATGTCGAAGATTCGACTTTAATGTTGAAATTTCGACTATTTTCTCGAAATGTCAACATTTTAGACGATATAATTTAGTTTCAACATAAAAGTCGAAATTTTGAGAAAAAAGTTGAAATTCCGAGAAAAAAGTCGAAACTTCTGGAAAAAAGTCAATATTAAAGTCGAAAATGGAAATTTCTACATAGAAGTCGAATTTTCGATTATAGACGAAATTTCTAGAAAAAGTCAAAATGAAAAAAAAAACTCTTGGCCATACTGTGCTTTCATAGATAACATCAAAGAAATTCCATTGATTTTTTAGATCATTAAATTTCCTAAAAAATGCCTTGAAAAATTAACTTTTCAAACATATCGATTTACAAAAAAATAATTAAAGTCATCATGTGAAGAAGTTCTTTCCCTCTCCGTTTTTCATCGTACTTGCTCTTCTCATGGAGGCGCAGCGTTGCCAGACTCCGACGTGAAAACTTCATGTACTTTCTAACTGAATAACTCGAGAACAAAACACAAGAACTGGTCAAAAGTTTGATAGAAGTTTCGTTTTTGAATGAAAAATAAGTGATCCGTGTTTAGAATTGGTCGTAAGAGCGGTTCATGAAATTCTTATGTTTTAGAAACATTTCTGTACTGCACACACTATAACTCACTAGTGAGTTATGGATTATAACACACCAGTGTGTTATATGATAGTTCACTTGTCTAAAATGACATCAATAATGACAATCATAACTGTCATGTGTTGTATAAAGTATTTTTTGTAAAAACTCTTTCAAGAGTATCATGTATATTATTGAGTAAAGTATTTTTTCACTTTGTTTATGTACGAATATAAATATTTTTACGATGAGGGGCAGTATAAATTCATGAATGGAAAACAGAATATTTCTGTAAAGCATTTTTTTTTTTCAGTTAAAACCATATAACGTGAAAGTGGTTGGTGTTGAACAGGATCGGTTCGGCATTATTCCAAAGAAACTGATTGAAGCATTGGAGAACTGTAAAAAATATACGGAGGAAGGTGGAGGGAACATGCCTAAAGTCATCTACATCAATCCAACAGGTAAATATTATCAAATACCATTATATGATTCCGCATTTCGAAAATAAATTTCACTTCGTATTTACTTCTACGTCTACATCTAAGAAGGAAAATATTTATAATATCCAGACTTTTATATCGGTCCCCCGACTTTAAAGTCTTACCCCCGACTTCAATCTCGAACCCCCACTCTGAAGTCGGACCCCTGAACTCCATAGTCGAAGTCCCGGACTTTAATCTCGGATCCTCGACTTCAATTGGGGGGTCCGGCTATAATCTTGGGGTCTGACTCTAATCTCGGGGTCCTGACTTTAATCTCTGGTGTCCTACTTTAATCTCGAGATCCCGACTTCAATCTCGGGGTCCGACTTCAACATCGGTAGATTTCAACGTCGTACCTCCGAGATAAAAGTTGGACCCCCGAGATTTGTACTCAGAGCGAATTCAAATATGCATTATAGTACAGGATCCATAGATTTCTTCTGCTGACAAAAATTGGATGGTAATGACATTTGGTATGAGCTTAGTATAGGATAATAGAGGGAGAAAATGTTTCCGATGAGTTCCGGACTTTACTTTGTAAAAATCGAAAAAAAAAAACGATTCAACGCGTTTTCCGACGCCTTTCCGGTTCTAAAAAAACGTGGAAATTGAAAAAATATCAAGGGATCAAAAATAAAACTGAAAATTTTGAACAAAAAAGGTTTCATTTATGTTTTACTAAAAATCAAAGGTTTTCTCTGAAATTATTTTGGAACGTCATAACAACGCTCGTGTCGGAAACGCTCACGTTTTTAAATAAAATATAATGTTTTCAAAGTTAAAACTGGCATTATTCAGGCTCTGCTACGCGGATTTTGATAAATCAAATGGGGGATTAAAGGGTGAGAATTGAACTTGCAAAATCTTGGGTATAAATATGGAATACATTTTTACATCAACCGGAAACTTCTATGAATTCTCGCAACTATTGGGTTTTCTAGTACAATTTTTTTAAGGAATTATAGAGAAAATCCATGCAGTATCTCATGCAGTCCTTGTCAGTTTTGAAGCTCTACTACTATGTAATTTGATTTCAGCTAAGGAAACTTTGCCCTATACTGATCTCGTTTTCGAAAAATCAGTCTCTGACATTCACTGAGTAAAGACACTTTTTCGAGGTTAGAATTTTCCTACTTTTCCAGTGTTTTTTAGAAGTGGAAGATGCTTGCGATAATTTCGAAAAAAATCCAGAATGATCCGAAATCCGTCAAGTGCCATTTGTAATTTTCACCATGTGAGTTAATAGCAGGAAAAAATCGAATAATTAATTTATTCAAACATTCAGCAAAAAAATCCATATTTTGACTTTTTCTCCTGGTTAATTTTGTATACAACTGTTTTGAATACGATCTAGGTGGAAAATTAAAGCTGAAGTCTCCCTCTTCAAATCCCATACAGAGATATATGTTTTCGTTCACTGGTTTTGAAAGGCGAGGTGTTTCTTTTGTGTGGTTCAGGGAGTATTGGGGCGGACTGGAACCACGTTTTCGAATAGCACGGACTGACGTGTTCTGCGCATGTTCTTCCCGGTCTCGCAGTTGTCTATCATAATAATAATAATAATAATAATAATAATAATAATAATAATAATAATAATAATAATAATAATAATGATAATAATAATAATAATAATAATAAACTTTTTATTACCGGGCGGTTTTATAATTGTTTAATAATAATACTCCCTCATAAACACTCGTAGAGGACGGTTATTATTATTATTTGCGGTGGCGCTCCGGGGCGACTTATGATGTTTCGGAGGATCTTTCTTTCACAGAAAGATCTTATTTCCAAAACCGCAATTCAAATTCAGTTTCTTCCAAGAAGTTTTGATAACGGAGGCAGATACAGCCTCCGAAACGTCAACAATTTCCAAAAAAGAGAAGTATTCTTTGTTAATTCGATCTCATTTTTTCAGATAGGCAAATTCAGTGTAGGGTACGTTACTGACAAAAATTAATTGAACGCAGTAACTTATCGGGCAAATTAATTAATTTGCCCTTCTACACTTGTACAGATTTCTTTGGATTAAAATTTTTCCATTTTCAGATTGTGGAAGGTCATAAACCCAAAAAGTCATGTCAAGAATCGGATTTCCTCCACAAAATCAAACTTTCAATCAATAAACCAAAGTATTCTCTCTTGCGTATTTTCTTATTAAAATCATAAAAATGTAAAGAAGAAAATGCATTTCCGAAATAATTTTTCATCTTTCACCTTGGGACAAAAGTCGGAGTGAATGCATTTTTTTCTTCTCTTTAATTTTTCCATCAAACGTAAGGTTTTCTGGAATGTGTGTAAAAACACTTTTTTGATCCTAATTTTCCTAGCTTGATTTTTGTCAATTGATAATCTTACAGTTTCTAAGTTTTTTCCGTGTTACGGTCGGAAAAGCGTCGGAAAACCCGTTGAACAGAATTTTCTGGCGATTTCCACAAAGAAGGGCCGAAACTCATTGGATACCTATTCCTCTATTATCAAATTAACCCCATACCAAATTTCATGGACTTCCAATTTAATTTGCAGTTTTCGTGATTTTTTTACTCTGGGAGCTATACTATTACTTCAAATGATATGTTTAACTATCATAAAATCTCATACTTAAAACTACTTTCTTTTTAGCCTCCAATCCCTCTGGAAGGACAATTCCAACCGACAGAAAAAAGGAGATTTACAAGATTTGCTGCGATTACAACATTCTCATTCTTGAAGATGATGCCTACTACTTCATTCATTTCTTGGAAGAACAACCCATTTCCTTCCTCAGCTTGGATACGCAAGGTAGAGTACTGAGACTGGACTCAATGTCGAAAGTTTTGAGCTCTGGGATGAGACTGGGTTGGGTGACTGGACCTAAGAAGCTTATACATCACATTGAAATGCACATATCGAGTTGCACTCTGCACTCAAGCGTTCTGTCACAGGTGAGTTATATAAAATAAATATAAACAAAACTATCATAAAATTTTGTTATCAAAAGGAACTCAAAATTTTTGCCGGTGGAACTCCCAAAGGCTTTTAAAACAAAACTGGTTCAAGAACTACTCTGTTCCCTTCAGTGGTCTATTTCAGGTTCTGCAGTTTCCATTGTTTCTTCTGATAGGTATGCAACACTACAAAGTTCTCTTTCCGAACCTTCTGTGTTTTTCAGGAACTTATTTTCTAGGCTCCTTGCCCGTTCTTGAAGTTCTTCTTTCAGGTTTTTTGAATTTTCTGGAAACTCTTCTCTCCAACTCTTCCATCTTCCATCTTCCAAACTCTTCATATTCCTAACTCTTCGAACTATTTTGAAGTTTTTCTTCTAGATTTTAATTTTTTTTTCAAGTTCCCTCCTTGAACTCACCGAATGTTCTAGAAGTTTTTCTTCTAGACTCTTCGAATTTTCTTGAAGTTTTTTTTCCAGACCATTGGAATTTTCTAGAATTTCACCTTCCAAGCTCTTCGAGTTTTGTTAAAGTCCTTCTTTCGAACCTCTTCTGTTGAAATTCTCCTTCCAAACTTAACCAAATTTTTTAAAATATATCTTTAAGTGATTTTGGTATTTTCGTCTAGTTTATTCATTATCGGATCAATTCCAGAAACTTGGAATACAAAGGTTTTGAGGTATTCTCCTTCTTGAATCATTGCTTCTGAGAGTACTTTCAGGAGCATGGCCTTCGTACCAGTTGATTCTTCAAATCTACAAGGCATACCCTCCTCGAAAATATTTGGTCTTTCATTGTCTTTGAACGAGGTATCAGTCTGTTCAACACAAAATAGTTTATTAGTTTATTTTCCCGTAATATGCAAAACTGTCCATTTTGCGAACATTTTTCCGCAATACGGAGACAGTCCACAATACAAGCACTTATTTCAAAAATTTCACTTTCAACGCCAGTTGTAAAAAAGGTACTTATATTCATATACTTCACTCTTATTAACTTTTCTCACGTCGGGCTGGTGCTGCTGAATATACAGGGTGCACTGGTTTGCTTCTCCAGGCAACAGCGTGTGTGCCTGCTGGCAGTGTTTCAGCGCAGCTTGCACAGTCTGTAGACCTCTGATTATTAATTGACAACAAAAAAATTGAACACTTTAAAATTAAATATGTCCCAAAATAACGTTTTTTCAATTATAATTGCACGAGAGGTTTGCATTTTATCGGGTAATTTTGAGTAGTTTAATGAGAAACTGTTTCCTTGCAATTAGACGAGAAAAACTCTCAACTATTACCGAAGGTGGAGCGTTTTCAGTTTGACAGTATTTCGAGTCAAATTGCTAAAGGAAACTGTTTAGAATTTGAACAACACAAATTTACCCGATATCAATACCAACATCGAGTGTAATTCGGCAGGACAATTCAATGAATAAGACATTTAGAAACATATCAATGTCAAACTATTTATTTTGGCAACCAACGATAATTGATAAACAAATGAAAAAGTGAAAAAACCACTAGTGCATTTGTCGCTGTAAAAGTTGACGTAACTTTTGCCGCTGTCATGCGATATTTTATACACGAGTTAAATTGTCGATGAAAATATATTCTTTCATTTCGTCTTGTTTTGTCATCTTCTACTTCCCACTTCGTTTATCGCTTCAATTTCGGAAACACCCTGTATAGCTGCAGATATCTTCTCGAAGACTCGCGAATCTTCTTACACGTTTCGGCGGCCAGACTGCAGATGGGTCTCGTCGTTTATAAATGTATGTCGACGTTCTAGACGACGACATTACGCATCTTAAATACTTTGCTCACGGGCTTATTCACTTCTCTGGAACACCGCAGAAATGTTAATGATCTGTTTCTATTTCATGAATATGCTCATTGAAATTGCTCTCCTGAAATATTATCAAACGTTCCATCGTTAGCGGTCCCATCGAGACTGATCCGTCGAGCTCAGTTCTCACATCTTTATTCTAGACAGGGCTCGTTATTTCGAACCTCAGAACTTTGGAGCTCACTATCCTAGGAGATGTTCCCTGAGGAATACCTGCAGGAAAAGAACACCAATTCTTAACTAATACGTTTTTTCGGCAATCACGATGTTTTCTGAACATCACAGGATTTTTATTTTCGTGGGAACCAGAAAAATATAAAACTGTGAAATAATTTTAAAAAAGTTCCAAATAAAAGTGTGAAGTGTAGAGAGCATACAGTATCGGAAAGTTTTCATCGGGGTATAGGCAAATCTATGCGAGCAATAAGGAACGCAATGATATGATAATACCACATAAATAAGAGAGACGCACTACTAAACTGTACGCCTCCCCTACTACCTCGTCCGACGAATTAATAGCCACGTCGATATCCCTTCCTCTAGCTAGTCGAGAAGAAATTGTAATGCTCTCTCAACATAATAGCAAGCTATTCTTTACGCTCGTATGAAACCAGCATACCCCGATTAAAAATTTCCGATACTGTATAAAATTAATGCGTGTGCATTAAAGTTGTAGCATGAAGTCTGTAATGTAAAACGGCTAATATAAGACTGGTTTAATCATTGAAAAGATTCTGGTAACGGTGCCACCACTGTCATGGCACAAATTAAAATAAAACGTTGATTTGCTATTGTTGTTTAGTTTTCGATATCAAATGAGCTAGGTAATTAAATTCATCAAAGAAGTGCTGTTTACTTAAAAACAAATCAAATTAATGTACCTATAGTTATCTGTTCAATTTAATTGCTAACCATAATCGAATTACAAGCGACTTAATGGATTGACTAAAGTTGTTTTTTTTTTTCAGGTAATTTTGGAGAAGCTTTTCCAACAATGGGGATTCGATGGTATGCTCTCCTATTTCGCAAAAGTGAAATCATTCTACAAGGTTCGATGTGATTACGCAATGGCCTCCATGGAGAAGCATCTGAAAAACCTTTGCGAATGGGAAACTCCATCAGGGGGAATGTTCATATGGTTCAAGGTACTAGGTGTATCAGACGTATACGAAATGCTTCTCACCCGAGGAATCAAAAAGCACATCACCTTCATTCCCGGACAGAACTATATGGCGGATCCAACCAAGGCTTGCAATTATGTCCGCGCTTCTTACAGCAAAGCAAGTCTGAAGCAAATCGACAAAGCCATGCAAGTACTAGCTGAGTTAATAAGGGAGGAGCACGTTCTATTGCGAAGAAAGTTGGATAACTTGGAAGAGAGAGATAATATTATTAGATAGGTTTTACTGAACAGTAGCGCAGGATATATACGCTAAATTTCGAAACAATATGAGGCTTGTTAGTCTAGCAATCCAAACATTTATAACATGTTGTTTTCTTCCACACTACAATTGAATTAAAACAGAAGAGAAATGCCTGCTTTGAAATACTTGAGCTATTCAATGATTCAAGCTAATCACCAGCGAATCTTATCAATGCATTGTGAAATAATAATCTATTTTGTAACAGCATTTCAACAGATGAAACTTACAAATTGTGTTGGAATTGAATTCAGAAGAAAGCATCTGCGCTACCCTTATAGTCTTGTATAAAAATATTGATATTCTCTGTTGTTTGGGGGTGTTTGATTTTGCACAACATTCGATCGATCTAGCGGCTAGAAATGGAAACATTATTGGTCAGGTTTCTATAAAAGCTGGTATTGTTCGTTCAGCGCTGCTTCCACAGATGGCGGCTGTAGTAGCGGTTTCTCTGTTTGTAAATTGATTATTTCTAGTAGAGAAAAAAAGTGGTTTACGAAATAATGGGAAAGGAGTTCCTGAAGATTGATTTGAATATTTTATTTTAAGTGATTTTGTCAATAAAATGTATTTTTATGGAGAACAATATTTTATTTCCAGAACCATATTCCTCATAAGAATCAGCGGGGATTTGAGAGAACGGAAGGATTCAATACTTATACCATTTACCATTATACTCAATCTTATTTTTTCTGTATCAGCTGGAGAAATATGGTGTTCTAGCAAAAATTTAATTGACACGATATATCGTGTTTGAAAAACTTACCTATTAGAAATAATTGATTGTTGCAACGTACTTCGACTTATCTTGTTTATTAGTCGAAAAAAAAAACGAAATTGACAAGAATGTGGAAATATTAGAATGTTCTGCTTCTGCTAAAATATGCTGGAAAAACATCATTCATTCAGTTAGCTATCGCTGAAGCGTCTAAAATAAACAAAGTCTCTCTTCAGATTATATATGATGGGAAATAAATCTGATGTAGCTAAAGGACCACGCACACTCCTTATGCAAAAAGTCTTTCGGTCAAATTTTCCAAATTTTTAGTATGTTGTTGAACTCTGCTTCCTGAACAGAAGTTACCATAGGCACACAAAAATTCTATGTATAGTTTACGAGATACAGAGTGTTGAAGTTGTAAGATGGAACTTTCAGGCCATTATTGGCTGAACTTTATTGCTGGGAATAAGTATCACAAAATTATTGGTGGATTTTCGATCTACACCATATTACTATACTTGGCCAGTGCAATGTTATGTTTTTCAAGCATTTTTTAAAAATGTATACAGGTTAAATCATGACTTTTTCCGAGTTGCACAAAATGAAAATAATTTCAGAATGGAGCATAAACGTCATGAGTCGGATCGTATGAAAATTGAATTTTCTGTGTTCAGTATATCCGATAAGATTCACTGATTCCAAAAAATATGATTTTTCCTTAAATATACAGGGGAGATTGAAAGTATAAGTGTATCTGTTATATAATCTTTCGATTACATGATTGGATCAATTCAGTGCACCAGTTATATGTGCCATGTAGCCACTTGACAGGACGTAAATTTTGAATATTATACAGTGTGACTTAAGAATACACGAGACTAATATTACCTAAAATTAGCGAAATACCCTGTATAAAAAAAATAACCGGTCAATTTTCCTTATTTCTTCACATTGTATAGGAGATATATCACATGAACTTCTGTGGAAAATAAAGGAATTTTCTATGTCTAGTTTTCAATTAATGGATGGAGATGCTGAAAATCCGATCGTATGATTATTCATTTGAAGGATAATTCAAACTAATTCCTCCCAAAGTAGCTCCCAACTTTTTTCCCACTGAGAGTATACAGAATAACTATTTAAATAGGGCTAGTCGAAAGTAATAAATACGGGGTCGGTCAGTATATAGGTATTTACTTAAAATACTAATGTAACTATATAAATTCACACTATGGACAAATTCAATATTGATTCTTTCTTCCTTCATACTTTGAAATGAAAACGGAAAGTTCCTTTACCATGAAATCAATGAAAATCACGCTAATGGAATTGGTGAATACTAACAAATTTAAAAATAATATCTGCTATCGGAATATTGAACAATTTGGCCACTCTTCAATGAGGTTTCAAATCTGTCGTGTGAGGTATAGGTTGAAAAATACTTAAAAAGCATACCATCGCACTGGTAGTAGTATGGTGTAGATCGAAAATCCACCAATAATTTTGTGATATTTCCAGCATTAAAGTTCAGCCAATAATGGCCTGAAAGTTCCATCTTACAACTTCAACACTCTGTATCTCGTAAACTATACATAGAATTTTTGTGTGCCTATGGTAACTTTTGTTCAGGAAGCAGAGTTCAACAACATACTAAAAATTTGGAAAATTTGACCGAAAGACTTTTTGCATAAGGAGTGTGCGTGGTCCTTTGCTGTCATGTATATCTGAAGAAGTACTTACAATTAATTTCATCGTTACTGTCAGAAATCAAAATTTCACAAGAAAATATTATGATTTCAATTCGATAACTTTTATAAATATTTTCCATGGATAACTAGGCATGAATGAACTTTCGTTAAGAGAAATTTTCAAATGAAAACTCTTGATTTAGCAAAAATATTAATAAAAATTGATTCATGAAATAATGAATCTGTCAGAAATAAATTGGTAACAAGGCAAGTAACATAAATTAAAATACCGTCTGTTTTCTAGATATCTTCATGGAAGATGGAAGATGCTCTTCAGAAATATCATCAATTATTGCTCCATCGTTAGCGGTCCAAAAGTGCAAAAAGGTGCAAGAGTAGGAATGTTCTATTTATTATCGAGATTATTATCATCATTATAAGCCAGTACTTATGCATGAAACATCATTGTTTGGTTAGGGATATTCAAAATCCGTAGAGTGGCTTCAGTGTTTTTCGAATAATAATAGAAATAATGGAAGATTTTATAATTTTTTCGTATTTATTCCCAGGGATTAAATGGAGGTACTGAACATTGAATATCGCAGAAAGGTTATATTTCAACTAAACGGTGGATCTATTCATAATGTGATTGCTTTACGGAGATGACTTAATGAAACATTTCTAGAATAATGGATCGGGAGAAACAGTCCTTTAATTTCTTGGGCACCTCGTTCACCAGACCCGACTCTGTTAGATTTTTTTCAAGTTCTGGTTCCTTCGAATCTTGTGTTGTTCAGAGAACATCCTGATAGTCAAGGGAAAGTAGGTAGGAATCGGTATTCTTAAATTTTTGAAGGCTATATGCATCAAGAACCAGCCCCCGATGCAGCGAGTTCCACAGCTTCGCCGTTCATTAAAAGAACAAGCCATGGCAAAGAGATGTTTGTCATATTTTCAAAGTGACGGCATAGGAATGTGCGAAAAGCTCAAAGATTGGACCAGAATCTATCCTAAGAGTTTCTATATCATGGAGCGTATCAACCATGAAGGAAATCCTGGGAGTCAAATACCAGGATGCATGGAAAGAGACCTCAGGCATGAGATAATCGAAACTTCTAATCGAATACCCTTTCTGCTCTCAAAGGAAATCAGAATAGTGGTCCCACACAGCACACGACCTCCAATGGACGTCCATTTTATGTCCAGCTTTTTTCCAAACGTCCAAGGATGTTGAATGGACATCCATCGTACGTACAGGGTACGGACGTACAATGGATATCTAAAGTTGTATATCCATTGTACGTACTTATAATGTACAAAAAATATATAGGTTTTTAATATATTTTATAATTTAGTTTTCATCCCAAAATGGAAATGTAATGAAGTATATATTTGGATATTACCTGATGTTATAAGATATCTAAAGGACACCAATCTTTACAATGAAATATGATGTACTTAACCTAAAATTCGTAATGCTTTGAAAAATGTATACAGTGTGGAAAGTCTAACTGGAACAAATTCTGTAACTTGATAATTAAAGGTTTATGGCAAAATTCCTGAAACATATCAATTTTCATTTTTAATGGGACATATTACAAAGAGATTTTTAATCTTTTTAATTATTTGGGGGGTTGCAGCCACCCCAACTTTTTTTGAATGGAGGGGTAGGTTGATTAATTTTTTATTTGAAAGATTGTTGAATTGCAAATACAATTCCATATTTTTTTGTTACCATTCATAAGCAATGTGTCGGAAAAAAAAATTAAATTTGGACATAGTTACTGAAATTACTTTAATGCAATAAAGGTTCAAACTGCTCTCCACCTTAGTAGTATTCTTTTTACCAATTTTAACTGAGATTAAGCAAGATTCTCAGCATAGCTCAATAGCTCAGGTAATGACATGTTACATTTACTTAAGACTGATAACTGTCATATACTGAGCCATTGAGCTGTGATGAATCTTACTTAATCTCAGGTAAAATTGGTAAAAAGAATATCGCTCTTGTTGCTGACAATATCCCAATCGATAATAAGTAGCATTCCGAACATTTTGTAACACTTCCGGCGTTACTTGCCTAATTTCGTCCCTGATTCTTTGTTGGAGCTCGGCGATGTCGTTAGGTTTAGTGGAATAAACTTTTTTTATTGGGCTTATCAGGTAAGTAACAGTGTACCTGTACACAGCAAAAAATCTTATACTGTCCACGTCGTAGTCAGGTGCGTACGCGGACCGTATAATTTCAGTACCTATTTCTGTATTTCATTTTTTTCCGACACATTGCTTATAAACAGTAACAAAAAAAATGGAATTGTATTTGCACTTGAACAAGCTTTCAAATCAGAAATTAATCAACCCACCCTTCCATTAAAAAAAAAGTTGGGGTGGCTACAACCCCCCAGATAATTAAAAAGATAAACAAATCTATTTGTAATATGCCCTATTGAAAATAATCAAAGTTGACGTGTTTCAGGAATTTTGCGATAAACCTTTATTTATCAAGTTACAGAATTTGTTCCAGTTGGACTTTCCACACTGTATAACTAGTGTACCGCGCTAATAACCTTTTATGGTTGATGCGCAAAACTAAATTTAAAAAAAAGAAACAACCTATTCAAAATAGTTATCTTTGGCGCTGAAGGTGTGTTACAGATTTATCTCCTAATACGTGTCGAGCTTTGTATAATATGATGAATTACTAGAGTCTCAAAAGAAGTGAAAGAGCAGATAAAACGGGGATTAGTAGCGATGCCTTTGTTTCCAACAACGATAAACCAAAATATAACGGAGGGCATCAATGTTGGTAATAATCAGCCGTTTAAATTCAGTTCGGGTTCGGCTTCGCCTAAATATTTTTCTGCACTGGGAAATAGAGCTCCCAGATATGGGCAGCGGGATGCAGCGGCATTATCCCGCTAGAGAGTTATGTATCTCGTAGATTTATGTATAAAGTGTAATACCAGTAAAGCTTGCCGACGCCGACTATAGGACGCAGGCAGTAGTAAAACATGGCCCGGACGTGTGTGATCATATATTGCAAAAATACCTTAATGGGAAAACGGCTCAATGTCAAGCACAAAGGAACACGCACATTTTTTATGTAAAATGGCTAATTTTGCTGAAATTTTGATATATTGTTGATCCTGACATCGTCATTACTGACTCTAATTTACAAATCGATCCTGAGTCCAGTTTTCCATCTACAGAACGCCAAATATTCCTTGTTTTTTTTTTAATTATTTGAAAAAAAAAATCCTTGAACCCTTTACGAAAAAACGTAATTTTTTAATAGAATACCTTCAGCGAAAAAGTGAGAAAAATTCTCATAACGTCAACTTTCGTTTCTAGTGACGAAAGTTTTTTTTTATCATGAAAGTTGTTTTTTCTATAAATCTATAATTGGAACTGTATACTTTCCTCCTAAATCCGCTTCAACTCTCTACCAATCATACTTTGATCAGCTAATCACTATCAGCGAGCAATATGCTCGTGCAAACTTTTTTCTATTTGGCGACTTCAATCTTCCATCAGCAATATGGGAGGAAGACGATTACTGTTCAGTTGCTTCCCCTCAGCCGACAACTACACAACTTGAGATTGATTCGATTGAAACGATGTCCAACATCTGTGCCTTCTTTAACCTTTTCCAGTCCAACGAAATTATCAACAAAAGAGGAATTATCCTTGATCTCATTTTATCACCCACAGATATTACAGTAATGAAAGCCTTAGACACTCTAATTCCTGAAGACTCTCATCATCCATCACTTGAGTGTAATTTGCCACTCATAATACCTAACGATTACTCCTCTGGCGAAGAGTATTACTATGACTTCCTCCATGCTGACTATGCAGCTATTAGATCATCCCTTGAAGCTATTGATTGGGATGGCTCACTACATGGAAAAGAGCTCTCTGATATGGTTTCTATATTTTACGACATTCTTTACTTCATCATCGACCGCTTTGTCCCGCAAAAAAAAATATATGAAAAGAAATTCCCATGCTGGCATTCCCCCGAGCTGAAGAAATTAATTCACGAGAAGAAATCAGCGCACAAGATTTACAAGAGCTCCAGGTGTCCCGAAAGCTATGCAGCATTTAGTTCTCTAAGATCAAGATGTAAATCGCTATCAAGACAATGCTACACGGATTACATTCAACGTACTGAACACTCTATTATTAATAATGTTAATTTATTAACATAACATATTATTGGAAATTTGTAAGCAGCAAAAGGTTAAGTAACACTATACCAGATACAATGACTTATGGTGATTTAACTGCTCGCACTGGGATTGATATTGCCAACCTTTTCGCCAACCAATTTTCTTCAGTCTATTCAAATCTACCCTTACATCCTAACGATACTCCTATTACATCTGTGGTTAACGTGTCTAATTATCACATCGAAATTTCGAAAATCTATGAAAAACTGTCTGAACTTAACACCAACAAAGGCCCTGGCCCCGACGGAATTCCTCCTACTTTTCTTAAATCATTTAGTTTCATTTTATCTCGCCCACTCTTTTATATATTTGATAGGTCTCTATCATCAGGCGAATTTCCGGATTACTGGAAAACCTCATATGTTACTCCAATTTATAAATCTGGCCTTTTGAGAGTATCATATTTGACTTCCTTTCCTACGATTGCTCAGTAATAATAGGGACTCAGCAATTTGGATTTGCATCCAAAAAATCAGCTGAACTCGGTCTTATCACGTATGTGAATTTTCTGTCGGAAGCTCTGGAAAGGGGATCACAAATTGACTCTGTGTACACTGATTTTTCCAAAGCTTTCGACAAAGTCAATCATGAGCTCCTGATTCATAAACTTCGATTATACGGCATTAACGGCACAGTATTACTATGGCTCAGGAGCTACCTTATGGAAAGAACACAAATTGTCAAGGTTAATCACTACTACTCGCATCCCATCGCAGTTACCTCGGGTGTCCCACAAGGATCGCATTTGGGACCATTGCTGTTTAACCTTTTTATTAACGACCTCATTAGCTGTTTTCAAGAAAGTGAAGCCTTGCTGTTTGCTGACGACCTGAAATGTTTTAAAATAATCAGAAACGAGGCTGATTCAATAAGCCTTCAAAATGATATTGATTGCCTATCTAACTGGTGCACCCTAAACGGAATGTGTCTGAATTCTTCCAAATGCCATATTCTTCGTTTCCACCGAACTCACCACCCAATCACCTTTGATTACAGCATTAATAATTCTACCCTCCATTCAGCTATCGAAACCAAAGATCTAGGTGTGATCCTAGACTCCACACTTAGCTACAGATCCCACATTTTCACTGTCACTCAGAAATCTATGAAGATGCTAGGCTTTATAAAGAGAACCACCTGCGACTTTACTAACATCACGGCTATTAAATCCCTTTACTTTTCTCTCGTTAGATCTCACCTCGACTATTGCTCATCAGTTTGGTCTCCCCATTATGCGACATACAAAACGAATCTTGAGGCTGTTCAGCACAAGTTTCTTAGATATATAGCCTACAAGATGCATGTAAACTACGACTATGCTGCATTTGAACGCATATTGAATCTTCCTTCTCTTGAGGTACGCAGGAAACAAAGAGACCTATTACTTCTATTTAAGATTGTCAATGGACTTAGCAACAGTCCGGAGCTCCTCTCTAAAATATCCCTATTTGACCCCAGTCGGGCAACTAGACAGGTACAAACCTTTTACGTTGCATTTCACAGATTCAACTACTCATACCACAGCTTCATCTCCAGATCTCTGCGATTGGCCAACTCCTTGGACAATCTTCAAATCTTTAACATATCAGTCCCTCGCTTTAAAAACCATATTCTCGATCTTGCTATTTGATGTTTGATATTTAATACTCTATATTCACTTTTGCTCATTTGTTGGGATTAGTGCTACTTGGCCTACACGAATCAGACTTGATTATATTGCTACTAAAGTGTACTTATTTTCCCATCTTCTCTTCTTCTATTATTTGACTTACTTGTAAAACTGCATCTGTACTAATCACATAATTTACCTTCTAACCACTTTATTGTATTGTATTACCTATTTATATATACTACTGTAATATTTTAACCTGAATTGGGCTTGCCCGTTTAAATAAATAAATAAATTTAAATAAATTTCTGATTCGGAAAGCGATTTATATTTTCCAAATACTCCACCAGAAATAGCAAATCAAACCGAGGAAACCTCTTTGGAATTATTACCAGTAAAATCTAAAACGAGATACGAAAAAAGGAAATGTAAATGAAATGTAATTTTTAAAGATATTCAGTTATTTTTAATTCAAAATAAAATATTTTTTGTACAACTGTCATTAAAAATGAGGTTTTTAATTCATTGACATATGAACTAAAAACTGAAGTTTTCACAAAATCACTTTGAACACTAGTGTTAAAAATACTTTTAGTACTAGTAGGAAAAGTAAAATGACAGATGAGATGATGGATTACTCAGTAATATAGATTTTTCTAATAGAAACACCTCAATCAGATATTATAATCAGAACACCTACTCAAGAAGAATTCATTTATAAAAGTTCACACATTTATTTAGCCGTTTGTGCAATTGGTAATATTAATTTCTTTTAAAGTTACAAACGGAGTAGGATTCAGTCCACTGACAAATAATGACATTCATAAATAAAGTGCGATGGTGTTTATTATAGTTGGAGCAACTGCCAGTCAGCCTTGTAACCCAAAGATCGTGTGTTCGAATCCTTATGGATCTTATTTTTTTTACTAGCAGTAACTGTTGTACAAAAAAATTTGTATGATACATTTGTTAAAAGTAATTTTATTTTGCTCGTGTGGTTGCTCCACTCGCTAACGCTCGTTCGCAATATTCCCCACTCACAAAATAAAATGGCACTTTTAACACTTGTATCATATACAGGTTGGGGCACCGAAAACGAAACAGATCTAATATCTTCAAAACGCATGTGTTCTGAAAAAAATGCAAAAACACGTCGATTTGTAATCCAATGAGGACATCTTCGTATCATAACTTCAACTGTCATACCTCTCCCCCCTCCCCTTGGTCACTATCACCCAAACAATTTCAATAGGGAAAGTAGTGAGTGTGACACATCATTAAAAATGTAATTTCATAAGAAATTCAGCCATATCAATTTTCGCTACTTAACTTCCTATTTTAGCGCCCTCTTGCGGGAAAAACAACTGTTCCGTATTCCAAATTATGATACTTCATTTGCAAGCTAATTTAACATAAATTCAGTGACAATGAATTATGGAATTTTTCTAAGGCAAAAAACAAAATGGCGGCTTCAGGATCGGACCATAATTTCAAATCTTGCCTGCCATACTGAAGCCGCCATTTTGTTTTTGCCTCAGAAAAATTCCATAATTCATTGTCACCGAATTTATGTTAAATTAGCTTGCAAATGAAGTATCA
This sequence comes from Chrysolina haemoptera, assembly GCA_958298965.1. Lineage (NCBI taxonomy): Eukaryota > Metazoa > Arthropoda > Insecta > Coleoptera > Chrysomelidae > Chrysolina > Chrysolina haemoptera. The sequence goes on along the minus strand of OY282590.1, from coordinate 9,444,489 downwards.
TAATTTGGAATACGGAACAGTTGTTTTTCCCGCAAGAGGGCGCTAAAATAGGAAGTTAGGTAGCGAAAATTGACATGGTTGAATTCCTTATGAAATTACCTTTTCAATGATGTGTCACACTCACTACTTCCCCTATTGAAATTGTTTGGGTGATAGTGACCAAGGGGAGGGGGGAGAGGTATGACAGTTGAGGTTACGATAGGAAGATGTCCCCCTTGTATTAAAAATCGACGTGTTTTTGCATTTTTTTCAGAATACATGCGTTTTGAAGATACTCGATCTGATTCGTTTTCGGTGCCCCACCCTGTATAACTATGTTCTTCGTTCTTTTTTAGAATATTATTATGATATAAACAGGGTTGTATAGGGTTTCACTCGTCGAAAACTTTACTTTCGTCAATTGTAAAACAATATACCTACCTGTGTACTGTGTATTAGATAGGGTAAGCTGAATTAGAACCACTTCGTTGGTTCAGTTCCGATGAGAATACAATAATACCAAAGAAATTGTCCCACCTGCCCCCCTGAAGCTAGACTGCTAGACAGAGAACGCGTACTTGGGGTTTCGAAAGTTTTTTGACGGATTTAGATGTCAAAAATAAGTGCGAAAAAAAATTGGTTGAGGCTTCAAAATTTCAGCAAAATTAGCCAAAAGCCATTTCACGTGAAAAATGTGCGATATCCTTCGTAGCATTCATTTTCTTCAAGTAGCAACATGGTGACTCGATAGATTAGAGAATATGAGAAGGAAAATCAGAGATCATCCAAAGCTGTGCCATTACTTGAAAAAACGAGTGCTGGGAGCAAATTTTTCGACATGTCTCCAAAGTGACGACGAATGGATGTGTGGACTGAGCTGTATGGGTCAGTCTCGATGGGACCGCTTACCATGGAACGATTAATTATTATTCACAATGGAACCGTCCGAAAACATCTATAAAACAGAGACAGATCACCAACCTATTTTTTTTTCTTTACTGAAAATAGTCGCACAAAGGGTAGACCTATCGTGTAGGCCCGCACTGCGACTATTAGAAGGAAAATGGAGTATAGATAGGAGATGATTGTTGATGGAGATTGGAGTAGATTTGCGGTGTTCCAGAGAAGTGAGCTAGCTCGTAAGCGGTATCTCCTACGAGACGAACAGCTCTTTTCGTTAGAATCTTAAAGTTTCAATGTTTGTTTAGGTACTGCACTCCATATGGAAACAGTATTCCCGGACAAGTCGGATTTGTGCTTTAAAATCATAATCAGTTGACGGAAAGTGAAATACCTACTTCTTGACACGAAACATAAAACTAAGTTTTTGAGAGGCACTTTTAATAATGGACCTCGCATGGTTTTTCCATGGAAAAGTACTGCTGATGGTAATACCGAGTATTGAAATGGAAGAGTTGTTCGGTATGGATACTCCTGACGTAGTTACAGTGGTCACTGTGAGATCGGTCTTTTTAAAGAAACATGTTTGGGATTTGTTCCCATTGATTCTTGCCATTCTCATTCTATGATTTTTGTTGAGTTTACGATTTTTCCCCGTCCTTTCTGCTTTCACTGACTGACATTGGAAGAGAAAGCGGTATATGAAGGAAAATATATTCTGCTATACACTGGACAGGTAGCTCCCAATAAATTATTGATGTGAAAAAGAAACAGTGGTGGTGATAGAATGGATCCCTGTGGAACACCATCATCTATTGGTAGAGTCGGATGATACTCCATCATCCACCATGTGAAGAGATCCATCTGAGAGAAAGTTAGATAACAAGGAACATAACTGGGGAGGCAAAGTATCCCTGAAACATGATTACAAAATCATTCTAGAATAGGTAAATAATTAGGCAAAACATGAAAAAAAACCTAACTATTTAACCGGCCAGCTAGCACTTAACCAATTTTTTAGCAATGTTTCATTTTTATTTGCTGTATGATGTAGAAAGAATGATGCTTTTCTCTTGCTCAGATAGAATTACTTCAACAAAAACAAGATAATGAATTATTTATCAACAACAATGATTATCACAATTTTTCTGGGAAGATTTTTGCAACAAGGTATTGCACATACTTCAATAACATTATTATGAAAGAATGATATTTTTGATTGATGATCGTCAAGCTTATTATTGAATATTCCATTACACCATCTCTATGTAAGTTTATTCAAATTCGACTGTATGAACTCAATTAGATGTAATAAAAAGATCATCTACCATGAAAAATCTCAGGACTGAATGAAGATACCTTTAAATTGAATGCAACAAATTTGATATAAGAAAAACTGACAGTATTTTTCCATCTGCCAATAATAATTATACAGCCTGTTCCAAATTAAGTCTGCACCATTGCCAAAACTCTGTTATTATTAACGAAGGTTTTTTAAAGGACTTTAAAAAAGGTTCTATGAGTTTTTCCCGAAAAATACATTGGTTTTTGGTTATTGTACGTAGAAACTTTCCATTTTGGCGTTTGAAAATACCAATCAACTTTCAACAATCAATAATTCCGTTTGTACTGGGTCTGCATTCAAACATCATAAATACAAGATTTTCTTTGTTTTTCTATAAGCTATAATTTTGCTCTCCACAGGTTTTTCGATTAAATGTATATTTTTCCAGTTATTCGCGAAAAAGAATCTAAAAGCGTGTTTTTTTTGCATGAAAACCGACAATTTCGAGAATAAGTCGAAAAGTGTTGACTTTCAGAAAAAACTTCATGGAACAAAATTTACTTAGAATTAGTCAATTTTTCGATTTCCGCACTCATTTTCAATGAAAAATGTTTCACCCCCAAGAATGGGTGACATCCACTCCCTGGGAAAAAAGCAACCCCGGCACAGGTTAGACTTTGAATAAGATGATAAGTAGAACCTAAATCCGAATTTTTATGAAAATCGGTGTTGTATGGGATAAATACTCGGGAAAATAGTCATTGACTGGAGTAGGTGTAACTATCAAGATGGGACAAAATACCTGTGGTTAAACCTAGACTTGAAGCTCACTTGGAACGAACATCTGGAGAAAGTGTTAATAATGGCAACGACGTCATTGAAGATTGGGAGGCACACCTTTGGCAAAACTTGGGGACATGCACGAAAAGAAATCCCCGTAGGTATTTTTTTCTTCAACAGTGTAAAAAAATGTGTAAATAATGTATACAATTAGTACACCTGGTTGTTATATATTTTTACGAATGATTGTTTATTTCGGTTTGCGGTGAAATTTTCCTAGTTTTGTTACTTTTATACAATTATGTGTAATACATAATTGTGGATAAATTTTACACATTTCTTATTCAAAAGGTACTACACGAAAAGTGTAATAAATCACAGACAAAACTACCCGCCGATAGAGGGCACAACCCTCGCCATACTAGAAATTCACTAAGGCCAAGGCTTACTAGGAAGACCAAATCAATCTTCAACCAACACCCGACCGGTTAGAAAGAAGGGATAGCTAGCGAACGAGAAGGCAGTGGGATATTGGGATATGGGATATTAAAAAAACTAATTGTGTAAATGTCTCCTACATTAAGGAGTATTTTGAATTTATATTCTCTAACAGCTATTAAAAAAAAACACAAGGCTTTGTGTAAAATTTTTATACAGTATTGTGCATTCTGAATTTCGACTTTGTCAACAATGAATGTTTCTTTTTCGCACCTTCGATTCATTATATAATATATAATATTTAGGCATCCTTTTGAGAGTTGCTGGGTTGTGCAAATATTTTATTGCCACCTTGTATATCACATTACTGCCGCGTTACAATGACAAGGGGATGTTTGACCACGTAGCCTCAAAAACACCACTACTTGCCAATAACCAAGGTACTGCGCACTTTTTGGTGAAAAAGTTGAAAAAAGTAATAAATACTTGTGCAGTTCAACCACAATGTATCTAGCTCCAGTTTGCATCCAAGTTTTGAGACTCATATGCGAATCCTGAGTGCATGGAAAGTTCCAGAGGCGGTCGCCATAAGGAAGTGCATTCGCCATTCAGCACAGCCGGTGAGTGATCATTTACACCTCTTGAAAGTTGCCGAAAAATTAAATGAAAATCAAACAATCATTAGTCCATTGTCTCTTTCTTGCATGGGGTCTTCTTCAAGAACATGAAAGACCTTGGTTTATCCAAAAATCTGACCTTCGCTTTTCTTAGGTCAAGTGAGCTGAAGTCGGAGACCGAGGGATTCATAATGGCTTGCCAGGATGGTGTCTTCAACACCCTGGTCTACCGTAGCCGCGTGATGGGTATAGAGATCCCCGACACTAGATGCAGAGCTTGTTGTGGGGAGCCTGAGACCCTTATGAATTTGCTGTCAGCATGTCCAGCATATACGGTCTCAGACTATATCCACAGGCATAACGTGACTCTACGAGTGTTGTACTACCATCTACGATACTCGTACGGTATAGACGAGACACCGGTGTTGCCTTATGCTCCGGGGGATGTTGGGTTCGTTGTGGAGAATGAGAAGTGCCGAA